>JBBMKD010000102.1:97143237-97224165 GCA_037834095.1 Argya squamiceps | reverse complement strand
AACATTTGTTATTTTGATATTTTTCATTTATTAAACCTTTTGCTTTACAAAACACCTCTGAAGAGCAGTCTCACTAAGATTATTTTAAGCCAGTCTGCAAGGGCTGGACTCTCAGAGATTGATACATTAACACGTGGTTTATAAGACTGAGGCCATGTGTTAACCTGTATCACCAGATCAGTTGAAATGGTGTGCAGCAGCAGGGACATTTATTAAAGTATTTTGCTTCCTCTCTATGAATAAATAGACAAAAAAATACATCCTAATAGATATTTATGTCTTGCCAGTTAGACTACAGTGTTTTTTAATTTTACCCTTAATCCTTCATATTCCTTTGGCATTGTCATGTGCTTACAGCATTTCTTAAAGAGTTAATCACTAAAGAGCTGGGAAGTCACCATCCCTCCATTTGATTTCTGTGGCCAAGGTGGCTCTCATCCTAACCTAAAGAAAGGAGCACACAGTTGTATGCTCAAACCAAAAGAGCCTCAAACCAAATGAGTTTATTCATAGTGTTCTGTCTGGGGTGCTTTTTTCTTAATAAATAAAAAAAAAATGTAGTAACATAGATTTAATGTAATGTGAAGGATATATTCATGTCGGCTCCAGCCTCACCTCCAACCATGGAAAAAATAGATCTGTACATAATAGATTTCCTGTTATTTCAAGCCACCAACTGCTTGAAATAATAATAGAATAACTGAAGTTGCTTTTGAAGGTGAGGGTGTTATTGGCTACAGAATACACTGATACGCTTTTGACAGCATATATATCACTTTGTGCTTGAATAAAAAATGCTAGAATTCTCAAGATCGTGAACTTACTGTTAAAGAAATTAATATATATTAGTTTCTAGTGATATTCAGATTGTGAACAGCCTAATCAAGACATACAGATATAGAATAATAATAGACAAGCTATAGAATAATAATAGACATTATTTTACTTGCTTTTCTTTCCTTTTTTCTGGAAAACAAAGTAAAATTGTCTGTAGTTTCAGGGACTCACATTGTGATTTGCATTTAAGTTTTGAATTTTATTTTTGTATCTTTGCCGTGTACTTCTCTTGTCACAAGAAGAAGAACATGCCTGTTGTACTTAGAGTCTATCACAAAGAAAACATAGCCAAAAGGACAATTTTATTTCAAAACTGAAGAATATATTCTTGTAGCCTGATTAAATGTTCAGGCACATGATTTAAAGGAAGGTAGATTTAAGAAAGCTAGATTTCTCTATCTTTGGCTTTCAGGATACTCTGAATTCATTAAATTTTTAAAATTTGCAGGATCATATCAGTATAATGTCCCAGAGTCTTTGCCAGTGGCTTCTGTGGTGGCCAGAATAAAAGCTGCAGATGCAGATGTTGGACCTAATGCTGAAATGGAGTACAAGATTGTGGATGGTGATGGTTTGGGAGTATTTAAAATTTCTGTTGACAAAGACACCCAGGAGGGAATCATAACTATTCAGAAGGTGAGTTTGATCTTACCCACTGATTCTGTTTGGATCTCTTCAAGATGGGAGCAGGTAGTGAGGGTATGAGCTTTTGTTTCTAAGAACCTTGTCTGCTGTAAATGTTTCCATTGGTATATTTCATCTTGACTTTACTGTGTGATTTTGAGGTTTTTAATGACTTATGCTGAAAAATATTCTGCATTTTCTTTGACAAGACCTGTATTTTTGTGAGGAGGATGTTTTAAAGCACTGCATTTGAATGGGAATCTAAACTTCAGTCTCATTTGTCTTTGTAATAAATAGTAGAAAGCATGAAAACTTATTTTGCAGCAAAAAATGGAAGCTCCAAAAAAAAAAAAAAATGGATCTTGAAATTAACTTTAAAAATAATTATCTAAATGTCTTTGGCTGAGATGGTACTATTCAGAAAGCATACATTATTAATTTAAAATTATGTAACAGTAAAAGTAGTAGGTTTACAAGATCATGTATAATTAAAAAATAGTATTAAAAAAAACCCTGAAAAATTTAAATAAGTATTTTTTTCTTCATACCTTTGTATGTGTGCAGTTGGAAAACATTATGACATTGAAAAATCATGTTGATATAAAATTATTAAAACTAAGCTTTCTTACATTGCTGCAACACATTTTTGGACTAACCTTTCAAAAAGTAAAAATGTGCTGAAATGTTTTTCAAAAAAAATTAAAGTCTTTGAACAATAAAAGAAATGCAACACCTTTGAAGAATCTCTCATATGATTTCTTACTCCTAATGTGTGAATGCTTGGCAAGGCCCCCGTGACCTTTGTTATTCAAAGGGGGGTATTTCAGGGCCTGGGTTTCCCACCCAGAGCTCAACCTGCAGCTCCCACTGCAGCTGCTTACCCAGCTACCTACACTGGATTCCTCAAAAATTTATCATCCTTAAAATGTGGGAATGACTTGGCATTTTGGAATACATGTAACTATGTTTCCAAACAAGGACCTATGTTTGTACTTAATATTATACCATAACAGATTTTTCTTCCCTATATATTCTTTAATCTTTATGAAGTTTACCTATTGGTTGGGGGGCTTTTTTGTCTTGTTGTGTTGGGGTTTTTTTCACTTCTCTGGTGTATCAATTTCTTCTTCAAGCAATAGAAAGACTCAGTTGTATTTCTCCTTTGAAAGAAGTTAAGACTGCAAGGTGTTGCAAAACAATGGGCTAATTCTTTGATTCCCTTAACACCTGTGCAGAGGTGGTAATCATCCATAGATGCCACAACAAATGAAGTATGATCACCCTTGAACGATCATAATATGTGTAATGTGAATCATCTTTTTTCAAGGAAAAAAACCCATCTTAAAAAACCCAAAATGTACTTCTGCTTAGGACGTTTGAAATACAAGTGATGAAAAGTTAGTAGTCTTTTTGTTCTACAGTCAAATTGAATGTGGCTCCCTCAGTTTGATCATTTAAAGTTTTTGGGTAAGGATTTAGGAGAAATGTGCCTATCCTAGAGGGAGTACCTTTACCAGTGCCACAATAAGCAACATTGAATCAGTCCAGGTCTGCAGTGATCTAAGAACCTGCTGAGTTCATTTCCATTTTGTTAGTATGGATTGTTGTCATGGTATTTGTTCCTGGAGTATCCTGATTTCAGTGCTATACAGTGGACCAAATAATTGACTTTTGTTATTTCTATAATCATTTTAGCTAGGGATCTGAACCGGACTTTTCACTACTGAATATTTGTTCAGAGAACTGCTTTATGAAATAGCAGTTGGACTACATTAAAAGGGTGCAAATTGTTGATCATACGGTCTAAGTTGTTAATTTTTATACCTACATACTGCTATATTTTGACACAATAATTCAGACTTCTTTCCCTGCAGTGTTTGACCTTTTCTCTAATTTTCCCTCTATTTTTGACTTATTTTCCTCTGCGTGGTAGGTAGTCCTTGGCTAGTGCCAGGTGCCCACCAAGCCAGTCTATCACCCCCTCTTCATCAGGACAGTGTGAGAAAATAAGATGGAGAAAACCTTGTGGCTCAAGATAAGAGTAGTTTATGAAAGCAAAGCTGAAGGTCACATGCATGCCAAGCAAAGCAAAAAAACAAAAGATCTTATTCTCTGTGGAGATGCCCAGCCACTTCCTGGGAAGCAGGGCTTCAGTTCAGGTAGCAGTTGCTTCAGAAGGTAAAGGTTGTAAATAACAAATTCCCACTCCCCCACTCCATACCCCTGCCCTTCTCTTAGGTTTTGTAACTGAGCAGACGCCCTATGACGTGGAATATCATGTCATAAACTCTTTGGTCAGTTTGGGTCCACTGTTCTGGCTGTGTCTCCTCTCAAGATCTTGCCCATCTTGAGAAATGTTGGAGAGACAGCACTGATAACTGTGCCAACACTGCTTGGCAGTAGCCAAAAACAGGCGTGTTGTCAATACCTTTCCAGCTACCAATGGAAAGCACAGCACTGATCTGCTGTGGGGAAAATTGACTGCCCTTCACCTCAACCCAACACACTCTGACATACCCAAAGGTGATTCCCCACACTGAGGGCCACCTCCCAAACCTCAGGATGGCCTTAGCTTTTCATTGTGACTCCAGGGAACCTTGTGCTTTGCCCAGTGCTGAAAGACTTTCCCTGCCAAACCTGCAGAGAACATTGTCGAGGACAGAAGTGAGGAACTGAAACACAGTGCCTATCAGGCAATTGCACTCTCTTCTGGACAATTAATTCAATTAAAGACCACTAATAACTGCATGTGCAGGTTAAGTGAGTTTCAATGACTGAGCCTTTCCTGCCAGACCACTATGGAGTTAGGTTATCCCTGCATGATAATGTGTGCTTGTTAGTAAGAAATCAGGGAAGAAATTAAGTTTGTAGCCTGGAATCTGCCTAAAAATTTTACTGTACAGCACATGATGTTCTGTACTCCTCTGAGTGCAATTATCTTTCTCCTTTTCATGCCCTAAAATCATCTGAGGTATTGAGAAACAGCTCAGCCTCAAAATGCATGCCTATCCTTTTCAACTTCCGATTATTGACATGCTCAGATGACATGTCTGTGTACGTATCAGGCAGTAAAATGCCAAGGCAAAGACTTATGAAAAGGCACGCTTTGGTTCTAAATGCAAATGGGTGCTTTAGTTTTGCATACTTCTGCTGCAATTGTACATCAAGCCCAGCAGGCTGGGCATGAAAATCACCAGCAGTAACTCTGAGCAGCTGAAGGCACTTCTCCATTCATTTTTGTGCTGGGTGTTGTTGGAGAAAGTTTGGCACCTGGTTAGCTGAGTTCCACACACAAGCTGAGGATTTTGCATTCTGTTTTTAGAAGGATATCCACTTCAAGACAATTTTGAAAGTTGACTTCCTCACTCAAAACTAACACTTCTTTTAACACATAAGTAGCATTAAATTTAAGAAAAAGAGAGTTTTTGTAAGACAGAAAACTGTAGGAAGAGAAGTGAGATTTAAGCATTCAGTGTGTAAAAATGGATTTTTATATTCTTTTTTATTTTTATTCTACAATATTCATTTTATGGAATATTAAAAAAAAAGCCCAGGGATAAGCAAAAATTCCAGGAAAATGATTTGGTTTGAAACAGAGAGATACCAAGCACCATGATTTCATATGCAAAAAAAGTATTCAGCATGTATCTAGCATGGTATATAAAAGTGTGTAAATAATTTTTAGGCTATTTTCAGCTATTTCATTACCTGAAATAGGATATGAAAAATTCTAGAATGAAAACTTTGACTTTCTTTGTCTTTCTTCTTTCTTCAGAAGTTGTTGTAACTAACAAGTGAATGAGACCCATAAGTAGTATTCTCAGCTTGGGGAAGTGGTAGGAAAGCTAATAAGGGTCTTTTCCTGTAACCTACTATATTCATACAATTTGTTGCCTAGCAGTTTCAAGTCCCTGTGAAAATCTTCCCACTTCTTTACTTACTCACTTTCTCTTTTGTTAAATAATACTAACAAATAAATGAAAAGTTCTCACTTCTCAAATGAAACAGAAGAAATCTTTCTTACTTTTACCCTGTTCAAAGCAGTTCATGCTACAATTCTAATGTTGCAAATTATGTGAGAGTTTGTCTAACCTCCACACTGCAGCACAGTCTCTGTGGTAAATCATAAAATAGAAGAGAATAGAAGAGATTAGAATGATAAGATAGGATCATTAAGATTGGAAAAGACCTCCAAATTCATCAAGTCCAATCTTTGATCTAACACCACCATGTCAGTTAAACTATAGTTCCTCATCCAGTCATTTCTTGAACACTTCCAGGGATGATGAGCCCCTGGGCAGTCTGTTTCTAAGCTTAAGTACACTTTCAGTGAAAAAAAGTCTTCATGATGTCCAGCCCAAACCTTTACGTAGCACATCTTGTGTCTGTGTTGTCCCTAGTTACCTGGAAGAAGAGGCTGACCCCCACCTCTCTACAATCTCTTTTTTAGGTAGTTCTAGAAAATATTCTCTCTGAGCCTCTTTTTCTCCAAGCTAAACAACCCCAGTTTCTTCAGCCAATCCCTAGACAACTTATTGTCTAGACCCTTCACCAAATTCATTGCCCTTCTCTCTGCATTCCAGCACCTCCTGAGTGGGGGGCCCAAAACTGGAGACAGGGCTCAAGATGTGGTCTCACCTGTGCCAAGTGCAGGGGGGCAGTTGCTGCCCTTGTCCTTCCAGACACTGGTTCTGATACAAGCCATTGGCCTTTTGAGGCATGTGGGCACACACTGGCTCTTGATCAGCATCCCCTGCTTCTTTTCTGATGGGCAGTTTTCCAGCCACTCTGCGCCCAGCACTGCAGGGGTTGTTGTCACTCAGGCACAGAACTCTGCACTTGTTGAACCTCACACAATTTGCCTCAGCCCATTGATCCAGCCTGTCCAGATGCCTCTGCAGAGCCTTGCTGCCCTCCAGCAGACCAACGATCTCACCCAACTTAGTGTTGCCTGCAAACTTACTGAGGTGCACTCAACTCCCTTATCCAAATTATTTATAGGTATTAACCAGGACTGGACTGAACACTGAGCCCTGGGAAGCACCACTGATGACTGGCTGGCAACAGAATGTAACTCAATTCACTACCAACTCTCTGAACCTGGCTAGTTTTTAACTCAGTGAAGAGTGCACAGTTTGAAGCCATGGGCTGCCAATTCCAAAGTAAAACTAAACTAGTTGTGTACCTGAAGTTACCTTTAAGCCAGATTTACAAAAATGTCCATCTTGTGATCTTTTCAAAGAAAAAAGAGTTGTAGAGTTTATGAAAAAAAATCAGGCATTTATATTTCTTAGAAGTATCTCAAAAATTTTTCTTCGTTCACACTGTGACTCAGTTCTCCATCTGTAGAGTAGGATCAATTCCTTCCTGTAGTTTCATTTGTAATTTACATACTGCTATCAATGCTCCTTTAGTAAGGACTCAGATCATTTGCATAACTCAATTTCACAGTGGTGAGGGTGTTTGGAGAAAAAGTGTAATTTTTCTGCATATATTGGAGTTTTAAAAAATGTGTCAGATTTTCCTCTGCAGTAGAAATCTTAGAATTGAAGAAACATTTATGGAAGCAAATGATGATTCAGTCATTTAATACAACAGATTCTGAATTTTCCATGCAAACTTATGAACAATTTTGAAGTGAATTCATGGTGATTTTGGTCAGAATCCTGATCGTAATACACATGAATGGAGTCTTGGCTTTGCTTTCTAAGCAAAGTACATACACAAACTCTTATTTTTTGTGGTTTCCAAAGCACTATTCCTAGAAATACTGTACTAAAAAAAACATAATATAAGTACAGATTCCACTTTATCCACAAAGTTTCAGGCTAAAGTTAGACTTCAGTAATATTAATAGCTTAGTAGCAAGACATCTAAAGATAAAATCAAGATGCTCTGTATCCACCTACACTTTTAGCAAATATTTGGTTCTTAAAGTAGTTATGGTAATTTAATAATAAAAAAAGGCTGCAAGGTGTATTTTTAAATTTTATTTTATGTATCATATGTGACTTTTTGAAATGTTATGAGATGTGATTCAAGCCATTTGGACGTCTGTGGAGAGATTTTAGTGGATTTAAGAAGGGGAAAAAAAAGACTAAAAACCCCTAAATGCTGTGTAGAGTGAGGGTTGTAATGCCTTACTGCAGAAAGTGAGAAGCATTAAGATTTCCCATGATAGAGTCCTTGCTCACTTTGCCTTTTTTTTTGCCCTCAGAACACAACCCTACCACCAAGATCACCAATCTTGGTATGAATGTTAAAGGGAGAAATAATATTGTAAAGTACTTTCTCATAGAAATTGACTGCTAGAAGATTATTTTAAAACCTGAGTTCATTCTATAAGCAAAATTGGCAATTATAAAATGGGGGAGGGGGGAGGAGGGAGTTTATGCATAAGCTTTTGAGTGAAAAGCTATCTTTCCCTTACTGTTAACATTTCTTTTAATTTTTTTTTAGCTAGAATTTTTTCTTTCAATTCTGTATCAGAGTTTACAATGTAGGAATTTGTGACTTCCCTGGTTCCTTTGAGAGATTGTGTGCATTTGTTTGATGTACTGCAGTTTTCAATATAAAACCTCAACTGGGCTTAAAATGGGATTTTCACCTCTGAAAAGTACATTATTACAAAGTTACCATGCAATAAAAATGAACATTATAAAAATGGGCTATCTGTGAGTTATAACTTCATATCCAGCCTCTCTAAAATAGAAGACTTGTTTTGCAATTTCCTTCTGAGAGGATAAAGGTTGTACTCCTTAAAAGGAAAAGGAAAAAAAAAGGACAGACCTCACAAAAGGAAAGATTAATGGATCCTGCACAGGATCTAATCAGATAATATTAATGCACAGGTATTAATGAAGCTGTTAAGCTCTATTCACTGTACTGAAGGAGTGAAATATACATTGTCCGTTTAACCTTCACCATCGATGTAGTGATTTGCAGTCTGTTAACTTGGTGTTCCATCACTGGAATCTTGTGCTTTTGTTACAGCAAGAAATAATGAAGGCACGATCCAAAAGCCATTTAAATTATGCTCTCTGTATAACAGACACCGATGATAATTAGATAGGAAGAAACCAAAAAAAGAAAATATTTTCCATTCACTTTCTCAATCTCTCATTAATGTGTTTAGCATGCAATTTCTTCATTATATTAGCTAAGAAATTGAAATATTCATGCCAGGTCAAGAGCTCTTGCACATTAATCATACCTTAGATATTTTGATTGTTTTTCCCAGATTACATTCTGCCTCAAACTCTGATTGATACCTCTGTATTCCCCACAGGATCAGAGGTTGTATTTCTTAGAGCAACAGGTTGAGGATGATGACTGTAGCTTTTGTAGACATTGCCACACCCTACAGAAGACAGGCTCTGCTAGAAAGGACTGAAAATAACATTATTGCCACTGCAATGAAATCACTTGGTATTGTAAAATCCATTTGTCAATCCATAATTACCCTCTTCTAAACACCAGCTGTTCTTCACTGTATAAGCACATATATTTGATTTTTAAAATCTATTTATTTCTTTTTCATTAACAAGGATCCTTATATGTTTGAATGCTGCCAGCAGCATTGGGTACCAGAAGATTATCTAAGGGAATCCTAGGGAAGGATTCATGTTGCTGAGAGCAGATGATTACTTCTTTCAGTTATTGAAACTCCCTTACTAGTGAGTGGTGAAAAACAGGCACTCACCAGCTGATATCTTTCCTGGAAGAATTTTGCTACAATCACACTAAAGACCATATGATGATTTTCTCAGATGTACATAGATAAGTTAGAGGAAGTTGAACATGCACTTAGTTAGTGAGACTGTTTAGATGTGTATCTACACCACTGTTAGTTTTTCATCCTTCTCTATAAGAAAATACTTTTCTAATGAATGTGTGTTTTTTGTAAATTCCCTACTAGTCTAACACTCCTTCATAATAAACATTTATATGAACAAACACATCCTTGTGGTTTCAGTTTAAAAAGTTCTAAAGTAGTCTTCTTTAATCAATATAGAAACATGGGGATGTCTTAAAATTAATTTCAATAGTATTTATTTTTTGTTGTGGTAGTCTATTAAAATAAAATTAAAATTTACATAATTTTTCAAATTGCATATATGATATACATTTCGTCTATTAAATCAGAAATTTCATAATTTTTTTTTTTTACTTTGAAGGAGTGTGCTGTTGACATTAGTATATCAGAAAAAGCTATCTTTTATGCAATCTCATGATATGTTTCCATGTGTTTGATTAGGTATCACTGCAATCTCAATCAGCCTATTTCAACAGACACCACTCATTAATGAGGATAAATTAGCTTTCCTTTCTCCACTGCATGCTTTTGTACATTCTGACTGAAAATATACTGTTTGCGAAAGGGTCAGTGTTTTTGTTTATTGAGGAGGAGTTCTGGTTTTGGTGGTCTTTTTGTTTTTTTGGGTTTTTTTAGTTCAAAAAATATTGACTTTGACATTTTTCAGGTTATGATTTCTTTTTTTATTATACTGTTTTTTCAGGTTATAATTTTTTAATTAATAATTTGCTTTTATTAGATAGTGTGATATCATAAGATATTTATGTGCTTGTTTGTTCTCTTTAAACCTTGATGCTCAACTGGTCATATCACTTGCTTAATTGTTATGACCACAGAATGAAGTTTCTGAGGCATTTTTCATCATTTCGACATCACATTGCATTTGCATTATGTCTATGAGGTTAATTCATAACACACAAACTTTAAATATAAAACCAAAGGGAAAATTATAAATAAAAAAAACTATTAAACATGCTTTACTTATGAATACTGACCAGTTGCATCCAGTACAGGGACCAGTATCCAAACAAACTTTTTATTTCAGCATATCTGTTTTCCAAGAGCTGTGGATACTGCAGCTTTGAGCCAATGCAAGAAGTAAGTGCCTGCATATGTGAGAATCACATGTATTCCCATTTGGAGAAGCCTTTTGCTGCCACACAGAGTTAGTAAAAGTTCAGTGCCTTTCTGAGCGTGCTGTGCTGCAGTTCATTTTTCATGTCTAAATCTAGACTGTTTGCAGCTGTATTATAGCATCAACATAATTGCTGACTTTAAGATGCTCATTTGGGATTTATCTGACTGTAACAAGACAGAGAACTCAGGCCCTTGTAGGTCAACAGATGTGTGTTTCACCTCTGCTGCTCCTCTGAGCGAATACTGGAATGTTTCGCAGATGCTGGAGGATTAATTTGCAAGCACATCTCAGATCCCTGTGATGTATTCAGTAGCAGAACTGCAGAAAAACATTTTTAATCTGTTTCATACACTTGGAATTATAATTTGAAGATACAGTTGAGTAACCAGTATGCAGCTTTAGAAGTGCTTGGGTATTTTGCTGCTGTTTTTAGTGATTAAACTTGGAATTACACACAAATAGTTGGCTGGATGTTTGGTGCAAGCTGACAAACTAAGACTATAGATAGATACAGGGTAAAGGGTTCTAATATTAACTTGATGTTTTCTTTCATTAATGGCCTGTGATCTAAAATGCCTTTTTTCCTCAAAAATAATTTTCTTCTTTCTGGAGAATCTGCATATCCTCAGATCATAGGTATCTCATTTGTTTTGGGGGGTAATTTTTGATTCTAATAAAGTATTTATTTGAAAAGAAACTGTACTTCCATTGAAGAAAATTAAAACAGAAGGAAGGTATAAAAAATAACGTGTATTTAAGTAGTAAATAGTAAGTTTGGTTAGTAAGCAAAACAAACCAAAACAATCTCCAGACTGCGTGTTGGTACAAAATTTTGTGATATAAGCAGTGTCATTTAAGTCATTGCGACATTTTCTACATGAATTTATAAGAGCTTGGAGAAAAAAATTGTTTAGTTAATCCAAATACTATGCAAAAAGCAATAAATTCAAAAGAAATTTAAAACAAAAAAAATCCCACCCAAAATTTTCCGAATTAGGTGGTTTCACCTGTAAGTAAACTGTAAAGTTTATGTTGAGTTCTTATGTCTGGGTAGTATGTCACATTGTATTTGCCATTAGCTTAGATAAAATATTATTAAGATAAAAATAAGTATTAATTCACAATGGTGAAATAATGAGTGATAATTTGGTCCTCACAGAAGTTATGGAAAGTTTGCCATTACCTTATAAATTTTGTTTCACTCACAAGGTAGAACTATCTTTATCACTAAACTCATTGCAGAATATTCACTAGTGAGACACTGCAAAGAGTGTTTTGGGAAAGCTAAAAAATGAACCAAAAACTATGGCCTGTCAGTCAAAAGTGCTGGTTGTATACAAATGGCAAAGGTCATTTCATTTTACATTTACCGAAAGCTTTAAGCAAAACAGTTTTGCGTCAGCATCACTGAATATGAAATTTACAAATAATTTTGCTTGTGTAGGAGCTGGATTTTGAAGCTAAGACAAGCTACACCTTGAGGATAGAAGCAGCCAATATGCATGTTGACCCTCGTTTCCTGAGTTTGGGGCCCTTCAGTGATATGACAACAGTGAAGATAATTGTAGAAGATGTTGATGAGCCACCTGTGTTTACTTCACATCTGTACTCCATGGTGGTGTCTGAAGCAGCAAAAGTTGGCACCATCATTGGAACTGTAGCAGCCCATGATCCAGATGCCTCAAACAGTCCTGTCAGGTAATTGTAAGAATTCTTAATTATTTATTCAGCCTTTGCATTGAAGTTGTTCATCTTGCAGTGGGAGGGGTTTTGGTTACACTGAAAGTAATTAGTAAGATTTATTCCCTTGCAGAGGGACATTCAGATGCTCCATGAGTTTGCGTAGTTTAATTTTTATAACCTGAACTACAGAACCTCTGAAAAAATTGTTGAAATCTCTCTGAAACAAAGAAGATATAGTTTCAGAAGCACAAATGGAAAAATCGCCTAAAAATACTGCTCATATTTATTACTCTCTAAGCTTAGCAAGAATCTATTATTATCTATAGAAACCTATGTTCTCTTAAGCAGGATCAAAAATTATATATATAATAAACATGCATGCTTGAATAATGATTCATAGTCTGTGTGCACTAGGAATCAGAATGTAATAGGACATAAATTCCCACATGGACACTGGAGCTGAGGTCCCAGAGCAGGAAACATTAGCCAAAACTTTTTATATGAGAGAAGTGGACAGGATGAGATGCATCCTGTTCTAGTCAAGGTAGTTAAAGGCTTTTGGTTTTGTAACTTTTGCTGCAGCTTAGTGTCTTCCATTTGGGATGGAAGAGGTATGACTGCTGGAGGTTCATAAACTGTCAAGACCCTCTTTCTTTGTCTTCAGTGTCTGAAAAACCTGCAAATCTTCCACAATATAATGTCCAAGAACATTAAAAAACCATAAGGGAACACAAATTCTCAATCTTATGTTTTTCTGTATCTAAGGTCAGAGCTCAAGGGCAAAGACCCACCACCTTAGCTAAACCAGTAATGAGTTTCTTGTTATTTTTTTTATGTGGAATAGTAATATTAATTCTAAAAGGAGCATGCAAAGGATCTAGAGAGTAATGGTTATAACTTGGGAACTCTGTAAATTTAAACATCTGCAGGGGGAGGAACTCATACCCAATTAAAAGTTAGTGATTAGTTTTATTTGTTTTTATTGCTCACTTAGTGCATACATAGGAAAGATCTTTGTCAGTACTTGTTTGGGTGTCACTTGTTTTGGTAATGTTAAGTCTTTCTTTTCATGCATTAACAATGAACTAGGGAATCTAGTGTAATTTCTAAAGCAGAAATCTTATGTTGCAAAAGTAAGGCATATGTTTCACTCCTAGAGGTGATGCAAGTGTTCTATCTTTGTCGTTATATATTGGCAACATATTCAAAATAGCTGATTCCTATCATGTGTAAACAAGTCCTAGATGAATGTTTGGCATGGATTTACTTGTGAAATTTATCTTTGCTGTCGCAGTATTTTCTGGCACTGATGTTAGCATCTGGTGTATATCTGGTTACCAGAATCATTTAGAATAGGCTTCAACACAATTCCATTAATGCAGGCCATGCTCAGAATGCTTTTAACTCTGTTGTAAACATTAAGATGAGTTTATTTGCCTTGGTCTGGTTAATTTTTTGCAATTCCTTAATAAAAAGTAATTATCACCTGCTAACATCTTGAAGATTTCTTCTGCTTCAAAGTTTCTTGGAATTTGAGGGAGAAGAAAAAAGAAAAGTATTGAGAATTTATCTATAGGCTTGTGAACCTGCTATGTGCATGGTTAAAGGTACTGAAAAATCATATAATTTAAATATTCTACATATGCTATGATACATCAGAGACAGATTCACCTAAAATTGGAATGTGTTAAGGAGGATTAATGCATAAAACTTTTCATGATCTGTTTAAGGAGTTTAAACTATTAATCTCTAAATAAGTATTCCAGCTTCCAAACATTGGATTATATTGGTACTGATTAAAAACTAGATTTGTTACAATGCAGAAAATGTTGAAACTACAGGATCAGACACAGAACCTTGACAATACCAAGGACTAGGGGAAATAATAAATGTTTTGAAAATAAGAGGTTATCTCATAAGGACCAGAGAACTACTGATGTTTGAACTAGCTTAAATAAAGGATTTAAAACTCCTGCAGCTCAAAGATTTTCAAGCACTAAGGCTAGGAGGAATTAAAGGATTAAATGTATTTAAAATATTTTTTTTTAGAATTTGGGTATGGATACAATGCTTATGGGTAAAGGAAATTGCTTGCTTCCTATGCATAAAATAATTTTTCTCCTTGTTTCATAAGGATCTGTCATCCAATTTAAATAACTTGTTTACTTTCCCTCCCTCCTTGTCTCCCTCCTTGTCTCCCTCTACTGCTTTCCTCCTTTTTGTCTTTCTCATCTCCATCTCCTCTTTCTCCTTCTTCTCCTTTTCTCCTTCTCCTTCTCTTTCTCCTCCTTCTCCTTTGACTCTTCAAGTTGCATAGTGATAGTCTTAATAACTGGGAAATCTAAGGATTTCTAAGGGAAGTCTGGCAGGAGATTGAATCTCAGCTACAAGGCCTGCCAAGATTGACTACATAGCAGAGGTGACAGGTATAGTCTCATGGGGAAACTTGACAGCCACAAAGCAGCTGTAGAGCACTGCTGACCAAATAAACAACAGTGCTGGCAAGAAATAAAGTGAAAAATGGCCTAAAGTTAAGACAAAATGAAAGAAGAAAAGAGAAAGTGAAAGAGGGAAAGCAGTAATGCACAAAAAACTCCGGTTGCTATTGTTGCTAAGACTCATTATTCTCTCTCTCACAGTGAAATAAGGCAGCAAAACAATTCTAATTACGTAACAAGGCTCTGCACTTAGATTATACAGTGATGAGGGATAGATAAAGACACAGTAATACAGCAAAGAAGATGGCATATTGCAATACAGAACAAACAAATAGTTTGATAAGATCATTGTGTCTAGGAAGTCCCATTCTTTAATTGTCTTGCATAATTCTTTCTTTTCATGTTGTTCAAAGAATTTGGTTTATGTTATATCAATAATCTAATATATCATCGGTGTGTCAGTAATTGCAATAATCACACTTGATCTGGTTCAGACATTTAAATTCATCCTGAGTGTAGGAAAGTGCTCTGAGTACATACTTGACCTGAATGAGAGTGCAAGAATCTGACCCAATAATAAATCTAATGTCAAGAATATTCCAGTTGTAAATCTAAATCTGCCTAATCAACTGTCCCTTACTCTCAAAAGGCATATAAGCAAATCACCCACAAGTGTTTTGACCTTTTCCCTTATGCTATTTTCAGTTTGCTAATGAGCTCCTAAGGAGCCCCTCTTCCTAAAACAAATTGTGAGGTAAAGATATGTTAAGCCAAAGAGTTAAAGGCACAAGCCTGTGTTTGTCTAATGACAGGAAAGCATTGTGAGCTGACAGTGATGACATGCAATCCCTTGACCCTGGTCTGCATCATCTTTCCCTTGTCCCCCTTCCCCTGCAGCTCTGAGTGACGCAGGGGCTCTTCTGCTGGTGATAGAAAGTTCTGTGCTCAGACTGCGAGTCCCTGTGGGATCAGTGCCTGGCTGGTACAGCCTTGTCACAAATTCCAGCTCACCTTCTCCTTAGATGGCTCTCACAAGGATGTTGTTTGATTAATTCCTGTGTTTGCTTTACAGCAGAGAGAAAGAAAGAAAAGACAGAGGAATACCTGTGACCTCATTTAAGATGACACTGGGGGAGTGAAGCCCGCCACTGTCACCACAAGTCACTGTGTAATTCTCTCACCTTTGCATGTGGCTTTGCTTCCCTCAATGCCCCAGGGAAACTTTACTGAGCAATGCTCAAACTAAGGAAACAGTGGAAACACTTTCCATCTAATAAGACCTCAGTGAAATATTTTTACAAGCTGTAATTGAAGATAAATGAAAAGCTTCTTTCATCCTTTACCCAGGTATTCGATAGATCGAAACACAGACTTGGAGAGGTATTTCAATATTGATGCCAACAGTGGAGTCATTACAACTGCCAAATCTTTGGACAGGGAAACTAATGCTGTTCATAACATCACAGTTTTGGCCATGGAAAGTCGTAAGTATCCATAGCAAGATTTTTATCGACAGTTTGTGTGTAAAGCTTCAGGCTTGGTTTTGATGAGCTTCATTCAGAGAAATTCTGGCAGTTGCAAACTGTGGCAGATAAAAAAATAATATATTACTTAATGTAAAAGAAATCTGCATGATAAAAATTTTAAAATGAGACAGTTTAGGTGTTTACTCTTTCATTTGCTTCACACCATGTGTATACTTTTGTCTTTTGAAAGACAAGTACAAAGGAAGATGAAATATGCTAAGTCAGCAGTGTCACACTAAATATCATCACAGGAAGGGTGATACGGAAGATAGGGGAGAGTGGTTATCCCATCTCAGTGAGGGCATTCAGAGTTGATTGCAGTTGGTCAACCACAGCCTTCTTTCTTAGAAGGTATAAAGAAAAGGGATGTGAATGCTAATGTGGTTTCATTTTCCTGACTCTAAGAGGTACCGCTGTAGAAGTTATTTTGTACTTGGTATCTTTTTTTGGTTTAAGATGAAAAGTGTCAAAAAATGTAGTGCTTCAAATGGATGCAAGAATTCTTCTAATGCAGGTTCAAACCTAAACTTGTTCGGTTTTAAATACATTTTGTGAAGTGCTTTTTTATTTGAAGAATTTATATCTTCAAATATCATCTTTATTATTACTATGTTGGTCTGTGATAATAAAAAAGTTATCAGTTCTCTGACTTGGTATTGTAAAAATCATCACTTCTTGATTTCAGTGAGCTTAATTTAACATTTAACCTGAAAGTTAAGATTTATCATTTAGTGTGGAAAGTTAAGATTTATCATTTATCAATTTAAGGTGTTCAACCTGTTAATGACAATATTGAAATACTTAGTTGTGTGTGCATTTTAAATACTTTGAGATTTGCTTCAGAATGCAGCCTTCTCTTTTCTCTTGCACAGCTGATAAAATTCGGATTTTTACATCTTAACAGACTGATCCATCTAAAATTCAGGAAAAAAAAAAAGTTTAACCCATAATAATCATGCTATTTCCAGTAAGAAATGTTCTGGCTAGCTTGGTGATGATTTTACGTCATCTTGCTCTTGTCCTCCCATATGATTTGATTCAGTGCTGTGATTAGTGAGATAGATTTCCAGTTTATCTCGAGAGTAAAATCTTAGGTTAATAGAAGCAGCTGAAGTACATAAATGTTGGTCCAGAAGATCAAGACAAAGGCTTCCTTTGTAATTTGAGGGAGGAATTAAATTGATTTGACGCACATATCCAAAAGACGAATGCAAGTGAAAAAAGATAATGACCTTCAGAATAAATTGCAAGGATCTCCTCTTAATTGTTTTATTGGACTTTTTCCTATAGAGAATCCAGCACAGATTGGGAGAGGCTATGTAGCCATCACAATCCTTGACATCAACGACAATGCCCCTGAGTTTGCCATGGAGTATGAGACAACTGTCTGTGAAAATGCTCAGCCTGGTCAAGTATGTCTTGATAGGTTTTATGTTTATTTTTACCAGATAATCAGCCATTCTTTATGAAAGCCTTCCAGCTTTAAGATAAAGAAAAATCATCCTTTAAGAGTAAAAATGAGACTCTGATGAACAGTACAAGCAAACAGTAAGAAAGATGCGGGTATAAAAACTATTGGCTGAAAATAATGTTAAAATCTCTGGCTTTCTTACTTGTATAACTGATACATTTTGCTTAACTCACCTGATTTTGAATAATACTGGAGAACCTATATACTTCTTCCTAATTTTTGTGGGAAGTGGGAAGCCATAACACAAAGATTATTCTGAGACTAAATGTCCACGATTCTGAAAATGAGTGCAAACTTTTAATACCTCTAGGAAGTACAGACCTTAAGGACCAACTTCACAAGGGGAATATATTTCTGTTTTTTTATTCCTATATTTTCAACTACCTAAATATCTTCCAAGTGGTCCTAGACTTAACTAAATCTATCATTTGTTGTTTGTCCTTGGTGTCCCTCCTATTTGGCCTTTTCCTCTCTACTTTGGACAACCTCACAAAATACATGTACTTTCTCAGTCTCTCCTCCCACTTCCAGAAAACTAGTGGATGTTGCACCTGCATAGATCCCACATATTTCCTGGAAGACTTTGCACTGTTGTGCCTTCTCCTAGTGTATTGTCCTTCATGTGCTAGATGTTTGTTGCACATTTCAAAATCGCCTCATAATATAAATTCTGACAAAACCCCAGAAAAAAAAATCTCATGCTCGTGTTCATGAGAAACACAGAATATGCATGCTTTTATTGTTGTACCTCTCTGTTTTCCCTTTGCTCTGATTAGAACTGGACCAGGGAATTGGAGTTTCCAATTTTTGTGGATTTTCAGCAGTGATGACAATTTCTTTAAAGATAGATTTTTGACAGAATTTTAGAAAATGAAATAAAAAAGTAATGAAATTCCAGAAAATAATTATATACTTATGATGTGCCTTTCTGTTTTTCATTATACTAAGAAAAAAAAAAGAGTACATGAAGTCAAATGCTCAAAAAAATCACAGTTTTCTTGAGAAGGTTTACAACATTGATTGCAGCCACTGAATAACTACACTAAGAGCCATCCAGAAGACACACTTCTTTCACTGCTATGGAGTTTATTACTCTGAGCTCTGGTGAATGACAAGACCTAACTTTGTCCCAGACCCTGCAGACTGTTGCTTTGGCCAATGAATTTTGGACAGGTAAAGAGCTGAGTCACACATTAACTGTCTCTACATGCTTAGGAGATTAGAAAACCAAAATGCAAGATGAGTAGAACTTGAGGAGTTCTAATTGATATCTAGTTGATATATTGATAGGTGACAGAGGGATTATGTAATGTACATGTACATATGCTTCAATGAAACCCTGATGTATCTCAAAACAGGTGATCCAAAAAATTAGTGCAATTGATAAGGATGACCCACCAAATGGCCATCAGTTCTACTTCAGTTTAACAGCAGAGGCAGCAAATAACCACAATTTTACATTACAGGACAACAAAGGTAAGAAAATTTTGATTTGGTAAATATTCACCACTTGCACCTTCTATTTTCAATACAGCATGCTTATTATGACCTACATAAACTTCTCTTCTGGTAAGGACATAAACTACAACCAGCCTGCCAAATAATTTTATCTGTAGACTATTTGTCAAAGGAATTAAGCTATTCTTAGAATCATTTAAACTTTGAGCCAAACAGAGCAGCATCAAATCTTTAAATCTTTCCTTCTTTTTTTTTTTTTTTTTAGCAATCACTCTCCACATTTATTCCCTGTATTTATAGGTTTTTTTATCTAAATTAGATTTTACCTTGGGGCAGTGACTAAAAAATGTCCAGGAATTCATGTCTTATTAATATAACACAGGGTATAAAAAATAAATGCACAATAGATGCAAATATTTTGTGATTTGTAGGGATTTTGTTTTGTTTTTAGAAAAACATGTCTTTTCAGTAACTAAGTATATCCCCTTTTGAAGAATGCTTTTGATAATGAAAGCTGCCTATAATTTTTGCACAGACTTCTTATGACTGTTTCCTCAAAGACTCTCACTGACATCCCATTTCTGTTAGTTAAAATATCTGAGAACACACTCTAATTACTGCCCTCATTAGTTGCACTGCACAGTACAGCAGCTGGGCACATGTCAGGCAGTTTAGCTATTAGCTGTAGCAAACAGAACTAAATAGACAGGGTATTGCTCTTGCATTGCTCTTTTATGGATGAGTACTTAGCCAGAGCTACAAAGTCATCCTATTAGTAAAAAAAGAAAAACAAACATATGGACACTGAAGGACACTGTTTGTACAGACAGACTTTGAATAATATTCAGCCAGAATAATGTGTGACCTAATAAAGTTCCTTCATGCAGGTCTTCACTGCTTCACCTTACATGTAGTTGATGAAATGCTTAATTTTCTTCATATGAACAGCTTGCAGTTTAAAACTGAAGACTCCAATAGTAGCAATGATCAAAATAATAAAAGTGCATTAGAATGGGACTGTTCAGAAATCTGACATCGTGAGAACTTTAAAGCAGTTAATGAAAACAGACCCTCTTCCAGAGAACTTATAATTGACAAAAGTAATAATAGATTTTTGTAATGCCTGTAAAATCAGTGGAGGTACAAGATGCAGCAGCAGCTGCCTCATTCAACATTAGTTAATTTTATGTATCTCTTATGTGATGTTATATCAGGGGGTGTTTGCATATTTTGCCAGACAGATCATAAGAGAAGACACAATAAGATAACTTTTACTGGGTACCAATATATCTGTCTTTGGACAGATAGGTAAGTAGACGGACCAAATGAATGAACATTTCTATACATCCTGGGGGATGTAGCTCCCTACCTCTCAGGAGCTCTCAATCTTTGTTCTACGCGGTGAGTTTTGCATATATCTTCTTGAATGCCCAGGCTTTTTAATCACACAGCGCAGACCAGTGTCAAACTATACATTTTAGACTGATTATAATAGCCATCTTGAATCTCAGAAGAGTCTGAAAACAAGAGCATGTCCTTGTTGCATGCACAGTTACCTTGTTTGTGCATGGATGGGAATTTTTTTGCATTCAGAAAATATTTAATTGATCTTCAGAACCTATTCTCCTATTAATATGGTCACTGCTTCCATTAATGTGATATCTATATCTGTAAATAGCTGAAATGGATGCTTGTAAATTAACTGGAAACATGTATTTAGGTACCTAATCTGATCACTGAAGGGTAATTTTTTTTCTTTTTTTAATGATCTCTTCTTCAGCCTTCTGTCCAGATTGTGAAAATATGAGCTTTGCTAAAACCAAATGGACTTCTGCGCTTTTGAAATGTTCTTTTGTTGAAAATAGAAATCTTCTTGTTTAGTTGTGTGTGATTTTTCAGTTGATATTACCTCTGCAGATTCAAAAATATATGACTGGGAAAGGTAAACTTTTTGAAATAATATGAATGGTTTTTATAAAGTTTTTAAATAGAAGGCTGTAGTATTTATAGGTTTGTGTTTTAGAAAAGTCATGTATTTTATAATTTGTCTTTTTATTCCTTTATCTAGATAATACTGCGACAGTATTAACCAAAAGAAATGGGTTTCGAAGACAGGAACAGTCTGTTTTCTACTTGCCAATATTCATAGTGGACAGTGGATCGCCTTCACTTAGTAGCACTAATACTCTCACCATCAGGGTCTGTGATTGTGATGCAGATGGTATTGCTCAGACATGCAATGCAGAAGCATATATCTTGCCTGCAGGACTTAGCACTGGAGCCCTGATAGCAATATTGGCTTGTGTCTTGACACTGCTAGGTATGTCTTCTTTCTGTTACCCTTATTTGCCATTCAATGCATCATAGCAAAAAATACATGCATATAAGATTCAGCATTCCACTCTGCCCTGATTTCTTTGAACAGCCACAGGTAGTATTCAAGGAAGAGCAGCATTTTGTATCATTAGCACCAAAAAACCCCTTTAGATTGGGATTGTCTATTTAGATACTTTGTTTCTATATCAAGCTGTCTCCAGACAGATATAAGAAATAACAGTTAAAGAAAAACAATATGACTTGCATCAAATTCAGTATTTAAGAGATAGAAAATACAGTTTATGGAAGTATTTGGTTTAGCATACTCACCATATAACCAGTATCAGTGTCTCCCTTTTCCACAGGCATGACTGTTTTTAAACATTTATTGATTTGCACAGAACAAAAGATATTCAGAAAATACAATATAATCATAATTAATTGGCATCATCTGCAGAGTGATCTTTTGTTATTTCTGCAAATGTAAGTAACATCCACAGCTGGATTTTATGTTGAGCAGTGAAACTGCAACTAGATGAAGGCAATGTAACAGAGTGGAATGGTGTCAACATCCTAGTTTGCCTAGCATTTTTGATGTAGTACCTAGTCATTAAACAATAAATGGGAGAGTAAAGGGTGAAATCAAGAAGTAGAGATGAAGGATAAGGTGGGAAAAAGTGAAGTTTTGCTTTCTGTCTAAAAATTCATATGTTAACAAGGGTACCCGGTTCAGCACACAAGAATTTTCATCAGTGTTGCTATCAATTAAGAGATTTTTATATTCCCTGTCTGTACATACCAGTCTAAAGAAAGGGAGAAGTCCCTTTACAGTCTTCTTATGTTTGTATAATCCCAGCGTTTTATCTGCCACTGTTAACAAAATAATTTGGATATGTCAAATCAAGGAACTTGTTTCCAAACTTCTGTTCATGGCAGTATTTTCACCATGTCTTCTTTTGCACTCTGATTCATGGCACTGGAAGCCATTAGAAGGAAATGTTCCTTCTGCTAAAATATTTCTAAAGGACTTCAAAACTAAAAACCTGTTGCATACGTTTTTACAGAGTAATAAGAATCACCACCTCTGCAATGAACTCAACCCACTTACTCAGTAGCTATGTATATATATATAGGAGGTGGCATTTCTAAAGTTTTCCATGTCCGTGACATAAAAAAATCTAACACCATAAGAATTTATTCTCACTCAACACATGGTTAGGCCTAGGTTTAAGAAATGGAAGGGAATTGTTGCCAAAAGTTTTAATGAACATTTTTAAATACCACTTTTCTAGTAGCATTTCTAGCCAATTTATGTACACAAATGAACTTTATTTGGACATGAAGCTAAATGTTAGAGTTCAATAAGATATAAAAATATTCCCTTACATCAACAGGCATAAGTATCAGTGAAAAAACACCTGCTTAAACTTTAGTCCAATATATGTAGGGATAAAAGTCCTGTAACCATAGCAATTCATTTGATCCCAAGATGAAATGTCACCATTTTTTTAATACATGAGAAAGGAGTTTCTGAAGATTAGATAGAAAACTGCTGTAGGTACCATGCAGTTTGTTCGGGTCATAAACCTTTCTTAAATAGAAGCAGTCGGATTTCAAAAAGACCATTGAGTGGAGGCACAGAATGTTGTCACCAAATAACTTGCTTATTCTACTTGGTACGCCAGGAGTCAAATACAATCAATAAATCAATGTACTTGAGCTTTTATTCCAGTTATTTTTAAAGTGTTTTGAACAAGGGTATGGTAAAAAAATCTTGCATATTACCACCTCACCACTGATTTTATTTATCAAAGACTTTGAGTTTCCAAAGTCATCTATCTGAAGGCATCAATATGGTTTATCCAAAAAGACATTTGTATGTGCCATCATCACTTCTAGTCTAAACTGTTCCTTTTGAGCACAGTCCAAAGCTGCAGGAACAGGTTAGGCTGTGTTGGTGTGATAATCCTGGCACTGAGTATTGCATTTTGATACTGTATCCTGTTTTAGTCTCTGCCACATGCTAGTGTCCACAAGGAAGAGGTACCAAATCATCAATGATGCCTGGTGAAATCCAGCTGCTTATCTGGTCCCAGAGCCTTTCTTCTTCTCTCATTTGTTCCTATAATATATTTTCTGGGACCAGCTGCATGATGGTATTTCTAGGAATTTACTTTTTCCCTTTTCCTCTTTGCATTAGTTCCTGAGAAAAATGCTGAAAATCCATTAGTACAGCATAAAAAAGGGGCTTCAGCTGTTGGCAAGTGGTTCAAGGACTGGGACAAGGGATGCACATTTTTATGTAAGACTTTATCAGTGAAAAGAAGATACAGTCTACTGGATCAATATCTTTTCCTAACCCAAGATTAACACACAGTGCAAATCCAGTTACGTTAATCAATGTCATCTTAATGTAGGTGCCAGTTGTAAAGCAGAGAGTGCATGAAATTTGCATAGATGGAATGAATACATGCATTCTGTCACCAGTGTCTTGAATTCTCAACCAGCTCTTACTTTCTTAAAGTTAGGATGATATATTTTTTGATCTTGCCCCATACATCCCTATGGCTGATATATAACCATTTCTCTTTACCAAGATTGTTCTAGTGAGATTTCTTAGTGTTATTGCTTTTACTTAATTAACCAATCAGTTTTAGACAAGCATAATGTTTTCACTGACTCTAAGAAGGAAGAACATTATTAAATCACACTCTTTTATGATAATTGCATATATCATGGTATAGACTACTTTTTAAAACTGAAACAAATTTTAAAAGTTGAAAGCATTTAAAAACAAAATCTTTTTCTATCTTCATACTGACTGATGGAGTTTAAATTGTAAATTTTATTTCACAAGAAAAATCCAGTACTTTTTTAATTACTCAAAACACCTTTCCAATTATGCAGTAAGGCTAAGTTTCACAGAAAGAAAAAAATCAAAAAAAATAGTAAAAAGCGTATGAAAAGGTAGTTTGATTAATTTTGGATTGCACATAATTTTGAGGAAAGTAAGTAGGAATTTTTAAACTTTGAAAATTATGTGGTAATTTAATTCAAGGTAATTTGTTTTTCAGTTAGCATTTTCCAGAAATAGTAATTGCTTTGTAACAACTGTTTAGCATAAAATGTTTACATAAAATCACACACAGAGAATATTCATCTGTAGATAACATAATCACATTTGAGAGGTTAAGTATTTTCTTTGAACTGATGCAATGGAGACCTAGATTGGCACAATACTTTTTCATTTTTGTCTTTCATACTTCTGAATGTAATCTATTAGTGTCACCTATTAGGAAGACTGAAGAAAGCTCCCTATTGGCATTGTACTAGAGTTTACAAGAATAATATGTTGATAAAACTTGAAAACACAGCTTTAAATATTGTTTTTTCAATGGAAAGACAGAAAATTTGTTATCATTATCAAAATACCTGCAAAACCCAAATTAAATCAGAACACATAACTGTGATTTGTAAACAAGAAGAAACAGTTCTAGTCATAAGAATCTTATTCTATAAATAGGTATAACATGTACAGGTTGTAACTATGTAATAAGTGTAGGGTTTGAGCTTGCAGTTTTAAAAGTGATAAATGTGTAACTGGGGGAAAACATTTAACTAGGGGTACCCAAAGCAGCACTTCCAGAAAGTGGTTGAGTATAAAATGCAGCAGCTGTTTTCTGAAAGTTAGGGAGCAGATTAGGGTCAATCAATGTGGGCTTTTAAAGGTCACAGTCACTTGGCAAATATCAGTCCAAACTGATTAAACAACAGGTATAAGTGAAGCTTGTTAAGTGGTAATTAAATTCAACTTTCCTGAGTCTTGGCCTCTGTAATCCCCAAACCTTATCTGACTGTACTGGCAACTGCAAGGTATAACTAAATAGGTTATTAGTGAGCTGCTTAAATGGCTGAGGATCTCCAATCATCAGCTTTATGAATCATGACACACCTAAGGCACAAACCAGTATGCAGATCTGCTCGCCGCTGATGTGGCTTATTGCTGTAGTAAATTCCTGGCTTAGGGGTGTAGTGTACACAAAGCACAGCAATGCTTCTGATTTAGCTCTGTGCCTTTCTGTACAGCTCTGCATGTAGGCTTCTCCCTCAGGGCCTCACTTCTTTTATGGCTTCCTTACAATTACGCTGCAGTTGCCTTGAGTACAAAAGGAAGAATTAACACTAAACCAGAGAAATATGTTCAGGCAAACTAAACCTGACTTATTACCAGATCATGCCAAAATGGAAATTTTATGGTAATTCCAGAAAGCACACTGAAAAGTGGCAAAGCAAAAATCCACTCTTGCATTCAAAGGTGTTTGTTTAAAGACTTTTTTTGGGTGTATTGAAACTACAAATATTAGCCTTAAATGTACGCTAGACGCAAGGATAAAACTGTGTATTACCACAGCTAATATAAAGACAAAAGAATTTTTTTCTTGGCTATTGCACTTATTAAAGGAAATCAATATTTCTAAAAATTCAGGCAAATCAGAAGAATTAAAAGGTCTAAATGCCTTTGTTAATTCTGGTTATTGAATCTTTATAATTAGTTGCCTAAATATTGATTGTTACATCACATATGAAATCTGTATTGTCATTTCATCTCCTTAGTATCAGTTGGGTGTATCAGTACGGAGCAAATCTAGTGCCCTCAATGTGCAATACGTGTGTGCCTAAAGGTTTTCCACCGTATCATTTCTTTTCTAACAATCATGAAATTAGGTTTTTAGAAGTTCATACAGTCCCTAATTACTAACTTAATCTCTGCTTTTGTCATAAATGTAGGAAATAAAACCCCACCATGACTTAATGAGAAATGAAAAAAACTTTGAAACCATTTGCATTTGATTTAGATAGCAGTGAAAATTGTTTAGGGGGTTTAGGGATTTTATTCATCTCTGCAGCTCCTGCAATGCAGCTAAAGCCGTGTTCATTTAGAGGTTAAACTTTATTGTTCATGGCTGTTGGAAAGGCTAGAAATTAATAATCTTATAAAGTCATCTAAATGCTAAAATATTTAACCTTTAGAAAGACTCCGTATTTTTCTTGGCTTCAAGCAAGTGTGAGAGGTAGAAGGAACACTATATAAAACATTCATTGTATCTTGATTTTTATTGTACCTTTAGGCAGACCTTCCTACTAAGTTTCTTATTTTACACTTATTAGCATGTCTTTAACTTTCAACATGAAGTACGTTAAGAGAGACAGTAGAGTAAAAATGCATTTAAACTCAAGGAAAGAAAATTATTAGCTGCTTACTTATATGGCAATAAAAATGCGGCAGTAAATTTTAAAAATAATAATTAAGAAGTTATGTCAATAGAAATCTTCGTTTAAATATCTATTTGTACTGTCAGCAAGCTAATTTCACTTTAAAATATCTTTTATAATAAAGAAAAACATTGAGTTGAATGCAATTGTATCTGATGACAATTTTATGTTCTCTGCCGTATAATTTACAGCTTAATTTGTATTATACAAATATCAGAATATTTTGAAATTTCACAAATGTCACTTTAAAGGTCAATATTTCATATTATTAAACTGCTTATGTAAATATTTTTCAAAGCCAAATGCCCCAAACTAGTGCCTTGTGAACTCAATACATAAAGGATGAATCAGGTAGATGCCAGGGGCAAAAACTGTGAAAGGGTGATGCTGATTACGTAGTAATATAGTCACGAGACATCTATTAGTGGGTGGATTATTGGAAATGTGCTTGCCAGCTACTGAGTAAAGAGGAAAGAATTGTTGACTAATACAATTGTCAAAAAATTTAGGGGGAAAAAAAAGTAGTTGCAGTTTTAGTTTTAGACATGTGTGGCTCTGAAGAGAAATAAAAATAGTGCAGGAAGCCATCTCCGGCTTTAGCCAATTCCAAATAGTACCATAATATCTATAGACATATACAGCTTTCTTGCACGTACAAGTTACTGGTTTACTCTAGCCAAGTGATCCTAATATTAAGTCATTCCTCATAATGACTAGATTGATACTGATTTCAAGATTCCTCCATGAAAAAGCTTTCAAGAATGGTAGTCCTGCATCATGCAATTTGTGGAGGCAACTTTTGACACTACCTAGGGAACCTTAAGCTTAATTTTATTTCTATCACCTTTTAGCTTTTGCTTTTCCATATGTTTCTACAGCATTTAATTGGCATTCTAAGACAGAAAACGTTATCAATGCATATAATCACATATTCTTAATATGAAAAATAATCATAAAATCAGAAGAGATTAATTAAATGTAGAATGAAAAATTTCAATGTACTGTTATTTTTACAATCATAGTGATGCCTGTGATTTCCTAGGAGTGTTATTAACTCAGCAAATGTTATCCAGATGCTACAATATAGTATTAATTATTTTCTAGGAGGATGATTCAGACTCCATCATGTCCCACAGATGGGTGCAATATTCATAGTATTGGTTCCATATTTTGTGTGTCACCAGGGATGTTTCTCTACCAAGACTGTATTAGAACTAGAGGAGCTAGTTTCTTGCAATGCTTTTGGATGTCACAGAATATTAGTATTAGTTTTCAAGCTGAAAGAAATGTTGAGGGTTAAAATTAAATAACTAGAAATTACATTTCTAGTATGGGTTCATCCAGTAAACTCTATCTCTAGCAGTTTCCATCAGATGTAAGGCATAAATCTCAAGTGCAGTACTTTGCACGTTTCAGGAAAATGAGATGTTATAGAGACACAGTTATACTCCACGAACTAAGACAGCCTTATTTTACACATTGCTTAAAAATTTGGTGTTCTGTGACATAAAATTTTTTAACCTTATTTTTATTCAGCAGCTATTGGTCATATACTTTAATTAAGTCACTTCCCAAACCATGTTTTTTAAATTGGGCATTTAAGATTTCCCTTGGGCATTTAAGAGTTCAGGAAAAGGTGGTTTTTAAAAAACTCTTTTAAAAAATATAGTTTTTAATTATTTTTTTAAAAAATTAAATTTCTTTTTAATTATTAGAATTTCTTGGCTGTGAGATTGTCATAGTCAGACTCAACCAGTATTGAAATTTATGTTTAACAAACAATATAGGATATTAGACTTAGAGATGGAGATATTAATCCTGAATGATTTGGAAAATAGATTCTTTAGAGTCTAAAACGCTTATGGTTTAAACGGTATTTCATAATCTGCTAGGTTTCACATCTATCTGCATAAATTGCTTGCTCTTTCCTTGGGTCTTTGCCATATAAATTAGTGAGTACTTCCAACACCAGGAAAAATATGAGAAAACTTCAGCACTGCTAAAATTCTAGCTTTTTTTTGTTCCAGTTCTTGTCTTGCTGATTGTCACCATGAGGCGACGGAAAAAAGAGCCCCTCATTTTTGATGAAGAGAGAGATATCAGAGAAAACATTGTCAGGTACGATGACGAGGGTGGTGGAGAAGAAGACACGGAGGCTTTTGACATGGCTGCCTTGAGGAATCTCAACATCATGCGAGACACCAAGACCAGGAGGGATGTGACACCTGAGATTCAGTTTTTGAGCAGACCGACTTTTAAAAGTATCCCGGATAATGTCATTTTTAGGGAATTTATCTGGGAAAGACTAAAAGAGGCTGATGTGGACCCCTGCGCGCCACCCTACGACTCCCTGCAGACATACGCCTTTGAGGGGAACGGCTCGGTGGCGGAGTCGCTCAGTTCTCTAGATTCCATCAGCTCAAACTCTGACCAGAACTACGATTACCTCAGTGACTGGGGCCCTCGTTTTAAAAGGCTTGCAGATATGTATGGGACCGGACCAGACTGCTTATACTCCTAGCCTTGGAACCCTTCTCTGAACATGCACTGAAGAATATTGAAACAGAGAACTCATGCTAACAGACTGAGGAAAGTTGTAAATATTTCTCCCATTTTTAAAATTTTAGGTTTGTTTTTTGGTTTTTTTCTTTTTTTGCCTTGGTGGAGCATATCTTCATTAGACTTGTCCTAGGGACTGCACTGACCACACAGAATATGAGCATTTGGTGGCATTTTTGATAAAATGAAATGCTCAGACACGTTCAAATAGATAGCAACCCTCAAATACCTGCGGAGGCAACTCAATTTCAAGAGTATGTTATACAGTCACCTCAGTTAGCTGGTGATGCTCTGTAGATGCCTTCACAATATTGCTATATTGAGAATACAGAGTTTCTGTTTTAAGAAGAAATGAATTTTCAACTATATAACTAAATACAATATTACAGTACATGGTATTTACACAGGCAAGGGTTTTTTTCAGTAAATTTTCTTTACTCTGTGCATACAGCTTACTAGAACAAAAGCAGAAGGACTGATGAAAACAAACAAAAGCCCAGGAAATTTTTTTGTGTGTTTCTCCCTGTTTGTTCTCAGAACCATTTAATTAGAAATCTCTGTAATTTTCTGGGTAGCTTTTTGAGAAATTACTGTTTGTATTAAGAAATTCCACAGTGTGTCATCAACTTACGAAGTAGCTTAAAAATCCACATACATGATAAACATGGATGTGTAGTCTTATGGCTGGGAAGTTTTGTGATGCCCATATAGGTATAGAAAAGGTGTTGCTATCTATTTGCTATTTTTTATTCTCTCTTCTGATTTGTACAGGAGAATTTATCCTTTTTTTATTATTGTTTGACATAAAGTGTTATATTTATTTTGTAACTCTAATCTCCACTAAATTCAGGTCCATTTTACTGCCTCATAGTTTTAGACTTGTCAGAACATGCTGATTTTTCTCCAGTCTCAGATAAATGTAGGAAATGAAGCATGGAAGTGGAGAAATTACAGTAAACAATGCCACCCACCATTCATCCCACAGAAAGGAGAGCAGCTCCAAGGATGTGCAGTTGTTCTTCTGAGCCATTACCAAGTCTGAGACATTTAAAGAAAATATTTGTACATTGAATTTTTTGAAAGAAGACTGCAGAGGTAGCTAGGAGTGTCTTTAATGCAAGATTTAATTTTCAAGGTTAAACATGCTATATGCTACAAAGACTGTAAACACCTTGCTTTTCTTGCTTCCCCTTCTCTTTTGCTGCTGATGAATCACAGTAAAAGATTTTTCTAATTCTTTCTTATGTTAAGCAATGTAATACTATGAACTTCAGCAGTCATCTTTAGATCCTGCTGCACATAAGTATTATTTTCTCAAGGTGTTAACTCAATACACATAATTTCTATGCTGGTTTAGGAGTGCCAAAACAGAAGGACAACTATTGTTGGTTAATATACTGTATGATTTTGAAGTAGGATTTCTTAGAATAAGACAACTTTTTTATGATTCTGACAATATTTATATTTCATCTTTCATGATTTATTACTAGATAATAAGGCATATATTCAAGTAAAATAGTGGGTTTAGGTATTATTTCAGAATTTTTTTTTGTTTGTTTTAGGTAAAATGTAGATGAGTTCTTAAATTAGAATCTGTTCTTGCAAATTTTTTCCTTGTACCTCACTTGAAATTACTTGACCTGCCTGCAATTACTGAGAGGTACAGAGAATTGTTTACAGAACTGTGTTTGTGAACAGAAGGTGCTCCACAGAGGATGATGCTCACTCTAAAAGTACTTCTTTCTGAGAGAAGGATCCTTGTACTGGAATCCTAATGTATGAGTGATGTGAGGCTGGGGGATGGGAAATTATCATTAGGCTTTTTAATTTTTGCAGCCCAGCATTATCAATTAACTATGTGAAAGTGGCCTTCAGCTCCAACAGAAAAGAAAAATAATTTTAATCATCTACAACATACTTAATTTGAGTTACATTTTAATAGACAATCATTGTTTCATAATTCAGTAGATTTGCTTCTAGTTGTATGAAATATATATATATATGCATATATATATATATATATATATGAGACAGATTTTGTAATGGTACTGAAAGATATCATCCATGACTTTTAGTCATACATGTAAGATTTTCAATAAAAATATTAAAAAATAGAAAAAAACCCAACCCATGTGTATACAGTTTAATGAGAGCAAGGTATGCTGCAGAATTTAAGCAGGTATTAAATCAGCAAGATTCTGAGAGACCACTTTTTCATTAATCTCCTTTTTTTTGTGGGAAGATAATTCATGCACCTGGATTAAGATGTCAAAAATGCTGATTTTAGCACATAACATTTACAGGAGATTTAAATGTGGTTTAGAGTAAACAGCCCAATTTCCTTGGTTTTCCACCTTCTGTATCTGTAAAAATCTCCAAAACCTCCACTATTGGGAGGCTATGTTAGGGAGGGTTTTTTTCCATGTGCTTTCTACAGAAAAAAAAAATGCTTTATTCTGATACCATAAAAACTCTTGCATAAGTATGTTTTCTGTTGCACAGTTCTAATTTAATTAAGTTTGCTGTTCTACACGCTTGCCTACTGATTGTACTGTTGCAGTAAGAAAGGAAGGTGGAAATCCCTTATATTTGATGACAGATATTAATATAGCATATACAAAAGAGTGTATGTAACATACATACTATATAATGCTCACCAAAAACCACCACGACTGTAGTTTTTTTACAGTTTGTAATCTGATTCTAATTCTTGAGTCTTATTTATGTTGCATAGCTGGAAGGCAGAAAGTATATTCAACTGACTAAATACTATAAAATGTAAACTATATTTTCTGTTTCCTGGAATTATAATGAAATTATTTGAGCAAATTAATTAGAACAACCCTTTTAAAAGACTTCCAGTCATATTTATTTATTTAACTTTCTGAAGTGCTTCAGTATCTAACTACAGGCCACAAATCCTAGACAAAAAATATGTCAAACATTGCCATCACTCCCATCACACAGTGGAAAAACATGTCTTTCCTTCTGCCATATGCCAATTGAATAGACTTATTTTAAATTGAGATTTCCAAGAATCTTGAAGAGTTTTAAGAGTGCTACTAAAATATCCCTATGTAAAATAAAGCTGTTTCAAGACTTAAGGTAAAGACTTCTTACTCTGTTTTGACCAGTGACCAAATCTACTGAATTCAACAGAGTGCAACAATGGACATTCTGAGTTATATTCATTATTCAAAAGAACAAACTTAGTGTACTTTAAGTTATATTTCCACTAAGACATAGCACAGGCTTTCCTAAGCCTTCTTGTTCTGATGGCTGCTTAGTACAATCACTGCAGCATTCATGAACTTTGATGGTACCAACTGAAATTTCTCCTACTCTCTAAAAGAATTAAGGAAGAAAAAAACCCAACTTCTTTTTTATTCTTTCTTTTATTTATAGTTTTGAAAGGAAGAAAGACATCACAATGCCCTTTTTCAGTTAAGGTCTTTCCTCATTCTTTTTTTCCTATTTACCCTTCAGGTGCTAGCAATAATTAATAAAAAATGTTTCCTATATTTTTTTTTTCTTTTAGAGATTTTGGATGAAAGCATGTTATAAAATAAAATAATTAAAACATCATATTTTTATGGACAAATACTCTATGATGATATAAAGAAAAGTCTTAGATTGTCATTCGGAAAAGGAAATAAATATAAATAAAACATACAATTACATTGGCTTTTAAGATCCTTAAAGAGTTGAAAGGTGAACACAATTACCTATATCAAATCCAGTATTAAATTCTTGGCTGCAGTCTGTCATGTGACTGATTTAATTTTTTACATATAGATTTTTGTCTACATTAGAATCTATGTAGAGTAGTACTGCTTTGAGGCATTGTCTTCACCTCATTAGCAATAGAAGGGGTCAAGTATATTTTTACTGGTCTGTGACTCTGAAAGTGAATTGCTAAAGATAGAAATGTCACTTTATTTATTTGACAGAAATGGGAAAGTCTACAAAGTACCAAGAGCTCTACAAAGTGCTTTCTTAACTATGCCATCCTTAAGTTTTCTGGATCTACATCTAAGTTTTTCAGATACATCCTAAAGATATATTTTCACCCCAGAATGATTCCTTCCACACCAAGGATTATTCTTCAGTTCATTTATAATGCAGTTAAAAATATATTTTATTGCTCACTGATTTTTTTTAAATAGATTTCTTCCTTAAATTTTGTTATTTGAGCTAGGGGAATCTCAGTACACAAGATAATCTATTTTCTACATGAAGGGATTGAAAAAAGTCTACATAACATAGGCTCTACTTTTTACTATAATTTACCTTTTCTTATAAAAGAAAGAAAAAATCTTTCCCTATGGTACATAGAATCTGTGAAACCTTAGACTATACAATCGCCTACAGAAATATATTGGTTGAAAAAACTTGATTTACCTCATCATTATATGACACAAGATTGTAATGGAATCTTTATGTGAAGCCTTACATATCTAATCAAACACAATAAAAGAAGAAATCAGCATAAGAGTTTTCTGGAAATCAGAAGAAAATCTCATTAGAAGCCACAGTGGTGTGTTGCAAACACTCCTCATACGTGAAAATATTTTCTAAAATTATATGTATATTTAAACATTCCACTCCGAAACAATTTATTTTGAAATATCTTTTATTATTCAGAGAGTATCTGGAAAAAAGTAATCCTACTCTCAAAAACTTTTTTATCCCTATCAATGACTGATGTAGGAAAATACAATTTACATTCAGGCAAAACTTTTAATATTTTCCCCACAATGAAAGCAAATTGGTATCATATTTTGACCCAAAGTGTTTAAAAGCTGTTAGAATTGTTGGAAGGACTGTGATGTCTGTGATTTTTTAAGAGGTGATACCAGATCGAAATTCCTATTCCTAGAAATGATGTAAGGTTAAATGCAGTTTAATAGTTGGATGATTAACTAAGGTCATAAACCTGTTGCGCTGAATGCTGAACCACTACTAAAAAAAAAACCACAAGGATTTTACTTTGCTCTTCTATTCACCATTATCTTGACCAAAGGCAAATTTCATTGTCCACCAAAGCAAAATCATGTTGAGTATAAGTTGAACACAGTAGGTAATTAGATCTTGTCTCTTTCTCACAAAGGATACAAGACCATTTACCTTTTCATTTTATTAACATATTCTTTTCTGATTATGTCTTGACTGCCTGGGTCATTCTACCTGAGACCTGTGAAGTTGTTGTGGTTTGGGGATTTGCAGGGGTGAGGTTTGTTTGTTTATGTTTTTGTTAATGTTAAGACTGATATTCTTGTTGAAAATGCTAATGTTTGAACAAGCTGACCTTTTTCATTGAATTTTTTTGGTTTGTTTTTCTTTGGTCAAAACCATACTGGCCATGTATATCCTGACTTTTCTTTTGGCTCCAAACCCACCTGTTTCTGTACTGTTAATGGCAAAAAGAGAGTTCTGAGATGTTCCCTATCTTTGATGTCAAGAAGCTATCAAGAAAAAGATAAACAGAGGATCAACAGACTGCAGTGAAACTAATCTGTCATTTTCTTGAAATACAAACTCACAAATTCCATACGGCCATTAACACCATTCAAATAATGACATGGATCTAATTTTAAAGCCTTAAAATATTCTGGCACAACTATCAGCAATTTTTACACATTTCATGAAACCATATTTTAGAATTGTCAAGGTTTGTTACCTGTAAATCAGTTTCATCAAAATTATTTATATCAGGATCTTGGTGCACAGAAAAAGAAGGAAAAATTGCAAAGTAAAACAGCCCAAGTACAAAATGCCCCTATGTGCACTGACATTTAATGCAGCATTTTAATTACTGCTCTGCCTTAGTATTCCTCATACACTGATAGCTTTTCCTCTCTTTGAGACTAACTACTAATAAATTAAGATAGTGTGATATCGAGCCAGATATTCAAGCCACATTAGACCATTTGAGTCTGACAAGAATATTCAGTCTGAATTTTAATGTCCTTCTATTTCCTTAATGATCAGAATATCCTTTATTATTGCCATCAGACTGTTGAAATTTTATGGAGAAAGAAGTGTTTACTGATTCACCTACAAAATGCTAGGCAAAATCTTGTTCATACTGAAGTACTTGGCAGGTGTCCGTATGGCTTTCAAGAGGTGTCAAAATTTATACATTGTTACGGGAGACAGATAAGTTATTTACATCATCAGGAGGGGTGATTGTTATTTTGAGTTGGATACCTTTTCTTTTTACACTATCTCCTCAACTGACTATCCCATTTTGGAAGACACAGTCTCTTAGAATGGTAATGCAAATAGCTTATGCAAGTAGGATGTTTTTAATAGCATAAGCTCCTTACTTACTGTCAGCACGTAACCTTGCTCTACTGAATAGCTCATAAAGATCATTTCTGTGCACATGCTAAATACAGAGTGTTAGGAAAGGTTTACATTTGATGAAGTACCAATGGTAAAATACTGCCTGGAGAACAAAACCAAAGCAAATCACAGACAACAGTTTCTCATTAAAATAAATAATATACAGAACTTTCAGGCTATCAAAATTAAATTATTATACTTTCCTCAGATGTGGGACCATCTGTAGCTTTACTGACTTCAGTGACTGCAGGTACAATCCAAATTAACCATAATCTTCTTGTTTTGCAATATTTTGTCTTGCTGATGCTTCAGATTTTGTTAAATCATAGAAAATGGCTGTAGCAAAAAAAAAATGTCAGGTTAAAAGTATCAAGCTTTTTCTGGTGTTTTTTGTGTTTCATAGATGATCTAATGGTGTGAAAAATAATGTTTTACCAGTTGCTACTGGAATACAATTTCCTTTCAGGTAATAATATTTCCATCCTGTGGAACACTATTTTCCAGCAGTCTGCAGTGCTTGGCCTGGCCTCATCTTCTTATTCAAATATAAAGAAAGAGTTATTAAGGGGAGAGATTAAACACGTAAGTGATAAGCTTAATAAGAATTTTTTTCTGTTCTAGGTGTGAGGAACACATGAATAAAGCTCTCATAGGACATACAACCCATTGATGCAGCTATTGATTCTGTCTGGATATTTGTTCCATTGCATATTCCCCTTTCTTTTCTAGTAGTTTGTGACTTGATTTATCTTTCAGTGGAAGTTAGTATGTGATAACAAAATCAAATAATATGAAAAAAATGATAGTAACAGCTGATCATGAAAAATGGGTTAATATGTCTGACTTTTTTTTTTACTCTGGCTTAGTGCAGGTCAATATACTTTATTGGGATTTGGAGATTAATGTAGACCAACTTGGCTCATACACAAAGCACCGCCATGAAAGGCTTTTAATTCAAACAACTACTATAAAATGTGGAGTTATTTAAATATTCAGAAGTCACTGTTCCTTGGAAATAAACAGACATAGCCAACAATCCATACTTGTCTTTCTGGGAACGGGTAGATATATGCAGAGAAGTCAGAAAAGGCAAGCTCTTCAAATTTAACATCTGTAGTGAATATGGATGAAAATCCAATTGACTACAACTGAAAGCAAGATAGAAACCAGGAGGCATCTGTCAATGGCATTCATTCTAATCAGCCTAATTTGGCCAATTAGCATCATCTGTATTAAGAGTTGTCTTACTCTGTTTGGGCTTTATGTACTACAAAAAACACAACTTCAGAAACTGAAAAGATTTATATTGCCTTCTAGTCAATTTTGCATTCATGAAGAGGCAAAGTAAATACAGACCAAAGCTGTGGCTGACTGGAAGACTGGAAGTCTGGCCTCACCTACAATATAGATAAAACTGATGGTATAGGGAGGCCATGCTAAATGTCACAGGAAAGGGAAGATTTCCTCAAACCCCTTGTGCTTGATTTGTGTGTCAGGACCTAAGGAAAGTCAAGATCCTTGTGCCCAACCAGCTTGTCAGTATTCCATTATGGAGACTCTCCACTGAGCAGTCCACTGGAATAGAGGGCAGTCAAATTAACTTGTTCAAGGACACACACCACCACACGAGAAAGACACCCTCCCAGGTTCCCACAGTCAAGGGTATTACTCACTGCCAGTGACTGCCAGCATCCTTGAAGGACTGACATGAACAATTTACAGAGTAATATTATTAGTATAATAGAAAACTATGAGGGGCTAAGGTCCAAAGTTTGCTAGTGATAGTGTTTAACTGCAAAAACTTATTCAAAGCAATATATGGATAAGCTGTAATCCCTAAAAAAGTTTGCTCGGGATAATTATTCAGTGTGCATAGAATATGATTCTTACCTGATAGACATCCCCATGGGGGAGAAGACATGTTCAGCTTGTCAACTGATCCTGGTAGTTTTCATGGAGTCTTCCCTAACTTCTCCCAATTATTAACTTACTCCTATAATATTTGTGTCTAGGTGGAGCTTGAGTGACTCTGGACATACATCATGATCAGAGAGGGGTGCTCATACTCTGGAGACAGGTAGCTTTGGGATGGAGGTGAGGGTCAGTATTGTATTACATCTGAGGTAACCTTGGGATGGAGATGGGCATCATTATTATATATATGATGAGAGTGATTTCACCCTGGTTTCTGGTTCAACAGCAAGACATCTCTTTTTATCTCCCTTGGTAGGCAGCTAATGTGGCTTATCAGCTAAAAAGTATCACTGAGTTCTCTCTGCAAGGATTTGAACCAAACTTGGTCACCATTTCTCCACTCTGCTCCACTGTTGGTTTCATCCCTCCCTTTGCATATATTCTGAGTGGAAAATTGGGTATGTTTACCAGATTCCATCCAAGGAACAGCAACTGCATTTCTCCCTATTCTTGCCATACTGTTATAACTTTCTGGTTTTCTTTAATTTTTGCCTCAATCTTTTCCTTACAGTGAATGACAATGTCTTGCTGCCTCACTCTTCATCCTTCCACTGCTCATCTCTTTCTCTAGCTGGTATTTCCTAGAGGAGAGTAGTAACTTTGTGAATTCCCTGTGTATGGTAGTTCATACCACTGATCACAGATGTTGATTAAACCCTAAAAACAGAACAGCAATACTGATGTTATGTGGCAGTTTCAGGGCACCCGAGGAATGAGGCAGATGCAGCAGGTCAAGGGAAAGCTTCTACTTCTTTATTCTATTCTAATTATCTGACTCCATTACTTATATACATTTGTACAGAGGTCAAGAGATTGGCTACACAGGTTGCCACCTCTTCAACCTGGATGGTGAACATTTCTCCACACAGAGCAGAAAAATGTAAACAATAGATAAATGCTAAAAATATGCATTGTTTTTCTGAAGCTGCATGAGAAACTCCAGTTCAAGAGTGTAAACAACCAAAAGGCTTTTGCATCAGGGCGACAATGTTACTCTTACTACTAATAACAATGATGCTGTCAAAAAGAGACACTGTTGGTCAGGGAATCAGAATATCAAGGTATCTGCCCAACTTTGTCAGTGATCTGATCTGTGGCACTGGTTGATCCATCTTTGTCTCCTGTTGACAAAAATACCTGAATAGAAACAGAGCAGTTGCAAATTTTTGGAGAATGAATACAGTATGGCAACATTAATGCAACTGTCCGTTTTTGTTAGTTTATTTCATTCCTGGCATAAATCAAGAGTAAACTATTCCCTAGCCAATGTCAGCAAAAATGTAATTTCAATGCTGTATATGGGATGGCAAGGAAGCTTCAGAAAACAACAAGCAGTCCTGAAAATTATTTGGCATTAACAAGGCATTCAAATGCAATGTGATAGTCATACCAATAGGATGGAATGCTTTGGGGAAAAAAAAAAAAAAAAAGGTTTCCAATACTTTAATCTTTATTTTTATACATTTTATGATTCATACAGTTTCAAAGAAATCCATTAAATTCATTTGCTTAGTCATTCTGTCATTGGAGTAGCATTCTCTCAAATCTACAATGAAAGTAGATACAAATATTTTGGAGGACTAGTATATTTTGTTCTGAAATAAAAGGAAGCTACATAGACTTCCATTGAGTATACGAGGAGGTAAAGAGAAATACTTGATTGATGTTTTAATATGAAAGAAGACATATTAGCAAGTAACCAGAAAGGTGTTGAGAATGTATTTTCTCCTCAGCTAACTTATTTCAACAGCTGAATCTTGTTAATACCCAATCCTAAAGTAAAACATCTATCTTTAAAACCTTATGGTTTAACTAATATGAGACTAAAAAAATAAAAACCTTATTGACATGGAAGCTCCATGTGAGGAGGGATAATTAATTCATCTTGTTTGCCATTTAATCATAAGGAAACCCAATGGCTTTGTAAATTTGAAAATCTGTCCTCTCTTTGGAAATGAGAAATTAAAGAAATTAAAGGCTCCCTCACTAGCAAGTTTTATTGGCAAAGCAATATGTGAGAAAAGCTAATGGCCTTGAACAGACTACCTCACCAAATGATATCTCTAAGATTAATCTGCCATGTGCCTAAGAAATCATCAGGTTAGAAAAACAAAATCACTACTCTGTTAGATAACCAAAGTGGAGGCAGTTCAGGTAAGCTCTTATCAAATTTGGTAGAAAAACAAGTTTTGCTCTATCGCTTTATTTCTGTAATTTTTTGGTGAATGGAAATTATATAAACCAATTGATACAGAAGAAATTAACATGTATTAGATTTAAAGATGACCATGCTGTCCAAAAATAAAGTGTGAAACAATTCATCAAGATTCAGGCCAATAAATCTGGACTGCATGTATTTTTTCTGAGTAAATTAAAAAGGATGCCAATACTCTGACAGCAAAATTTTTTTTTAACTAAATGGAATCTCACAGAACATGTGTTCAAATGTTTGCTTTCAACATGCTTAAGAGAAAAAAAATAAAAACAATACCCAGAGAAGCATAAGACATGAGTTCAAAGTTCTCAGAGGATTTTTTGTAACTTTGTATGGTACTTGTTTTATTTGCCTTCTGATAGCTCATATTGTCTGTAATATAGTGGCAATTATTTGGTACTATCTTTGATACTAGAGCAGCAGTGAACGGACCCAGAGAACAATATGGCTTTCAGCATATTCAGCCTCAGAATTTTAGAGGTGTTTAGGAGTATTTAGAGTATGACAGTGGGGCAGCTAAGGACCTCTTAAGGGCCATGATCAGAACTGAACCCCCATCTTCCAAATTCCCCAGAGACCAGACATCTGAGGACAGCACCCTTTAGACAGTGGAATGTAACAAGTCTCTACCTTAGGAAATCTAGTTTTAGGAGAAAAAAAGGTCATATATAAGCTTCATCTTGTGATGTTTTCTTCTTGTATTGAAGCGATCTTATCAGTCTTTTATCTACAAATAACCAAAGTATTGCATGAAGCTTTATCAACACAATTCACATTAAAATTCTGTAAGCTAAATTCTATAGAAAGTCTCCTTAATTATTCTTGGGAATCTTTGGCATTTAAAAAGGAAGTCTTTTAAAATGTCTAATTATCTGTTCCTTCTTCCTCTATGTATTGGGCTTGCTTGGCCAGGTTTTAGTAGCAGGGGCCTATAGGGGTTGCTTCTCTGAGAAGGTGACAGAAGCTTCCTCCAAGTCCATCAGAGCCAGTGCCAGCTGGCTCCAAGATGGATGTGCCACTGGCTAAAGTCAAGCCAATCAAAAATGGTGGTATCTCCTCTTGCAATAACGTATTTAGAGGGGAAAAAAGTTACTGTGCAGAAGTAATTGTGGCCAGAGAAGAGCGGGGTGAAAATATGTGAGAGGAACCGCTCTGTAGACATCAAAGATCAGGACGAGGAGGAGGGAGAGGAGGTGCTCCAGGTGCTGAAGCTGAGATTCTCCTGCAGCCTGTGGTGAAGAGCATAGTGGAGCAGCCGTCTCCCTGCAGTGCACTGAATAGGAGATTTCCTGGTAGGACTTGTGACCTGTGAGGGATCCATGCTGGAGCAGGGTGTGCCTGAAGGACTGCATCCTGTGGAAAGGGACCGACTCTTGATCAGTTCATGAAGAACTGTAGCCTGTGAGAAGGATTTACACTGGAGAAATTTATGGGGAAAGATTCCTCCCCCCAAGCAGCGGCAGAAAAAATGTGTAATGAACTGACCATAAACCTCCATTACTTTTTGTCCCTGCACCACTGGGTGGGAGGAAGTAGGGCTGGGAATGAGGAAGGGGAGGGGGAAAGGTGTTTTTAAGATTTATTTTACTTGTCATTATCCTGCTCTGACTTTGTTGGCAACAAATTCCATTAATATCCCCAAGCTGATTCTGCTTTGCCCATGGATGTAATCAGTGAGAGAATCCTAGTCCTTAACTCATGAACTTTTTCCTATATTTCCTCTTCTCTGTCCAGTTTTGGAGGTGAGTGATAGAGAAGTTTTGGTGGGCACCTGGCATCCAGACAGTGTTAAACCAATGCACTCCATGTGTTGGATGAAGAGCCATACACCAATAAGGCTCTTTTTTTATTATTATTTAGTCTTTTATAAAATCTAACTTTTTGACAATATGAAGAGAAGCATAAATCAGAGTATCTTGCATTTAGAAGATTAGCATACTCCCTGGGCTAAGGATAAAACTGTAATAAGTCCTGAAACAACTTAGTATTTTTATTTTTAAATGCTTTTTCTGTAAGTGAGATCCTACTGACTTTCGCATGACAAGACAGTCAGGAAACATAACGGATTTTATACATATTGTCCAAGGACATGGAGAAGTGTTATTTACACCTAACCGGCAGAAGACTGACAAGATGACATGATGTTAGGTTAAAAGGATGCAACTTTAACCAGCTTAAAAACATCACATCTTGTTTACAACTGAGTGTATTCATCAGAGAGCTGTTAAGTATGAATTATTAAACTTAGAGCACTTCAGAAAATGTAATTGTACACGGAAGAGTAAATATATAAATTATAGTCTGCGAGAAAATAAATTTAACCTTCTCCTATTTCTAAAATACACATAAAATATAATATTAGCATACAATTTAAAGGTCAATTAGCAGTGATAGTACACCCATTTTATAGACGTTAGCCATGTTGGGAGCTTGAAAATAAGTGACTTTTCACCTGATTTTAAAGACTTCTATTAAAACCACACTCCTTCAGTTTTTCCTGTTATTTCTTCTCTCCTTATTCCCCTTCACTTCTTTTCTCCGTAAATGAATCTTTTTTGTTATACAGCCTCTCAATCTCTAAAAGGATAAGATATACCAGGCCCTCTCAATATTTGAGTTGCAAAATTGGATTTCAGGAATGGGTTTTGTAATCAGTGCTTCTGGTAGTGTTGCCTTCTAGATCCAACTTCAACACATTTCTCTACCACTATTTACATGTGGTCAGAATTTTTCCTCTTTTTATAAAAGGCAGGCAAAAGATGTAAAACCAATACACTGCCTTATGTTTCTTCCTCTGCATGTGTATTCTATGAATGCACAAATATATAAATACAATATATTCATATTGTATGAATTCTAAAAGAAAAGCTTTTCAAGAAGCTGTGACACTGTATAGCATACAGATGGAGTGAGACAATGGACTTTGTGCCTCAGGAAGTTAATAGTGAATTAGAAAGAAAAACCTCCTACCTATATAAACTGAGTTTTGAGTAGGAAGGTGTTGGTAGTCAATAATATTTGAAAAGCATTACATTACACTCTGGTGAAAATCAGGGAGCCTGTGTCAAATAAATTTTGTTTTGAAACTAGGTCATAGAGTGTAAGTCCTCACATAACTGCTGACCATTAATTTAACAACTTTTTCAGCAATCTCGATAAAGACAAAAAGAACTAAACCAACACAGAGTAAAATAGCCTCTCTCTGTCCATCTGATTACAAAATGTTTCCTTCAGGCCTTTTTTTTTTGTCACACCAGCTAAATTAGCCATCACAGAGCAAGAACAAGAAAGCTTTCGATGTTGATGAATTGTTAATTCAGCATTTTTCTTATAGCATTGGAAACAAAAGAAGATTGTTGACTAAGCAAAGATTCAAGTTAAGGTCAGTCATAAAACCTTTCTGATGTTTAATATCCTACCATGCTCAAATTTCAAAACATCTCTCAGTTATGATCAAATCATGTCAAAAGTATTCATTAAATGAGATATGTGTTTAGACAGACTTTAAATTCAGGTTTAGATAAAGTTCCAGAGTCTCCTTTTTCCTCACTTTTTTTTGTTCCTTTCACCTATAAAAAAATTGCAGAAGCTCACTATGTAATAAGCTCAGTAAAAATTCTGGTAGTAACAAGTAAAACAAGTCTGAAACACTATAATTTTCTAGGCATATATTTAAAAATAGATATCATAATAAGTTTAGGGACAAAATATTCTTGCACATGGAGAGGGCAGATATTGCTACCAAGTGCTGAAATGAAGGCGAGAAATAAATTATTTTAGATCAGAAAGCATTTTATAATAAAGTTAGCCACAGAAAGTAATTTGACATATTGAAATGTAAGACAAAAATTAGCCTCTGACTTTTTTATTTTGGTGATTGGTGATGTTAATTGGCTTGAATGATGAACACTGGTATTGGAATGGAATGAGAAAAGAATTATTTTCGGTAAAAAGGGCAAATTTGAGCATGATCTTTCATTCAAAGAAGGAGGACACTCATATGGAACAAGTGCAAGCCTGACTGAATGAAAAGAAAACCAACACAACACCACATAAAGTATGTGCAAACAATTAGTAGGAAAACAACGACAAAGTATGGAAAAAGGCTCTGCAACAAAATTTCCTATGACAAAATAGCAAGGAAGTACAGAAACAAAGTGAAAATAGTCAAAATGCAGTTAAGCTGACTCTTTTGAAGAAAATTATGTCTGTCAGTGACAAAGATAAAAATAGGAAAGAGTCAGAAGGAAAAGGAAACAGAAGAAAAGTGATACTAATACGTGCTTGGAAGGGAGAAAAAAAAAATCAGTGTTTATCTATTCCAATTGCCAAAGAAATAATTTTGCTTCAGACTTTCTTTCGTCCAATGTAACTGCTATACAGAAAAAAAAATAGTAACCAATTAAAATTAAAAAAAACACCCACACCAAAGAAATGAAAACAAAAAAAAAAAAATTACCTGGCATAAGTGAGGATAACTGAAGGGGACAAAAACTAAAATTTCAAATTCTAAAAAATAATCAGGATAGTTCCTTAGTGTCTGTCTTGGAGAATCTAGTCCATTAAAGAATCATCATTTGAAAGTCCATTAATATGAACGAATGATGGAAGTGCTTGCTGAATGAAGAGCAGAAAACACAACACTGTAAGTAAATCAGATATATGCACATAACAGGCCTTGGTGCTGTATAATGGCCTAGAACATATTTTGGAGAAAAAATTGCCAAATTCGTGGTACTCTGTGGACCCCTGAGTAAGCTGTAGAATTATTATCTAGCATAGTAGATTCACTCCTTATATATTTTTTGGAAATACTCATATATGCATATTTTCTGACAGCTCACCTATTAGATCATCATAGTCAAGTCATTCCAATTTGTCTAGAGTTACAGAGCACTTCATACTGTTCCCTACAGAGGAGTGGACTTATATTCATTAGAAATTATGAATAGCCAGGCAACAGGAATGTGGCAAAAGTTGAGTAGGATAGATCACACTGGGAAGAAATTAGATGATGATTTCCCTCAGTCATTCTTCTTTCAGTAGATATGTTTAACATTTTTGTTAGTGACTTTCGTGGAGTAAGTGAGCATCCTGAAATGTGTAAGTGTTAGAAAATAGAAAGTGTTATCCAGACCTGATCAGTAAGTGGAAGAGTTGGATGAACTTGGGAACTAAAGCAAAGAAAATTAAATTAAATTAAATCATACAAATTCTAAAGATAAATACTTTAAGATTAATGAGAATTCAGCCTATAAAATGTAAACTACATTCATTGTATGCAAGAAGGAAAAGGAAAACATGAATTGGTGAGTAACAGGATGACTGTGATATGCTTGTGATAATAATAATATCCTGGAGTGCATCAAACAAGGAATTCTCATTACAAATAGGAGAATATTACTCCCATTTTGGAACATATTGTCATGATCTTACTGAAAATATTGTATACAATATTACTCAGCTGATAAGGATAAAATTTACCTGAATTTGATACAGAAAAAGATGATAAGAATGACAGTGAAAATGGAAAAATCTTTACGAATTCATGTTAGAAGAGATAGTAAAACACAAGTGGAGTGCAGATTACCTTTTTTATTAGTGTGAAAATGTAAGAAGGATACGAATGATCTGCCTTAGAAGACAATGCCTATGCATGACCAGAGAGAGATGGGATGGTTGTGAATAATGCTGTCATCACAATCAGAAAGGTGTTTCTAAGTAATGTCCTGGGATAGCATTTCTAATGATTTTGGCTCTAACACTGAAGTTGAAAAGATTAGAGAAAGAAGGATTACATAAAACAAAAATCCTAATTCTCATGATGAAAGACTATGTGTATTCAAATAATTTAAAGTTTCAAAGGCTGTTGAAATAAACATAAGGGTTTCATTGATCAAAAATGACAACGTTGCTTTTTGGTACTACACACAATTTACATGTCACCTAGACAAATAAATTTGCTTTTTTTTTTTTATGTTCCATCTTTCATTCTTCTTGCCAAAAAGCATTTGGAGATTGATCACTGACTACAGTACTGGTTCAAAAGTAGATCTAGCAATACTGATAATTTTTCAAGTGTCTATATGGTATTTCATACTTAGATACTGAAGTGATCATCATATATTGTTAAAGTAATTGTCAGGAAGTAATCAAAGAATGACTTTCAGAAAACATTGGAAGGTTGTTTTAATTTGTTTTCAGCCTCCTTACATAGATAGTTTCATCTGACAAATGCTCATATTCTTCCTGGAATCTAGGACAGTGTTAATGTCCTTGATATTCTCAGCTTTATTTCTGTGCATTTTTGTAGCTTTTGATCTGGTGTTGAAATACTGAAATCTTCAGTTGGTTGAAAGAACATACTATTATGACTTTTGAGTTTAGGTTTCCCAGTCCCTGTCCAAGAATATGCCATTCAATCTACAACTAGTGAGCACTGACCTCTGTTGCTATAGAACTTTATCTTTTCCCCTGCAAGCTGTTTCCTTCCTTATCTGCATTTATTTATGCATTTAAGCTATATTATTAACTTTTTTTGGTATATGATTACAGAAGTAATACCCCATTTGTTGTATCCCTTGTTTGTTGGGGTCTTAAAACAATATTCTGAAATTCACAATTTTGACACTAAAAGGAACAAAATTCTAGAATTTAGAGTGCCTTAAACACTGCAAATGTACATACCTCTAAAATCACTGGTTTTAGTTAAGCTGCTCTGCATTTTCTTCTTTTTTTTTTTTTTTTTTTTTTTTCTTTACTTAAACTTATCTCACCTTTTCCAGTTTCTCTCATTTCTGGGTGAATATCTGAAACTACCTCTTATCATTCCTCTACTATATATCACTCAAGATCTCTTTCCCAGTAGTTAATTGGGAAAAGACAGCTCAGGCTGGCAGGAATAGCCTCATGATATTTGCACGCAGGCGTCTTCATCACTATGTTATCATGACTGATGCTGCTCTATATATATCACTGAACGGAAAAGACCAAGAAATCCAGAGGACATGTGCAGTATTTTTCTTTACAGGACTCTAAAAGAGAAATGAGGAAAAAAGAAAAAGAGGTTTTGTTAGATAAAAGTTAAACAGTAAATTAAGATTAAGGAAGGAGAAAATCATAGGTTTAATACTGAAAGAATAAATATAATTTTGATCAACTGTTGTACAATATTTATGTGAAAAAGTAAATGTAGACCAGTTTGGAAACAGACATGCATGATGTTATTAATTTTTTCTTAATATTTTTCTTCTTGCCTTCTTTTTCTGCTCTATTGTGACAAGACAGTAGCCGGAAATTGCTGGATGTATTTTCTCAGTTCTTTTGTTATCTGTTTTAAAGCACTATTTTTTATATATCACCTTTATGAAATACATATTTTTTACGTAAATATCACTCATATACAGACAGAATTACTTAAAATATTAGATTTATTCACAGTAGAATCATGCTGTGTTTAAATCAGTAATGCATCTGTTTCCCCTAATTAGGGAAAGATCAGTGTAGGAAAAAAAAGGTAGTGAAATATTTCAGATATATATGCTCTGTGTGAAGAATTCAAAGTATTTTTGAAGCTCAGTAGCATTTAGCCAACTATTAAAACTCTGTTGACACAGGAAGCTAAGAATCAGGGCACAGACAATTTGAATGACTTAACCAAGTCCACACAACAATTCAATTCCAGTAGCAAAAATAAAATTCCATAATTCTACTCTCCTTTGTACCTAGCTAGACTTCATTCCTGCCAAGTATCTATCTTAGAGACAAGTACCCTTGTTCTCAATTGTGAGGTGAAATGAAAGGAAATGAAGTCACCTTGTGTGATTTTATTAGATGACCTGTCTTAATGAAATATTGAATCCTCTAAAGATGGTGCATAGAATTTATCTTTCTGATCTTAAATATGTTAATAATATTCTTTTACTCTTTCTTCTGTAGAAATTTTGGAAATAACACGAATGTTACAGTGTCAGCAGAGGTACCTACTTACAAGACCATCTTTTACAGCTGGGTAGATTCAAGACTAAGAAAGCAGATGTGATAGCAAAGGACTGACTGCATTAACAGCTTAAATACAAAGTAAATGGCATATCAGACAGAAATGTGAAGGAAGTGAAATACCTTCCATCTAAATATACACATGCAGTCGCAGCTGTTTCCGAGGTAACACAATGTGCCTTTCTGAACAGTAATTCCCCAAAGCAGGTGTAACTTTCAAGGGATGAGTCAGTGCAGAAAGACATTCAGAACTATAACTTTTCTAACACCAGCAGTTAGTTATTTTAAGTGGTTTTTTTCTTGACATAGGTTTTTTAATTATTGCTAACAAGTTTGCCAGGAAAATAAGTTCAGTCTTCTGACAAACTCTATATATGCTTCCTGTAGGGTGATTTGTGGCTCTGTATGTTAGCAAAAACATGAACAATAATAAGTTGATAAGAAACCAGAAGGGGGAAGAGGAAGTATCAGTTTGAAGTTTCACTGCCGGACAGAACAGCTGTCTATAAATCTTCTGTGTATCTTTTACCTTTGCAAAACTGGGTGCTAGCCAGCAGTGTACAATCCAACCTAGGCAGGGAATCCAATTTTTTTACTGCCTGAAGCCTTTGTAATTTCTCATAGCTTTTCAGTTTGCATGTAAAATGCTACTATTCTGATCATACCCACACTTCTTTGTACACAAGATAGTGATTACCTCAGGCAGTGTGGAATCAGATCAAGAAAGACAGGGAAGAGGACTCTTTCCTTATGATCAATATTTAAGTGAGAAAATACAGAATAAGAAGTAACACATGCATTTTCATGAGTACTCACTTTTTTTCCCAGTGTTTGGAATAACATTAAGCATTTTTTAATTAGGAATTCAGACAGGTGTTAAAATATTCAAACTGTATAAAATTTTCCAATGGATTACCAATGCATTCAAATCCATGTAAAATTACATTTTTGTTGCATACCTGTTTAAAATTCTACTTACTCTGCAGAAGACCCGTTTAAAACCTATAAAATATATATAGAAAACTAAACTCCTGCATTATTTTGGAATGCTGTAATGTACCTGCTAGTACTTTGTTCAGAGTGCTAGAGGACTAAAATATCTAACAACGCATGGAATGATTATACAACGTCTAATTAAAAGAACTGTTAATCTTTTATAGTCTTTGAGTACATCTTGCTGCACTTCAATCAATTTGTCACATACTCAAAGGGAGGTTTATAATGAAGGACTGCAAGTTTGCAATTTCAACAGGGTTTGTGTGCTTGCTATTTTATAGGGTTTCACAAAACCTTTTACAAGATGTGGTCAGCTCTCTGTTTGTCATTCATACTTAATTTTTTTATTCACAGATTGAAACTAGAGGTCCATAGCAAAGAAGGCTGCTCTACCTGGCTGCTTTTCAGCACTATAATGGAGAGGAATCATCCATCATTTATGTTCTCCTACCCCCTCACACATTCTTACTCATATGTGGCAATAACTGCAGTTTGGATGAAACTGCAGCAAATATAAAATATCCAGGTTCTGCTGTAATTTTGAGAAATGACAACACATTTATGTGAATAATTTCTAATACTATATCAGCATTTTAGATAAGAAGACAATGTCATTCGAGGTAACCTTGAAAATCTGGAGAAGTATGTTAAGATATAGATGAAATAAAGATCCACAAAAATAAATGTTAAGAATGGCTATGGTTCAGAATAAAGGCTCTGTAATCAAAAGTGAGAAATTAGTTTAGAAGAAACCTAACAAGTAGAGGATGTGCTGAAAGGTTCTCAGAAAATTTTCTTAGGCTTGAAATGGGAATTGTATTTCCAGGACACGAGGCAGATGGTGTCTTCTAGTCTGTGCTACTAGATGACAGTTGAGAATGGAAAGTGCTTTCACATGTCTAGGCCTATATGTTCTTCCTGCCTTTTATCCCACTCATACTTTGTTTTCCTCAAAACAAACTACCCATTTTTGTATAAGCATACTTCACTTCAGAGACTTCATATTCTTTGCTAATGGTAAGTTTACTTGTCAGAAAACGAAGGACCATTATGAGTTCATGCGTATTCCTCAGCTGCCACATCTGACCAGGCAGTAATACTTTCTTATTGGCAGAGTTTGCTTACAAACTCTGCAAAAACCAGGATATTGTATTTTGAGAGATGACTTTAATCTATTAGTTGGCGTGATTAGTTGAAAGGAAATTGGTTCTGCAACTTTCATTTCTATGGAACTGCAGTAAAATCATAACGATTGCTGTGAATGGAGAATTAACAGGATTTTTCTCCTATAGAAGCAATGGAAGAAAAAGCAGAAAACTAAGCCTATGAGAATAGCATATGCTGATAGCATGTAGCATTGAATTTCAAAACATCTGATTCAACAGATAAATAACTGAATTAATTCTGAAGGACTGTACAGATTGAACAAGATGGAGAGATTAATCTCTGAAGAGTCTAACAGGCACATGAAAAAGGGGCAGGTAAGTCACTCAACTGAAAAAAATTGAGGAGGTGAAGAGTTGATGTTCTTTGGAACCTGCATCATCCTGGGACCAACTACTACCATGCAAGAACCTTGGTCATTGTTAAACTACAAAAGCTTTAAATTTAAAAATTAAAATTTCATTTTTAATAAAATTATCTTTCTCTCTTATAAGGCCTGCACTAAATTTTCCTACAATTTTTCTACTAAGTTATGACATTACTGCCTAACTTCTGTTTTGTTTTGTTTCTATTTTCTATTTCATCACGTTTTCCTTCTGTATGAGGTGAAAACAAAACAAGACAAACTAAACAAATCTCCCCAAGAAACCCAAATAACAAATCAGGATGCAGTCCCTAAAATTTGTTTCACAGATAGTACTTTACAGCCATAAATGTTTAGAAGACAGATTGCCAGAAGCTGAAGTACAGTTAGACTATGAACAAGTTTCAAAAATGTCTCCTTTAACAGAAATTAAACAAATGCCTTCTGTCAAGAGTACACAATTTGCTCTGGCTTTCTGTACTTCATAGACCTTGAGCCCTTGAAAATCCTGTGGAATTCAGTAAACGTTCAGTGGTTAGTTTGACTTGGTTGTTAAATGATTCCTCTATCAATGTAATTTGCAAAAAATTAAAACTGTATCAAAGGCACAGATGAAAGAAGTAATATTTACTTCTTGGTTATAAAACCAGAAAAGGGTAAGGAGTGAAATAGACCTACAATGGCTTTCACAGTATGAAATGCAGTTGTCCTCTGCATTGCCCACCAGCTTGGAAGGTCAGTGCAAAGGGGCAACAAAGGACACTCTTCCAATTAGCTTTTGTGGACATCTTTTTTCCAAAAGGAGATGCATAGATAATGTAAATTCTATATTAAGAATAATCGTATCAGCTCATGGAGGATGCACTCCAAAAAAGGCCTGTCTGACCCTCTTATGTTGAAAAGTTTCATATTGGTTCCAGGAATGCAAAGTAAAAAAGAAATACCTCAATTAAATACCTATTTTCTTAAAAAAAGCCTAAAAACAACTGCAATTTCTACCAAGTTGGATAGTTCAAGCTCTACAAGCTATAAATAAAGTCTGTACATGAATGTCTCACATTTAATTAGCAGGTGACAATTTAGAATGTTAGCCACCAGGTGCCTATGTGTCTAGATAATTTCAAAGTAATTAGAGCCTCCTGAATATTAGTTCAGCTTAGCTGTCTATCATTGCACAGTTAGCATTCTTCCATACTGCCCATTAGTACCACCAGTCTTTGACTACTTGATAAAATATAGGGAAGTAGAAAAGGAAAGAGACAAAGGTAGGAAGAAAGCATGAAAGGGTTAAGAGATAATTCCATTTTTTTTAATCGTAACAACTAGAAAATTTACAACAGAGAAGGGCAGAGAGGGAATCAAGTGCTGTTGTTTTCATTTTCATCTTTTGCTTAGACATATCAGTGACTCAGTTCTGAACAATGTCTGTGGCTTGATCCACAGGCACAGAAACAGTCATACTAACTCCATTTTCACTGCGTTGCAACATGCCATTGACAGCCAGATCCACGGACCAGGCACAGGTTTAAGTCTGACATGCTGAAGCTGTTTTATTCCATTTAGAATAAAAAAGCAGATGAAAACTAGAGAGAACCTGCAAGTCTGAAATTTAGCTTTGTAGCCAAAGAAACAACTGCAGCAGCATTCCCCAGCTGTGCTTATTACTGCTGCACAACTGTGATAATTACCAAATTTTTATATTTATAGAAAACTGGTGCCTCATAAAGATCCAGCTGCAACTTTATCTAAGTACAATATGTAACCATTTTCTATAAATATGGACATTTGTTGGAAGCATATTTTTATTGTTAGAATGCAAGATTAAGTTATAGGATTTTTTAAAATTATTTATTTGTAATACATAAAAATTCTGCCTTTTAGGAAAATCAGTCTGACTCATTCCCATTTTCACTGAACACATCACTGATAATTTAGTGATTTTTGACCATGAGGGCTACAGAGGGATTTTTTTTGGCAATGTGTCTTGACAGGAAACAAGCAGATTATCAAAGATTTCGATCATGATGGCTAATGTGCATAAAAAATGACTATGCAGGCTATAATGCTGGAAACACTGGCACCAAGAAGTCTGTCAGTGGTGTGGAGCTGCACAGGTAGAATAAGACAGAGACATTGATTCAGATGAGATAGGTGGAACACTTCAATTATTTATCTGCAAACAACCACAGCAGCAGCAAACCCCTGACATAGCAAAAAATGGTTAACTTTGAACTTGGAATAGATCTTATAGTCACTAAGGTACCTCAGAGGCAGAAGGCAAGTTGTCAGTAATTAATGGCTTGTGGATTTAAGAAAAGAGCAAGGTGTCAGCATTTACGCAGTGAAGGATAGGAAAGTACGTGGGACAAATCTAGCTGACAACTGCAGGGAGTTTTGCAAGTGTTTGCAAGTGGCATCTTAAGAAACATTCATCTGAAAAATGACTATACTTATAAATGGATTATGATATCTAAAATTCCACATGCCTTTTATTGTCAGTTTGGGCTGCTCGCCTTCTTCCATCTTGTTTAATAAGATTTACTTAAAATGTTTGTCCTATTTTAACAACAGCAGTACCAGCTAAAAAAACCTCAACCAACCCCATTTTTATGTCAGAAAAACCTCTTTCTTTTTATTAGTCCAAATGGTTCCAAAGGTTGTTTTTGTATCGTGCATGATGTGTGTGTGGCAGCAGTGGCTATATATAACACAAGTACACAAAACTGGCGAGGTGGATTTCAATCTACTGCTGATGAGCTGCCTCCTTTTATCCTTTTTCCCTCCTCGAAATAAACTGCTAAGCTTTCAAATGCTATCCTGTCTCCATGTAGTCCCTTGACTAAAATGGATTTTAAACTTTTCACCTGTTAAAGCTCTTCTTTTTTAGACAGCACTAAGGGAACTCAAAGCACTAAAAAACTATCAGAAGTCACAATGTCATCCAGAGACAGGAAAGAACTCAGGTATCTAAATTGCTGCTTAGAATTTCAGCAGATACAATTAATGGAAAGTAAATAAGGACCTTGTTCCTGTTCAGTGTTTATTTCTTTTTTATAACACTACTCTAGTAAGTTCACACACAAGCTGAACACGTGGTGAAACTCCTAAAGGGTCGAAGCCCAGACGATCAGACCCCTTTGAGTTTTCTTGGGACCCAGTCCCATGGTGACTTAATGGAGGGAGAGACAGTTCTGATCCAGTTGTCCGAAAAGCAATTTTAATAACATAAAATAACAAACAATAAGGTGTCCACTGTATGGGATGAGCTGAACCAAGGCAGTAACAAGTGGCCAAAGGCAAAAGACAAAAGGTATGGTCTTGGGTCAGACAGGGGTACTTAGGGTCCCTGCTGTGGGAGGGGAGTTAAGGTGGGGTCTGAGGGAAGGGTCCAGTAGGGGAAAACGGTTAGGAATATAAAAATTTCTGCACCAAAAATCAACCTATGGTAACACAAAGAACTAAGAACTTTCTAGTAACAATTTGCATAGAGAGCTTGTGAATAAGCTTCTTGCTTATGTCATTTTGCACGGGGTTTCCCAAGGCATTTTTCCAGGGTTCTTTTATTTTCTGGACAAACCACTCTCTACAACGTGGAAAATGATCTGCAGTTTTGCTCCTGATTATTTGGCAGGAGGGTGTTGGGGCTCTGTGGCAGCTGGGGCCATGGAACAGCAGAGTCTGGCAGCCAGGGCCCATCCTGCCACCCCAGGCAGGAGAAGGCAACCAGGAGGGCACTGGGACAGCCCCAGCCCCTGGCATTGGGCACCTCCATCCTGTTGGAGCTCAAGGTGGGGCCATGGGGAAACGTGCAGACACAACAACAGTGCTGCTTTTGATCATCATCTCAGCATAATGATCCCCACTTCCAGAAAAGTCACATATGGAAAAACAGAATATTTCTGGGAAGATAAATTTCATGAAGTTTTGATAGCAAATACACTTTTATCTCATTAAAAGAATACAAGGAAAAAAAAATCTGTCCTCCTTGCTTTCAGAAACCACTGTTCACTTCTTCTGTTTCCCAGACAGGATTTTAGCAACTCAAAATCAAAATATTTGCTCTGAAATTAAAATGTATAAAGAGAACTCAGCACTTTCTAGAAAAAAACATTTACTGGATGAAAGTGAGACAAGGCTGTAATGACAAGTAATATTCTTGTCTAGAAAAAATAGTGTCTTTGTGAAAACTAAACTTTTGAACCCACCACCACTTCTTTTCATCTGAATTCAGACAGGCCAGGCTGGTAGTGACTGCCAACTTCATACACCTTCCCTTGGCTTCTTGTGCCCCTGGCTTTTCCCTCTGAGTGGTTCCTCATACTGCTTTTGGGGGCTTCAGCTGTGACAGTAAATGCTTGCAGGCCACTGGTGTAGGCCACTGGTACATACCAGATGAGTCAAATGATCCAGGATAATGACAATCCTTGGGAACTAACAAGTGTGAAATGACCTACATCAAAATGCACCCTGAATTTAACTTTTGTTACTGTTTATCTGTTTTAGGGCATTCACACTTGATTTCTCCCAAGCAGAAAAAAATACTAGGCATGGGAGAAGTCAGAAAGGTATTTTAGTCTCCAGAAGAGGGAGGAGTGATTTTCACCTAAGAAAAGTTAAGAACTGCATAAAAAGAATCATCCTATTGAGCCTTTTACTTTTAATAATACTTTCAATAATAATAATAATAATAGATTTTTTTTCCTTCTATAGACAATATCTTTCCCAGTTGCTGCTAATTTTAAAGTTATGCCTGTGTTGGGATAAGAATATGGAGCATTCCTTAGCAATTGTTTATCCTCTATGTCTTGCTTTTCTGGAGGTGTTTCAGCAATGAATTTTCTCTAGTGGATATTTTTTGCCTCATCAGGTCTTCCTCACTTTTAAAATGTAAACTACTTTCTGCTCTCTCTGATTCCTTTAATTTATTTCTTAAACTTCCTTCTGAGTCAGAGAATTTCCTCCAATCAGCTGGTATGCTGCTGGGCTTTTATTTCTTTTGTATATTGTGCCAGGTACAGACACACTTAAAGTTGCCCTTGTCAGCATAACTCTCAGCATTACAAGCCCAAGTTGTATGGCACAAGGCTTTTTATTTCACAGTACAGGCTGTAGCTAACCTAATCTCTTTTAAAGATGAATTAAAGTATAGCAGACTGGTGAATATGGGCTAAGCACTCAAACTTCCTGAATTCACAAAAAATATGAATATATATATAAATACATAAGACTTGCCAAAAGATTGCCTTTTTAGCTCAAGTTGTTGAAATTCATGTTTATAGGTCTGGAATTTCCCAGTCCCTCAGCTATCATTATGGACAGTTATTCAAAGTTCAGGTGGACAAACTATGAGCAATTTGATCTCAGTTTGAATTTAATCTGTTTTCAGTTGAAGACTTGCCTCGGTGAGCTTCAGAGTTTTGTTTGATCCTAAAGTTATCTATGCTTCTATGAATTATAATGAACTTGATGAGCACAGGCCTCTGTTCAGTAGTGAATTTAATGTTTATTCTGAAAACCTCATGACCCTTCATAATTTTTAATTTATTTTTATCTCATTTTAAATGACTCAATGGAATTCCACTCGGTGTTTAATCCAATACCTTGCTTTATTTTGCTGATAAGTAACATAAGAATATAAAATCTGAACTATAATTTTTATATTTACCAATTTTTCTTCTTCTGATTGCCAAGCATTATATTAATTGTACATTTTGTCACATTTCTTCCTTTGCCCCTCGTGTTGCCATTATTATTCTGTGAGCAGCCACCTCCATTTCATCAGTTACTGGTGAGAGGAAGAGCTGTCATTCAAAAAATCCTTCACAAAGAACTGTCCTCTGGTGACCTGGCTAATTTTCCTAACAAACTATTGGTTTTTTGTGCATTTCTCTTCACATCATACATAGAAACTTCATACTTTTAAAGATGCTGTAACTAAGAAGAAAATGTGGCAGGGATGTTTTGCACCAAATTTCCTCTTTCATACCTTGATCTTTTTGTTTCTGCAAGTTTTTCAAGGCCTTTTTATCATTATCTTTTTCAAGCAATCAGATGTCTCTTGAATTCATAAGTCTTTAGAAGCCCTAGAGATACTGAAAGAACATTACTGACTTCTTTGGGGACCAACCTATAAATCACAGTTTAGTATTACTTTCTAAAATTTATTAAAATTGGAGAGAATTTGCTGCAGTTTTGGGTTAGGAGGAAATAAAGACGTAAAGAACTCGCTAATTTATTTCCCCAAACAAGAATTTTAAGTAATCTCATTTTGTATGTTTTCATATCCTATCACACAAAGCAGGTAACTACTGAATGTTTTGTTGCACCCATAAAAATAAGTAAGAAAAAAAAGTGTTTTCTTTGTTAGAGATAAATATTGAAGAGGTTCTTACAGATGAGATGAGTATTAAGAAATCCTTGTTGAATATAGAATTAGTAGAAATGTATTTAGTTTTCAATGAGAGGTATGGGAAGAATACAAATCTTCAGTGGATATGAAGATTAATAAGTTTCTTTTACTTTGCAGTAAAATCCTTGGGATTCAAAGATTTTGCAAAGCGGGCTACTTTTTTGGGAGAGTAAATACAGGTAGGAGCCCAAGACTGCAAATCTTATTTATGCACTGCCTGATCCCTTCATCAGTTTTGCAGATGTCCCTCCTTTTAACAAGTAACCATCCTCCTACATGATCACATGCAGTAGTTGTGTTGGCAATGACACATTTCAGGTGCAAAAAATTAAGCAAATATTTTAAATAACTGGCAAGAAAGGCTCGTTTTTTCTAGTTGCAAGAAATAAAAAATAATAATATGAGAAAGCTGAATGTAAGTGTTTCAAGTAATCTTGTAAATAACTCAGTTTCTACTTGCAAAGTGCAGAATGTATGTGTGGGGACAAGAGAGTATAATCTCTTGGATTTTTTATCAGTTATAATCTCACTTAATTTACACCTACTTCTGACCTCCTGCTGCTAGCAGCACTAGAAAATCACTATTAATTTGATATGTCTACAAGGCATGAAATATATTTTTGCAAAATATAAGGGCTTACATTTGACCAGAGACATGTTTTAGAGAGGTTTTTCTCATATTTGCTGTTTGTTATATTTGCTTAGATTTCTAGTCTTACAAGACAATCTCCTACCAAATGTGTGGAAGCTGTGAACGTTAAGCTGTTTCTTAACAGCAGTTGTCATGCTCATAGTCACTGAAGCAAAATTGAAGAATTTCTTCTTATCTCGAAAGGATAAGGCTCATGTGATATACAACAGAAGGAACAGCATGCAAAGATTTAAATATTGGTGTCCTGCAATGCTGATGGAATAAGACACGGACTCCACAGTGTTAATGGAAAGACATTTATTGGTTTCAAGACCTTCTTTTTGTACTTTCCAAAGCTGAGATAAGATGCTCCACTTAATGCTTATTGGTTACATGTTACTGTGCTCACCTGCTGAACTGAGCACACTGTGGTTACACTGCATACATGAACAGGATGTGATGCTTCTTCTTCTTGGACGTGGTTCATGCCGTGTGATCAGCTTCAAGGTTGTTGCTGCACAAGCTTTAACAAATCAGCTGTGCTGTTCCTGTCCTTTAACTCATTCTGCTCTGCAGCACCATAAAAGTGGTGTGAGAAAGATGAATATTCTTATTAGACAGCTCCAGCTCTTAATACAGTAATAAAGTTTTCTGTGTCTGGGCACTGTAGTAAATTCCAGCAGGAAATATTTATGTAAGTGACTACTGACTAAAACCACCTGCCTTAAGTATTAATAGTGGTAGGTCTGGAGCAGAAAAATTTACAGATATTCTATCAAATCACTCCTAATTAACAACTGTTCAGAATTCCTTTTAAAAAACAAAACACTCTGAAGAGATATCTTGAATAGTGTGGGTAGTGGTTTTAAGCCAAGTCCATACTTGTGACTGAAACCCTGCTCTAGTCAACCTCTGTACTCATAACCTCTCCCTTTTTAACACATTCCCCTCTGTTATCACTTACACAGCCTCTAGTCATAAATTTTAAACTCTTCAATTCAGTGTTCCTAAAAAAGATAAAAAGTTTTTAAATAATTTCATTGTTGAATATGTACTTGATTTTATACATTTTAACTAATCCATACATACACTAATACAGAGCAGACAGGTTCTATGTGCACATCTCCAGGTGCACTATGTGATCTACTATTAAAAAAAAAAAAAACAGAGGAGAGGATACCTCAGGAAACAGACACTTTGATCACTTCTATTTCCAAATGCATCTCATAGACATTTTTCTTTTGATTACCCCACGCAGCTGAAGCAGACATACTTTTCCTTTTTATTCTTATTTTTCCTTATTCATATTGAGTAAGACATTTTACACATGTCAAAACTGAGATTATTCTTAATCACATCTTCTGTAGAAAATTTAATTTTATTTGTCTCTTTTGGGTAACTACATTTTTTAAACCCCTCAATAAGACTATGAAGACTAAACAATATAGGTCAAGAGTTTAAGATTCTCCACAGGCTGAAAAGCTGAAATTATTGAATGAAATAGAGAAAATAAAAATTGAACATAATTTCTTAGCAGTTTAGTAAGAGAGTGTTCCAATGTAGCTTTCTTCTGTATCATTAAAATATTTCAAAATGAAGAAAAGGGAAAAAATGAAATATGCACACATGAGCGCAAACACACACACACACAAAAAGTCCCAAAACCAGCAACCAAAAAAAACCAAAACCAAAACCAAAACAAACAAACAAACAAACAAAACAAAAAACAAAACTGAAAGAAGAAAAACAAAACAAACCAAACTATCAAATAACCTGGTGAATAAGAAGGAAACTGTTGTCTGGACACAGAATTACAGAATATTCTGGGTTGGAAAAGACTTACAAGGGTCATTGAATCCAGGTCTTAAGTGAGTGGCCCCTACATTAATTGAACCAACAACGCTGGCATTTTTAACACCCTACTCCAACAAACTGAATTAGGGGAATTAAAAAATATGGTTTTTAAAAAGTTTTAAAAGTATTTCCCAAAGGCCACAGGCCAAAAGGTTTCAGAGTTAGTGACCCAAATACAAAAAGAATGAATACAAAATATTCTTTGAATAACATGATAACATAACATGATGACGGGGTATTTTTGAAGCCTGTGACTAAAAAGTGAAAATAAGCTACTTCAGTGACTGCTGATTGCAGCCATGTATATATTTCTACAGTTTGAAAGAACAGAAGCATCTCTTCTGTAGTGGGTACATTTTTGAAGGATAAAGGTTAGTATCAAGTAAGACACCTCCTAGTGATCTCTCATCAGTGAGTTCTTCTTGCCTTGCCCATCAAGAACAGTAACATCCCAAAAGTTCCCAAAATCATAGACCTCCCAGTAGAAATCAGAGGATTTTGAAACAGCCTCTTTGGAAGCAGAAGAAACTTTAGGCATTTTTTTGCCTGAAAACATCAAGCAGTTTTGACTGAAGACTCTACATTTTTCTGCCAATTGTTTAAATATCCTATATCATTCCATTTCTAAAATTATTTCACATATAAAATTTCATAGAAGTCTCTACAGTTTTGCTTTAAAAACTTAACCAAGTTTGATTCATTCAGTAAGACAGAAGTCCAGCAATAGGGAAGGGACTGTCCCACTTTGCTCTGTGCTAGTGCAGCCTTGCCTTATATATTGTGCAGGTTTTGGCCCTGAAATATAGGAAACTATTAGAGAATATCCAAAGGAGAGCCATGAGGATGGTGGAGGGTCTGGAGGGGAAGCCATATGAGGAGCAGTGGAGGTCACTTGGTCTGTTCAGCCTGAAGAAGCGAAGACTTGAGGGGACACCTCATTGCAATTACAACTTCCTTGTGAGGGGAACAGGAGGGACAGGCACTGATCTCTTCTCTGTGGTGACCAGTGATAGGACCCGAGGGAAAGGCCGGTAGCTTTGTCAGGGGAGGTTTGGGCTGGATATTAAGAGAAGATTTTTCACCCAGAGGGTGTTTGGGCACTGGAACAGGCTTGCCATGTAAGTGGTCCCAGAACTAGCCTGACTGACACAGCTCGAGAAGTGTTTGGACAACTTTCTCAGGGACATGGGGTGACTTTTAAAGTTGCTGATTTGCAGGGCCAGGAGTTGGACTCAATGAACCTTGCAGGTCCTTTCCAACTCAGCAACTGTGGTTCTGTGATGCCAGGTCCTGCATCACAGCATAAGACTAGTGCTCATCCTCAAGGTTTCCAGTCACATTAGATTGAGTGGTCCTCCATTAGGATTAGACCTATTTGTGCATGATGATTCCAGGAATGATTCTCCTTAACACCTCTTCAGAGAAGACATACAGACCTCTATACTATCTCTGAAGTTACATTTTTTCTGTTTCTGAGTGATTTTTCTTTTTTTTTTTGGATACCAAGTGCTATCTATTTTTGCACAGCTCCTTCTTTCTCTTTCTGTTTCTGGTGGTATCTTCTAAAGCTGCCATATCCCTTCATATTTAGCCCACACTGATTTTAACTCCTCTGCCATGTTCGAGTTAAGCATGTTCACTTAAATGGAACAGTCTCCTGTCCTTATCACCAAGAGACACCCTGCATAAAAGATCTTAAAGTCCAAAGAGCAGCATATCAAAAAGGTTAACTGCAAATGAAATGGTGCATTTCAGTGTTTCTTAGGAACTCCATTAAAACTTAGTACCCATTATTCGTCTTTTTAAGATCCTAGCTTCTATTGAATCATCTGATTTTGTCCTTGTAGTTTCATTAATAATTCAAAAACTTTTGTTTCAAACACCTAATGTCAGCATCTTTGTCAGCATCATGCTAATACTTTGAACTTTACCTGAGTATAAAACGAAGGAGATCAGCACAGACAGAGAGAATGAAACCTGAATTACAGGCTTGCAGTAGCAATCAATCAAAAGAAATATGTTTTATACTGAGGGATACCAGCAGAGTAGAGATTTTTTAAAAAATAATATTTTATTGTATGATAAATAGAATCATATGTTTTTACCACAAGGAATATTCATAGAAAGATAAGCTATAAAATGTGAACTACAGATTATATTTTAGAGGTATCTCATAGTGGCTCATTGCCTACTGGTTAACATAATATTGCCAAACACTTTCATTCCAGGAGGAGAGGAGAGGAGAGGAGAGATGAAGAGAGAGAAAAAGAGATTGTGCCCGAATCTTCAGGTTCTGACTTTTGATTTAGTTAGGCTCATTAAAACAATAATTTTAGAGAAAAGTGTAATATAACTTTAAAATAAGTTCCTATGCACCCCTTTACATTTATAAAATGCCTTTGTACATGATATCTCTGAAGAAATGCAATTCGTGTTTCTCATATTCTCACTGTGAAAATGATCTTTAAATCATTAAATACAAAGATTTTAATTAAGAGAAAAATTAGTTGTCACTGAATCACAGTGTTCAGCAACCTTTTCCTTTATGCACTCATAATGGAAACTGGTTTATATTTAAGCAATACCTAAAATATTGTTATGAATGCATAAGACACATGTTCTAATATAATAAAAGGATTAGTTGCACTTGATACTGTAGGTGGTTCTCATTCAATAAATATGAGTCCTTGCCCATTGGAGGCTGATTTTGGTGTTAGTTTTCAAAAATATCATTTTAAGAGTTAATGTTGCCCTACTATGGCAATTACAAGAAAAAGTATTTGTCCACAGGTGTTTGCTTTTGCTGTTTTCAGAACATGAAAAATGGATAATGCATTTCTTGAAATTATGTCTAAGCATTTTACTGAATATTGGCCAGATACACTGTATCTCTAAACACAACAATGAGAAAAAACAAGAAAGAGTCAAGAGACCAAGAGATTGATCTGTATAAAGAATTTTATGCCAACTTTTAAAAATTACACATGTGTTTTTAGATCTCAGTCTCCAATCAGTCTCCAATGTCCTTTTCAGAAGTATTCTTGAAACTGACTCTTCGAAAATGGACATTTTTCTACCCAGATTTTGGGGTATTGTAAACTAAGGAACTCTGAAGATTTTGTAGTTCTCAATCCACTTTCTTAGTGTTCTGGTCTGATTAATTCCCAAAATTCTAATTACTTCCTAAATACTATTCACAAATATTTTTTTTTCCCTTTCCTTGATAGTAGTGCTTTTACTCTAGTGCAAAAGTTCTAAAAAAATCTTAAGCGTTATTCAGAATGCTTTCAAGACTGAAGAGGAAAGTAGGAGAAGCATTTAATGCTTCCATGAGTATGCAAAATACTTGTGGTGGAGAGAAGCTGCTGATCTTTTCTCGAATCTCTGTTTACTTCCTCTGACAGTTGGAGCCAGGCTACACACTAGTTATGATCCTCCAAGTACCCATTTCATCAGCTAAAAGGAAAATAGAAATATCTCCACTGAATTCAGTTTCAGAAAAAGATCAGCTGTCACTCGTGATTACAGAACTAAGAATTGCAAAGACTTGCACATTTTGTTCTCTTTTCTCTCTTTCTTGTACAGGAAGGAGAGATGGGATAAAGTGGTCAGGTTTTTCTGAGAAGGGAACTTTTGGAATTCTGCTTCAGGGACTAGGAAAACAAAGTGCTATCAGTAGTACCCCATAAACATTCAGAAATCAGAAAGAAGATCAAGCAGCCATCCATCCAGAAATGAAGTCAAGAGGCAAGATCAAGGACAGCAGTATTTTTTAGCCAGAAATTTCATAGGGATCTTGTCACAAATAAAACAGCAATCCAAATCTTGGATGGAGTCTGCCATGAAAAATGAACAAACCATCTTCTTTCAGGAATTGAAATCTTGAAAGTTTTATAAGAAAAAAAAAATGCTGTATATTTAAAGAGAGAAATGGCATTTACGATGCTAGCATTTAGAAGACAGCTTATGAGGTGATTGATTGGAAATTTTTTACTGAAATGTTTCTGACAGTAAATGAATTGTCAAAACTGAAATAATTCCCAAAAAAGATATTGCCTTGATTAAAAAGTCTGGGAAAAAATTGAAAGTTGGAAAGTGTCAAAGCATTCAAGAAGAAATTTACTTTTTAGTTTGTATAAAACCATTTCTCTTTAAATCTGATTTCAGATTCTCTCTGTATTTTATTTAAACTAATCTCAGTGCTGTCCTGTGATATTTTATAGTCCTTTTAATTTACTGTATTGGATATTAAGAAAATAGTAAATATTTACTTTGGGAAGAAACTCTCAGATATTTTTGTGTCTTTGTATTTGGTTTTATGCTATAATGTCAAAAAATATTTTAAATTATACTCACCAGAAGAAGAGGTAAAGTGGTGGGTCTTTTGAAGAAATGGCTATTCCTTCTAAATGTCAGAATTTGGATGGTTTCAGAAAATCATTATTATGAATTGATAAGTTTTTCATACAATTATACATCACAAAGGTTTTTTAATGTTCTACCTATGGCCAGGCAAAACCAGTTTTTACTTCAGGCTTGTCTTTGTTGTAATTTGATATTGATTTCTTTCCAGAAAACTTGAACATAGTCAAACATAGTACTTCCAAAAAATGTGTTCAGCATTCAGACAGAGAATGTTTAACACTGATAGGAAAGCACTCTTCAACAGAAATAGTAATGATTTCAATAATCAAAACATGTTGCAGACATTACTCTAAAATGTTACTGTCAAGGATTTATTTTAGTCTATTTATTTATTTATTTATTTATTTTAGTTTATTTGTTTCTTTTAAATTTTTCTCTACATTTATTTCTGATACTGGTATGAAAAGATGTAATTTAAAGCAATAAGCAAGAGCTGGACATACAGATTTTTCATGCTAGATCCTTTTTAATTTGTCTTTTCTTTAAATTGTCAAATTGGCGGAAAAATGAACCAATAAACACAATAAATAATATAAAAAAGAGCGAAAAACAAACTTCTAGTTATCACTAGCAGGAAGTAGTCTCTTGAAAAAATAATGACAATTAATTTTACTTATGTGTTATTAATGCATTCCAAATGCTGGTGTTTGGAAAACATTGTATCCTATTTGCAACTACATGACATAGCACCATTCTGCACCATTCGTTGTATAGTTACAGTACAAACAAACCTTATCATCATTTTTCTGTAGTCTTATATTACATGTAATACAAAATATATGCTTTTTGCACATAATATTATATGTGGATATAATACTCAATACTTTTTTTGATGAAATAGCAGATTTGTCTACAATGTAAGTTAATTTTTTTTTGTTGTCTACTAGCAAATTGAATTGGAAAATCTAAAGAAGATTCTGAAATATTCTGTCATATAAACTTTAGTTAAAATTTCCATAAAGTGCTTTCCCAAGTCAGATGATAAGGTTCCTAGTTTAGCCTTCAGGAATTTTAGGACGATGTTTATAAATTTTTAAATTTGGTTTTATTTCTTTAAAGGCAAGATTTTGATAGTATGATCTGTTGGAAAGAATCCAAAATCTTTAGAATTCAAAGGTAACTCATATTCAAGATTTACTTTTTCAAGTAAAAAAGCAAAGTTAGGCTAAAAATGGAAATATTCTGTGGCCTTTAAATTGTCATAATAATTTAATACCTGGGAAAGTGCTTAAAGATCACAGATTTCTTTTATTGTTAGTTAACATATTTTCTTCTCTTCCATCTAGATTAAAATAAAGGATAGGGATGAAGATGTGATCACTTGTTACAAGATTTCTTGTGGTATTATACTATGGACAGTTTAAGGGCCACACCAAAAAATTTGCTCCTATGATCATTACTTGTGGAAAACGTTAAATATGTATGTAAAACTCCTATCTATTAAAGCAGTTCTCTACTCCTTTTAATTTAGCTATATCATAGAACAAAATTACTGTGTTTCTGTATTTTCCCTTCTTCCCTGTTCTTTGTAGAGAGAAATTAAAACCTCGTGCTTGATAAGAGGCAGGAATCTCTTTTTATACTGGTTGTTTAATCACAATTGAAGGAGTACTTTTCAAAATTATTTTCTCCTGCCTCTTTCCTGCAAGTTAGGCTTCCAAAAAAATAACACCACAAGTGGTTCAGAAAAATAAGTTGCTGTAGTGTATCTGGGGGAGCAGCTCTTAGCATGCTGTGTGCTGATTTTTTTGTCTTGCCTTATTGAATGCATTCCTGAACCCTTTGTTTTCCGAGTAGTGCCATTTTTTGCAGAACACACCATCAGTATGCCTTATTAATATATCATTTGCATGACAGATTCAATGGTATGCTGAAGCAACTGCTCATCAGAGCAGCAGCACACTGATGGTTTATCACTGTAGCATGTCATCAGAATGAGGCACGCTAATAATATCAGATTAAAAAAAAAAATCTACAGGGGTATTATGCAGGAGTGGATTCAATTCAGGCACCAGAATGAAGGTGTAACTTATAAATCTTCAGCCATTGTCACTGATGTAACAGAATTCGCATTCTTGTGGAGTGTCACATTATTGTCTCCTAGGTGCCTTGTCCCCTCAGCATGAGCCCTGAGGCTCTGTGGACAGGTGAGATGTTCACTCACCAGTACAACTCTGATCTCTCTTGGTGTAAAGACAATGGTTAAACTGTTCCCCAGAGTCCAATTTAACTCCCTTCTCCATTATGGCTAATAGAGGCATAAGAATATGTCCCACAATACACTGGTAATGTTCTTCTGAGGCATTCTGTTAGAGAGTTTGCCCTGAAATATGATACAGTCAAAGAGAATTGGGGCATTTATTACAGTTAGTTACAAGGTCAAAGTCAATGGCACACAAAGCATGAAGTGAAGATTAGATACACAGAGAATACTTTGCTTAGGAATTGTCTACTAAATATGCTCTTGTTATCGGAAAGCTTTGCTACAGAGGAGGATCAAATAAGTTGAAAAAAGTGTGCAAGAATATCTTTTAAGGAAATTCTCAGGAAATGAAGTAGCAAATACTCCTCATTTGGTCTCAGTCTTAGGAACCTGGGAACTCTGCTTCTTTTCTGTGAAAGGCATTGAGTTACTCAGAATTCTCTGGGTATATCTTTAATCTCATTGATAAGAGTGTAATCTTTTTTCATTGCATGATCACATTAGTACATTACCTTTGACTAATATGAAACAATTCCACTATGTGCATGGAGTTGGACATTTCCAACTAACCACTTGATTCATGCTAATTGGAAACATCATAAAAATTAATCTTACTGAAGATCTGCTTATTAATTTAAATATCTATCTACTGTCGTCTGTTAGTAGATGAAGATAACTATAACTAAAGATGTTAGCAAATTAATCACAAGATTTATGTAAATATATAATCCACACAAACAAACCAACCTATAAAGTTAGGCACATATGGACACACAATTCATATAATATCTAACTCAAAAGTATTTAGTACTCAAGAATGAAATCATATCTCATTTGTTAACTGACTCAGAGAACAATACTTTCTGCATGACTTATGCAGGCCATTTAGGAACAAGTATGAAGCCTATATATCTTCAAAGTAGTGTGCAAACCTTGGCTAACTAATCCATTTATGCTAATCCATTTATTTAAAGCACTTGAATCTAAATGACCTTTATGAATCAGGCAGAACCTTTTTATGTTTTCACAGATTGCTTTCTACAGAGACTTCTTCTGTGGGTCATTTTCTTTTTTTATTTAACCCACTGAACAAGACGAAACTATCTAGAACTACCTGGCTGTTAACCACAGTGCTAGCTCTGCAACTTAATAATAAAAAAGAGAAACCATACAGTTCCTCCTGCTCTGCTGATTGGGATTTTTCTGTGCCTCACAACCCTTTCTTTAAATTCTAAGAAATAATGGCCATTTTACCCTTGGGAAAGGACACAATCACCAATAGAGGAGATATGAATTGTTTCTTCTCAAAGGGTACATACGTCAGTACTTGTGTAGATGCGCAGTAGAAATTTTTGGGTTTGGACTGGGGTTTTTTTGTGGATAGGCATTGTCCTCTTGCTGCTACAGTTTTTTACTGAACAATTTCAATTAGTATTTAATTTGAAAGCCATGACCTTTCATAATCTCTAGCTCCACAGATCTAATCTTTACAAAAACCCTAGTATTATTTGTCTTTTTGTTTAGCATTTAGATTTGAACAACTTACTAATGTTTCATAGAATCATAGAATGGTTTGGATTGAAAGGGACTTTAAAAATCATTGAGTTCCAATCTTTCTGCCACAGGCATGGACCACTTCTACTAGACCAGGTTGTTCACAGCTACATCCCACCTGACCTTGAATGCTTCCAATCATGGACAATCCGCAATTTCTCTGGGTGACTTTTTTAGTGTCTCAAAAACCTTACTGTAAAAATTTCTTCCTTATATCCATTTTAAATTTACCCGCTTTTAGCTTAAAACTGTTGCCACTTGCCCTGTCTCTAAAGGCCCTGTTAAAAAAGTCTTTCTTCATCTTGCTTATAATCTCCCTTCATATATTGAAAGATGCAGTAAGGTGTCTTTGGGGCCTTCTCTTCTCTAGACTGCTCAATTCATGGCCTGTCTTCATAGGAGAAGTGCTCCAGCCCTCTGATCTTCTCTGTGGATATTTCTTATTGGTCTTCTAAGGACAGATTATTTTCCACATACCTAAACGTTAACACTGAGACGGGTCAGATTTTCTAGCTTTTTCAGCTCACTCTGCTGTTATCCATGCAGGTTCAGTATCAATTTTAAAACATTTCTTGCTTCACCAGACCTACTTTGCCCTTGAATCCTCTTTGCTTAACAAGCTGTTCTTTCTTCATATTCTGGTTGAGTTCTAAGCGCTCAAGATGCCAGTCTGCTGATTGTGCCAAAATTGAAGCTGAATCAGCCAGTGAAATAGCTTTGACATCTACAATGCTGGAAACCTTATACTTTCTGAAGCCAAACTGAAGGCATTTCAAGATTATTTTTAGTTCCATGAATTTCAATTATTAAATGAATTAGATGTATAAGATGTTTCATTTAGGGCTGTTATCTGAAGATCCCTCTCCAGTTTTAGGCTTCCCACCAGGAGAAATAGTTATGTAGTGAAATGAGCCCAGTGGAGGGCCACAGAGCTGGTCAGAGAGCTGAAGCATGTGGTATATAAGGAAACACTGAGACAAGTATCTGTTTAGTCAGGAGAACAGATAATTTTGGGAGATGTTATTATGGACAGCAACTATTTCAGCTATGGGCACATATAGGAGCAGAGAAGACTCTTCTCAAAGTGCAAATTGATAGGAAAAAGGGCCATGGGCAGAAACTGACACTTGTGAAATTCCAATTATATATATTAGGAAGTATTTATTTATTTGTTTGCTTGTTTATTTTATCCTTAGAGTAGTGAAATATTGGAACAGGGACCTGTACAGTTTTTTCTCCAACCCTGGGGATGTTCAGACCTTAGCTGGAAAGAAGTCTGAGAAACTTAGCTTGACTATACTTGCTTTAAATAAAGAATCAATTTGATGATAATGACGACTTTTGGAAGCCCCTTTTGACCTGAAATGTTCTATGATTCTCTTACATTTTGCACTCACAGATACTAAGATTTTTAATAATTTTCTTATTTATTACTATGTTTTCTATTGTAGTGGGGATATTTATTTATTTGTGCCCTCCTCTTGAATCAGCTAGCCGTACACAACACTATGAGATTGGAAGATTTTTATTTGCTTTTGTGTGTGTAACATCTGGGGAGTAAGTGAAACAACACAAAATGTTTGAATTAATTGTATAGAAAATGAAAACAAATTAGATTTACAGCTTGATGAGAGATAATTTGTGTCATTTCCTGGGTAACAAAGATTGTGAAAAAGTGAAAAAGGAATGACACCCCCAATCTGTGCTTCTGGAAGAAAATCTGAATCCAAAGCTGAGTTGCTGAGCAACACAAATCCTCAGCTTTGGGCCGAAGTCAGCTAACAAGAGCTGCTGAAACTGGTGTGGCTGAGGTCACCTAGGTCCCAGATGTATGCCCCACCCTGGCTACTTCTCAGTGTTTCAGAACAGAAGAATAGGCCATTAATATCCTAGCTATTTCTAAAACTCTGGCTTTTGGTAGAGGGAAGCCTTTACTATGCAGTTTATACGAAGTGGGAAGGTTGGCCACAGTGAGTTTACAGAGAATTAGAGTTTTCCTGTTTGCTCTTGATTCATCTTTGCATTTTATCTGTTGGCATTTTTGTTGCCCTACAACAAATTATTAAAAAGTTAAGATAAAATGCTAACTTACTGTTTCAGTTGCTTTAAGCTCACTTTCTATTGATAATATTATTTAACAGAGAAGGACAGGATGGGATAAGTATTTTGGTTTGGGGTTTTTTAATTAGTTACTGATAATAAAGTCAACATTTGTGACTATATACCAGACCAACATAATTATGGCAATTGATTCCTAGACTCAATAAAAAGAATAAATCTTATTACCTGACATTGGTCACTTTTCTAGTGACCAAATTATTTTGTTTTTAATGCAATAGCATGAAAAATGTCAGTCTTTTAGCCCTGCAGCAGGCTGTTTTCATGTCCTTCAATAAAATGCATGCTGTTTTTAATATCTACTTGTTATGTTTGTTGTTTACAATACATCCTGCTCAGAGATATGGCAAAATTATGACAACTGCTATATATTACATGCTGATTTTATACTTAGGAATGCCATAAAAAGAAAATGTATTATCTTCCAGTTTTCATTTTTGCTGTTAATTCCAACATTTGGAAAATTATGCTCTTAATCAGCTTCAGTTCTAAGTGTTTTCCAGGGATTTTATCCAGATATATTTAAAAGCATGACAAAATGTATCTCCAAGTAACACTTGTTGCCAAAAATTGAATTCTGAAATATAATTATCCATTATATTTCAGTGCACTGTATGGCACTGTACTATGTGGAAAGAAACATGGAAGATAAGAGAACATAAAGAAAGAATGTCTCCTTTAATGGGATTGCAAAATCAAACCAGACTGTTATGTAGATTTAGTGGTGGCTACAAGGCTTTCGTAAAGTGGGATGTTGAAGAAAATCAATAATTCCATCTTGTGAGTTACTTTATTACATAGGGGGAGAATGTGAAAATTTTAAAACCTGTGTCCAGTCAAGGTAGACTAAGTGTAAAATTTTGAAATCAAAGTAATACTCAGTTTTGCTCACAGCACCGAACCTCATGTCTGTTTTTCTGCTATGAACCTACATCCAAAGATGTCCTGCTTCCCAACATTGGGAGAGGAGTCCATGCATCAGGGGACTGCATTTCACAGCTGCAATGATGCTGTAGGGGTTTCATGTTCGCCGAATTCTGTTTGCCAAATTTAGTGTAGTGGTTTGAGAGTCTACTCTCTTTTCTCTCTGGGAGACAGGATTGGGAGGAAAAGGCAAAACAGGCTCAACTTAATGTAAAGAGATAGATTTAGTAACACATGCTAAAGAATGAAGAAAAATTAAAACAAAAAAAATGAAACTTCAAAACACTTCTCCTCTACAAGCTGTTCACTTTCTCACAAACAACATAGAGGGATTCAAACTATGATTTTCAGTCAGTTTCAACCCTTTAAACATAATCTTTCGTTACTTTGGGAGAGGAGTCTTTCTAGAGCTCCCGTGGAGACACTTGCCACAAGAAAAAAGCAGTGGTGGCTCCCAATGTGTAGTGCCAAAAGTCGCATTCAGTTTTCTCAGTGGTCAGACTACATGCCAATAGCCAAGATTGGCTCCTGATAGGTCCCTGTCCTTTCTAAATCAAAGTGAAAGGTCCTGACAGGGCAATATTCCATATTCCTCTTTAACCAAAAAACCAAACTGTGTTAACCACAACAGATACCTGTTGAAAGGGTTTGATACTTTAGGTATGGTTGCACAGAGTATTGGCTCTGCAGAAGGGACGTGACATTACTTCCCTTGACAGGCTAAATCTGCGTGAAGGAAAGGCTGTTCCACCTACTCCAGTTTAGTAGTTCTTCCCAGACACACCAACATCTTCAGTATCTTCTAAAAGACTTCAGATGTGTCACCACAAAAGAGGTGTCATTAAAATGCTCAGATTTAAAAAGCATATAAAAATGTTAAAACAAATTGCTGTCTCTAACAGATATTTAATGCCTATTGCATTCATAAGAAATGAAGCCATCTCCAGTCATAAAATATGAACCTAGTTGGTATAAAACCATTTTATATACTTGATTACTTTAAGAGTGTTTCTTGTGTTATGAAGTGTGCACCCAGGGTTTTCAACAGCTGGGGTACATATTAAAAAAAACACAGCATTTTTTTTCTATAAAAAATGAATTTCATAAGAGGGATTTCTATTTAAGCGCAGTTAAATAAAACACTGTTAAGCAGGAATATGAAACTTGTTCTGTGAGGGGAGAAAACTACAAACTACAATATCACATTTTAAAAATTAATACATTTTACATTTTAAAATTATTACATTTTACATCACAGAACAAGAAAGCACTTACATAGTATGCATGGAATTTCTTTAGATGGTTTCAGGGCTTCAGCTGTTTGCATTTAAGACAATACTTAAGAATCTCTCTCCTCCAAAGTTATTCCTTCTCTCCACCTTTTTTATTTTTCATTCATCCAAAAACATGGAAGCTTTTTAGTAGCTAAAATGGAACATCAAGGATCCAAGTTTCATTGCATAAAAAATATTTGTAACTATTCATTTCTACGTTTTGCTTACTGAGTTTTTTTAGGAAACAGTAAGATTTTTTTCCAGATGGAATAAATAACTTGGAAGTGTTCTCCTCCAACTATATTATTTATTACTTCCTAAAATAGCTGAAATAGGCTAGGGAAAAACTCCAAACACATGGAAAAACTGGCTTTAAGGTATTCCTGACAAATTTTTGATTTATTTAGCACAACACATATTTCTGTGGGCTCTGTCTCCCACATAAATGTGTTTGAGGGTTCAGCAAGGTGTAAAAATGATTTGTGGCTTGTGATGTTAGAAGGATATTCTTTCTTACAGATAAATATGAATTAATGACTTCTATCAAGGTGTTTATAATTATGCTTCACCATAGAGACCCCATGACTTCTGGTCACATATTTCATTAAAAATATGCTGCTGACCAAAGTAAGTTAAAAATGTGCCTACTTTTTATGAAAGAAAGTATAGGAAGAATTTGAGTAGAGTAAATGTGTATCAGCATACAAAGTTGTTTTTGGATCTTTCTTTTTTCTAACCCTGTTAATTTGTTGGTTGTTTTGGTGACTATTTTGTATTATTTTGTATGGACTATGTGGGTCCATAATCAAAATAATAATCCAAATTCAAATTTTTTTTGACTTAAATTCAGCAATTCTATTTTTTGGTGGTCAAAATATTGCTTGTTTTTAAATTTTATTCCAGTTTATATTAATGACTGTATTTCATTTACAATAAACTTTGAAATTAAATGTTTGAAACTAAAAAATAAAATAATTAAGTAATACTTTTAGAAATATAAATTTGTCATCTTATAAAGCACACTTCAAGTGGAAAGCGTAGGGTTTTACAAATTGATTAATTCCAGTGGAAAATGGTGAATCTGAAAACTTATAACCAGTTCCATCATTATTATTCCTAGTCATTTAGATTGGGAAAAAAAAAAAAAGTTTTGTGAAACATTAAACATATTCTTTCCAATGTGTTAGAAAATTGTAAGGAAGTTCTTGATGGGGTCTACTGTTTTCTCCATTTTAGAGTTTCATGCTGGACTCAGCAACTAGTAATATAGATATTTTTACTCTATTTCTATATACTTGCTATACATTGCTATATCAATTTCTATGTAAAAAAAAAGTTTTACCTTAAACAAATATTGGTTTAATGTTTGACAGTAGAACAAATACTCACTAAAATTCTCAAATGATCTTCAACTGTATTAACAATTTTAGGATACAATATATATTTGAAAACACTATCAAGAAGGTTGTGTTCCTCAATAGAGAGGAACTTTTTAAATTAGCCCATCTTAGCTAAACAGGGGTAGCCTGCATGTGAATGGTAATATTATTTTGAGCCATCATTTTTGGTAACTCCACCATAATGTCATTTCCTATGCATTACTTTTGATTTTGGAAAGATCTCTCCATGATATTTCACTTCCTCTGTCATGATCTAGAGATTTATTCACGTATATATTTTGAGAATTGTTTAATTATTTCATGGAAGAGGTTCTTGCCTCATGACATTGAGCACAGGCAGACAAGTCTCATTTTAAGAATAAAAATGTAACCTTGGCTATTTTACACATATTGAAAGTAGTATGGATTCATTTCTCAGACATCATTTGAGTTTTCACACCATCATCCATTCAAAACAGAGTAGAAATGTGGTTAACATGAATCATAGCAACTGAAAGCGTTTTTCTTACTGGAAGAACATATACTGAAAATTACAATTTAACTCAAGGTAGAAAGACAAATATTTGAGCTATTTTTTAACAATAAATTTACCTACTGGGGAAGAAATGAGAATCCTTTCCTTGATTAGAAAAGTATATTGTTGCACTACATTCTACAAATATTTATTCATTTTGAGAGTATATAAAAAGAAGCTGGGAAAAAATACACTCATTCTAATTAAAGAACATCTCAAGTTTTTTTTGTTTCTGTATTATTATTTACTTGATTTCATGTGATATCATGTGTGTTCTAATTTGTTATATATTGTTATAAATTTGTCTTGTTTATTGATATAAAAAATATAGTATTTTTGTCACTCTGGAAAAATATTTTAATAAAGAAAAAAAGTACACATTTGTGCTAAGAGAGCTAGGAGTTTCATTTTGTTAAAAAAACCCCAAAACTATAAAGCACCTTATGGCACTTAGAGGGAACGATGCATTTGAATATATTAAAGTTTCCTGTTCTTCATCTATTCAGTAGCAGGTATATTGGCTTACTGAAATTCTAATGCTGCATTAGATTTTAATATGGCAGCCTCTGCATGGTAACGAACTTTTATTATTAAATTTTAGTCTATTAAACAAACAAAAAAAGGAGTTCTTAATGCCAACGTAATTGTTTTGGAAAGAAAGTACCAAATGACTGTGTAGTTCTGGATATAAATTTAAGACATTTTCCATAATGTTCACATGTTTCAGATAGTACTCAAGCTCATTAACTTTTTTTTTTCCTCCAAAAAAAAAATCAAATGGATTGTGCAGAAAAGGGCACTTTGATGATATAATTTAGCTATGTAAAATCTGTTCATTTTCTTTTTCACTAGCTCATTTCCACTTATGGCTCAGTAACAGTAGAACTGCTTATCAAATATTCATCGTACAATGAGCAATACTATTTTTTGGTGATGTTTAAGCAAAATTTATTGAGTAAGAAAGGGAAATATTAATTTCTCAATGCAACTAGCTTGCTATATCCTTTCCAAGGGAGCATAAATATATCTAGATTGAGGACCCCCATATCATAAAAAAGAAACAAATTTCTAGTTTTGTAATATAGGTAGCATATGTTGTAATTTAACTTTTTAAAATATTATTTTTAATGAGGGGTACTTAATGAGAAATCACCGAGATATTAGCAGCTGTTGGGACCGTCTAACAGGGATTTTTTAATGAGACTGTTTTCTGCCACAAACCCAATTGAAGTTTTATCTATAGAAAAAAATAGCGACAAAGCCGCACAAGTTGTCTCATATATGATCAACAGTCATACATATTAAAAATTATGATTTTCACTCTTGTAGATGAGAAGTACAAATTATTCATAATCTCAATTAAGTTTTTCTGGAAAATCTTGAAAATGCTTTCTGTCTGCTTATCATCGGACAATGATGGCATCCAGATAATGTCAATATCATTAATTTAATCATTGTTGTGGATTGTGAACTTTGAGTTCTACCAGGGCTGCCCTGCCTTGACTTATTCCCAAGTGTTCCTTTGTGCTCATGAAATTAATTTTCATTCTATTGCATTTCAAGGTTTTCTTTTACATTACTTTTCCCTGGCGATATCCCAGACTTCCTGTTGCATTGGAAAACATTCCTCCTGTGGTTGTTGGCTGACCAGATTTCATCTACTTATTCTACTTATTTGTTTCATAGTAATTAAAAAAATAATAAAGAAAGGTTCATAAGGATTTTACAGGAACCTGTACCTTTCCTGCTTAATGTTATCTCTTGACTTTATGAATCTTTTGAATTCTCAAGATCTGTTACATGTTTCTTTTCATATATGTCAGTCTTCAATCCCATGTAAAAAGAGCTCAGTTTAAAATATTATTTTCTAATAAAAAAAATTGCTAAATTAATCTATGGATTGTGTTCTTTGATAAAAACTTTGTATTTTATTCTACATTCCATTTGCACATGTTCCTTTAATTGTTCTATTCTTTGAAATATTTTCTAAAACTTTGCATATGAATAATGTTAAACCAATGTGCCTTTAGGTTCATGTATTACTTTTCACACTTTACAAATCTGGGACAATCTCCTCTCACAGTCCTTGGTCACAGTTATACAGATTTATATAAAATACAAGAAGTTTTATATTTTTCAGCTGTTCCTTCTGAATCTTAAACACAAACTCTTATTTGATTCTGTTTCTTTGAATTATACCCAGATTATCTCTAATCCAAATATTTTTAATACTTTATTTTACTTTACTTTCATTGCGGTCCTGTGTTCTTTTCTCATTTTTTGTGTTTAGGTCTCAAACGTTTTTTACTTTCTTTGATAGTTTTTGATTATTAAGTTTTACATGTATTTTTCTCTTGGTGAAGGAGGCTTCCAAATATGTCTACTTTGCAAGTCAGCTTTTCTTATTCTTCTGCATCTTTTTTAAGTTGTTGTTTTTTTTTTTTCTGACAATGATTAAATCACTCTTTTCTGGAATAATTATTATTCAGAGTCTTTTCATATATTTTTGCCTTCTTTTAAGTAAAGATATATGAAAATTTGAATCCCAGCATTTTTCAATCTCCTCTAAAATTGAATCCTTCATTGTCCAGTAGTATTTCACTATGTTCCTGAGATTGTCAATTTTTTGCTTATTCCTGGTATTCGAAATGTTCTGCTAACTTCACTCTTATTTCTTCCCTCTCTGAATTAATCTTCCTTTCAAATGAGTGAAGTCCTTATTTTAATCCCCAAGTATCATTTCCTGCACACATAGTTTAAAAACCTCTATTTATTTAACAACCCGTTGGCATTTATTTAAATTCTCTTTGGTTGCTTCTTATTTTCAGATTTTCATTGTTAACTGAGCATCTTCAATTAGTGCATGAATGTAATCCATAGATCTTTGCACACTGGGGAAATCTTGTGGTGCCAAAAGAAGACTCTTTTTTTGAGCTTCTTTTCTCAAAGAGGAACATGGGAAGAACAAATTACATATCAGTGTGATGTTTTATGCCATCTGGAATACATGCAAAGCATTCTGATGAACTTACCTAGCTGGATCAAATAATTGTCTCTGCCAACCTTAGAAGGAATTTGCTATGCAAAACAGGCAATGCCCTGGCTACTCTCTATAGAGCTGTCAGTCTTCACCACTTCCTTTGGCAGTATATTGTACTTGGTGAAATAAAATATGTCTACAGAGAACTCTTGACTGGGTTAATCAATTCTTTTGTTAATATGTGTGATTTATTGTCTCAATGTTTTAGTCTAGCTATTTTATTCCTCCTACGTTCACCAATATATGTAAATTATCATTTATCACGTAAAAACACAGGAAAAGAAGCTATGAAATAAAATCTACATTGGTGACAGGTAGAAGGTATTAAAATATGAAAAGCTATTTATTAACTAGAAATTATTGGCTACTTGTTATAACCAAAAGTTCTCTACACTTAAAACAGAGATATAGAACTGAGACATCGATTGCTCAGTACAAGAGTACTGTACTACTCTTTACATCTCAGATTTACCCCTTGGATTCATACTCCATATTTTAATTGGTTTTCTTTTAATTTTGAAATTTGAACAAATTGTTTCTCTTCTAAGACAGATTTGGCTAACATAAAAAAAATATATTTAAATCAAATCCATCTCTCCTAAATGCTCTAGGATGCTGACCTTCACATTATACTCTTATTTCTCTACTCTAATTGAACAGTAAAATCATGCCATGGATAAGCCCTGGCATGTGGGCTTATGAAGTGGAACATGTCTTGAATGACTCTGTAGAACAATATTGTTGCAATGCAGGACAGATTATTTTCTTTTTCCCTTTTAGTCAAGGAAAAAGAATATTGTTGTACCTCTAAGACTCTAGGACATTTTGCTATCCTCAAAGATGAAAATAATTAGTTAGATGAGCCACATCAGTGCTCATGAGTGACTCCTGTGAGATAGAATGTTATAGCAATTTCAAAAAAAACCCTAGGAATTTTATAATTACAGGGAATTTTTGTTGAAAAAATGGAATCCTATAGACTGTGAAGTTTAGAAGTAAAGGATCTGTTTTTCAATTGGTTTTTGATAGTCCTTTTACACACCTCTTCCACTATCCTAAACTTAATTTAAAAAGTTTCTTCTTTCTTCCCTTTGGTTCTGCCTTTCCCATTTTCTTCTCCTTCTCATGTTTTTCCCAAATGTTGAATAACTTGTGCTTTCATGTTCTGCCAGCTAATTTCCTCTATTTCCCTTCTCTCTCAAAACTTGTACATTGTACAAAAAATTTGCATACTTTGCCTGTTTTGGTCTTCTTCAACTCCATTTTACTCCTCTTTATGCCGCCCTTTCAGCTTCTCTCTTCCTTGAAAAAGTGTACATTGAAACAAATGCTGATCATATTATAATATGTCTAGCTATATTTGAACTGTGACCGCTCTCTGTTTTCATTTCTCAAATGATACACATTTTGCAAGTCCCATGTTTAACCTTGATGAATATGCGATTGCATTGTCAGAGAATTTTACAGCAAAGGAAGTAGGTGTTCATGCATTACTTCCTAATTATGCTTCAAGCTAGAAAATAATTTTAAAAAAATGTTATGCTTTGGTTTTATAATTTTATTAAGATGATGATTCCAAGAGATCTATTTGCAGGATAGCAGAAAGACACCGAAAGTGTAAAAGAGCTCTTTTATATAGGCAAAGGAGATAAGCAGAACAATGAGAGCATTCTTTAAGACAGAAAAGTCAGGGACATTATTCCTGATGTATTGATAATTCAAACAAGTTTGAATTTGAAAACATAATGAAAAAAAATACCATTTGCAACCAACAGTCGTACAAGAGAAAAAACTCCATCTTTTCGCTTGTAAAATTGATTTTCCACTTACTTCAGTAAAAAAAAACTTGCTTAAGGTGGTCTCCTCCTGCAAGTTCCAACTATCCTTTCTTGTCTCATAATCTACTGTGCCCCCACCTATTAACCTCAGGGCTGTGCAGGAAGCATGACTAAACTGTTGGAGGCAAAAAGGGAGCTTCTTCAATTCTCCACAAAGAAATTTTAAAAGAAAAGTTATGATTTCGAAGAGATTCTAGAACAAAAAAAGACATCCCTTCCTTACATGTACAAACTCTTACCTGAAGCTGTAGAAAAGCCTTGAAGCAGGACTTAGTAGTGATAAAATATGATTTTTTATTGTATGTAAAATATGTGTTTAATTTTGACCTTACCAAGAAAAGCAGCAGAAAACAGAGTAAATTAGGTAACTGTCTTTTCTACAGATTTGCCTTTAATTTTTGTTGATGCACAGGAGAATTTCAACAAATTATTTTCTATGGGAATTGTCATTTGTCTAACCTAATGGAAAAATTTTAATTTAAAGGAAGTATACCTAAGCTTAGGATTCAGAAAACGCTTAAGCTATTTGCTGAAATAATCTTCCTGAAGTTAACTTTTTTTCTGAAAAAAAAATTAAATCACTAGCACCGGAGTATGTATTTCAAAGTATTTCAGTATATCTGGAAGAAAATGTAACTATTAATAAATACCTGTCCTTACTACTCTTTTTCTTACTCATAATTTATCAAGTTGGGCTGCAAAACCAGGCAGAGTAAAATTTAGTATATTAGTAAAGAGAACCTGTCTTAAGGTTATCTATTTACTTCAGTGTATTCGCTGTCCACACTTCAGACAACACTGAACAATAGCATTAAAAAAGTCAAAGTTTTTCCGCAGTTTTAATAGTATTGTAAGTGATTCTCAAGTCAATGTTTTTTACTTGTACTTCACTTCCTCTCATCTTGTTCTAAACTTGTCTAAACTTGTCTACTCCTCTGATAACAAAACCTACTCTGCCTGATCTCCCATGACATACAAGTTCAATGCAAATCTAAGACGGAAATACAATGAGACTCATCTAGGAGGTAGGTCAAGAAATTATTAAAAATATACATAATGTGTGATTTGGCACAGTCTATGTACTTCATTTTGTAATTAATTAGTTGGGTTTTTTCTGGTTTCAGTTTTAAGTGAGAGAAAAATTTCTGCAATGTGTTATTTACACAGACTTTGATACTTTTGATCTGGTCTGAGAAATCCTCAAAACCTAACAGGTTAAATTGTCAGATGCAGGTTACTGTAGTTCAGCTAGCAAACACAGAATGATTCTTCCACCTCCCACTCTAAGCAGCAGAGATTGAGGTCAAAGACCCCAATTTCTTCATTGAGACTTTTCTGTCACCATTTAAACATTGTATTTTAACCTTTGAGTTTAAAGCATGGATGAAAAATTGCAACCATGACCCTTCCTTATTTTGGGAGGGGGAACAAAAGATTTTTGTTGAACTAAGGCTTTATAATTTGTGCAAATATACCAGAGACAAAGAAATGTTGGCAAACAATAATTGAGGTGAAATCGGAAGTCATGTCCTAATTAGAGCTTTGCAAATCTTAAAAACTGGCCCAAAAGATCTGGAAGAGAGTTAGTTACTTCAGAGAGGCCAAAAGTTTTTTTAATACTGGCTTCTGCTTAGGTCTTCCAAGTTCCTGATTTTCAGCCTGTCGAAAAAAATATGAAGATTAAGAAAAACTGAATTAAATTATAAGACTTTTGGAAGGGAAGTGCCTTTCAAGGGAACAGTGGTGATGGCACTAATAGAGGTTTGAGTATTCTACAGATTAGATAAAGATTTTTACTCATACTGTGTGAAACATCTGAAATATATGCATGCAGAAAACCTAAATAAAACTTTTGCCTGAGATGATATATACCTATAATATAGATAATTATTGAGGGTCTCACAGGGTATGTCAGGGCTGCTATTCAGGGGGACATTAGTAAACTGCAGAGACAATGAACATAAATTGAGAAAAAAGGTGTTCAGGCTGAATCGAAGGAAAACTTTATCTCTGAGAATAGTTTAACAGTCCGCCCAAAGATGCTGTGCAATCTCCATCCTTGAAGGTTTTCAAGACCCAACTGGACAAAGTCTTCAGCAACTGGAGGTCTGAGCTCAGAAGTGACCCTGCTGTGGGCAGGAGGTTGGACTGGACACCTTCTGAGCTCACCTGTTGCAGGAACTATCCTTTGAATGCAAATTGAAGTCAAAAATTTATAAGAGGTCCAGGGTATAAGATCCATTGTCCAGGGTGGAAGAGTAAAAATTAGCAGACTTACACTCATCCCCTTATTTCTGAGAAATTTCCAATATGAACTTTTTCAACTGACTTCTTTTATGATCCTGTCCTCTCTGATACTAAAATGGAATTGAAACAGCATTTGTTCTCCTCTCAGGTTTTATCTAGGTAAAGGTTTGTGGGAGTGCATTTTTCAACTTTAAGTTTTAATTCATAAGTTAATGTTCTTATGTAAAATGGTTTGTTCTCTGTACCCCTTTTGTTACCCACTTTTGGTTTATCCCTGTTTTTTCCCCAGTGACAGTTC
>JBBMKD010000102.1:97124251-97135629 GCA_037834095.1 Argya squamiceps | reverse complement strand
CGCGTTCTCTGAATGGCCAATTCCTTTAGGTCTCGAGCTAACCTGGACCCCAGATAATCAACACAACTCCAACTTTACAGGCCCTGTAAGGATTTCTGAAATGGTGCTAAAATCTATTTAGAATTTGAAAAGGTGCTAAATCTATTTAGCCACTTAACTTCAAGTTAGCATTTATGTTTAACTTCCGTATAATATGTATAGTATATCACAACTTTCTTTTCTCAGGGTGAAAATGGCTCTGCTGCTGGTTGCTTTCATGTTGATGTGGCTGATCCAGCACAATCTGTTTGACTTTCCCAGGGCTTATTAATTACACCTCTTCTGTGAGTGTCTCTTTTCTGTAGGAAGCAGTGAGTAAAAATGATGGCTTGGGTGACCATATTTTTCAATGTGAAAATAAAGGTTATTTTGACATCTGAAAAAATCATTCTTATCAGTGCTTTGTCTGTAAAAGTTTAAAGAGTTATGATGAAGACCATGCTGATGTGACTGCATAGACCTTAGCCTTTTTTGGAGCTTCCCAGAAGTGGATTAATTATTTTTTATGTGGTGGTGGACTGACTCCAGCCAGTGAGAAAGCTCCCACACACACTCTTGTACTTTCATTAAGCAGGATGGGAGAGTGAGTCCAAAGAACAAAAAGAGAAAAACTTGTGGGCAGAGACAAAGGCAAATTAATAAGCAAGAAAACCAACAGAGCAAACTAAAACCAACCCCCCAAAGTGATCACTCATCACACCTCATTAGCAGACCAATGTTCACTTCATGTCCACACAACCTGCAGGCAGTGACCTTTCTAGAAAAACTCTCCCTCAATTTTACTGGTGAGCACCACAGGGCAAGGAACATCCCTTTGGTCAGCTGGAGTCAGCTGTTCCGGTTGTTTCCCAATTTCTTCTCCACTTTGAAGGGAGGACAGTGAAATATTGTTCAAGAACTACTCAGCTGTAATTAAAACACTGGTTTGGTCACAAGTTTGAAACACATCACCAAAATACTGGTTTTGAAGCAAATAAAATCCACCCTAGCCAAGAGCAGTACACATTCAGCTGCCTACTGGGGGCAAACAGCAGAGAATGAATCACAAATTAGGGTGAGATAATTCTTAAATACCCACTCTTTTCCTTGCCCTGATACTCAGACTTTAGCTATCAAAGTTAGAAACTTTCTTGCGCTCTCAGTCTCATACTTGTCAATGATGAAACACAAAAGAGGAGACTTTACTCCTCCTCATTCCTTGATGATTCATACAAATTAGGTAGAAGTAAGACTTATTTTCTGTTTTAAATATACCTTCCTGTGCCCATTACAACAAAACAAACATCCATAATTTTTGCCAAAATTGAAACAAGAAATATAGTTTACAAAGCAATAGGGAAAATATCATTTCTCCATTGCTGTGAAAATTTTAAATTTTAATTACACTCAATGCTTTTAATCAATTGTTTGTTTATTTCATGTGAAGAGTATTAGTAATATTGGAAAATAAGTTATTTCTGGATTTTGGTATTTCTAGGTAAATATGAAAAATTAAAAAATGTTGATGATTTCACAAGAAGTCACTGCTGGTAAACTGAAAAATGAAAGGATAAAAAGCATTTTATTCTTCTAATGCCTTGAATTATAATACTATTATATTCACAATGAAGGCTAATCGATCTCTTTGCATCTGATGTCTTTATACAGATTTTGATTTCTCTTTAGCCTGGTGGGTAACTACTATTACTGATTTTAGAAGTCATAGGAATATTTAAGGACCATTTATTCCGTATCATTATTTATAAATTCAATTATGAGTATCCTTTTTTTTCCATTGGTAACTCACTGAAATAAACTTACCTGTGCCCTAAAATGCACAATGAACTGAGATTTTACTGACAAATTGTTGACAACAAAAGCTCTGAACGAAAATAAACTACCTGCCAATACATGAAGGTCAAAAACATTGTCAGCACCGTTATAGAAGCATGACTGTGACCTGATTTATCTTATGTTTGCCAGTTTTCCAGTTCCCCTGTGATAGCTGCTCAAAAGCTCTACTTGAAGAGGTGAGAGTAAAAGGGGATTGTATTAATGGTGATCATGTAATATTTGTCGAGCTGGAAATCCTTCTGGACCAAAGGCATTGTACTTATTTTTTCTACTGCTTTTTCTCTATAATTCCACAGAAATATATGTAATTATTATATGAAAAAATCTTTTTTTCCAAAATTGTAGTAGCAGCAGCTATATACCCATTTGCTGGATGTGCAAACTGGATTTGTATTATATTGCACTGTATTATATAAAGGGACTAAACTTAATTTAACTGCACTAACTCTTTGATCATGTAGCTGGCCTTTCCTTTGTTTCAACTCCTCACTATTCTGACAATAATTTGCTTTTGTCAGCACAGAAGCAAGTGACATATGGTATTTTTGTTGTTACTTGAAATAATCTTCTGTAGATCAGCTGGATTTCCCAAAAGAGCTTTGCATTCAACATTAGAGAGGAGATAAAAGAGAACCCCAAATCACTATACATTTCATGATTAAAAATCTGAGTAAAATAAGCTCCCCCATTAAACCTAATATACATACTTCACATTTTTAGCAATTAAAAAAGGATGGAATCTGCTCTGTGACATATCACAATCTTGTGAACTCTGATTTAAGAGGTGAAAGAGGAAAAGTAAGCTGTGTTTGTTGCAAGTGTTGTGCTTTGGGAATTTTTATAAATATCTGATGTATTCGAACAATTAACCTACTAGCTGCTGGCTTTGACTTTCCTTCTGAGAAACGTACATAAACAAAAAGTGGTTGTACGTTGCTCTGGATTACACTCTTGCTCCTACCTCACAGCAGCTAAATGTTGACGTGCCAATGGAATTTTAAATTTACACCATTTTAACATATGTAGTATGTATGATTAGAAACTCCCAGACACAGCAATGTTCATCCCCGTAGACATATATTAAAAAAAAAAAATTAAAAGAAAAAATAAAAACCCAATATGAACCGAAGTCACACACTGAGAATGCTGAAGTGGATATTGTTATGTATTTGGCATTACAAAATGTTCTCATTGACGTTAATGGATGGCATAACATAGAAACTGCTCAATAATTTGTATTCGGAGACAGCAATCTGTATTGTTTCTGCCCACCAGCACAGGACATTCTTTCTTTTCTTCAAGTTATTGCATATTGATAGGATACTTTTCTACTGACAGGCAACAAAAAATCAAGGCCACATTTAACCAGTCAAAGTGGCTGAATGAATGGGAAGGTTAATGCCTCAAACTAAATTTAAATTCACATTTTTTTAATAATTGCTTTCTGCATTAAACTTGTTTTAAACAGGAATATGATTCACAGTTCCTACAGGCTAAGTTATGAGTGTATGATGGAAGACAGTTATGCTTCAAAGCCTATGAATTCAGATAAAAAAATTACCGTAACTTTCATAAGTATTTCAAAGGTCAGTGAAGGACTGGAATGTTGCATGAAAACAAAAAAGAGCTATGGGCAAAATAACTAGAATTGATAATGACCTTTAAATCAATGAAGAATGAAAATCATAGAATACTTATCCATATGGAAGAACAAAGATTCTCATAAAAAACTTCAAGAACAGGATACAAAGTAAAATAGTTCATTATGACTGGAAATGACAGACTGGTAATGTACTAAGGCAAAAAAACCCCAAAAAACCCTTACACAAAAAAGCCTCCAGGGAAATTTCATTTAAACAAGTAATGCACTGTGTGTATATTTGTCTGTGGGTGTGTGCCCGCTTGCATGCCCACATCTCTAGGCTGGACTTAATGAACCCAAGGGCAATTTCCAATGTCCTACTCTTGCATATCTGGAAAGATTTTATCTTACACTCCTTTTTAAAATAAAAATTAAAAATTCATTGTAACAAGTGAAAAGTGTTACCTCATTAATTTTAATTACCTGCTTCTTTTACTGTGTGTTTCTTTCTGTGCCTATTGTGACATCTGGGTAAAATTCCACTGTGACATTCTTCTTTTCATATAAAATAAAGCTTGTATTTTATATTTTGATAGGTTTTGACCAGAATACATTCAAGATAATTTTAAAGAATATTCAATATATCAAGAAAATATTTTTCAATAACTTGTCTTAGAACAGTAGGCATGATATAACTGTGTTTACTTCCCTCTGCAGTGATAGACAATCCATTGAAACCAATGCAGGGATTTCATTAATTTATACATGATTTGCTGTTACAGACAGGATTTCAGGATCAAGAGACTGACTTCATTGGAAGACAAGAAGGCTTATCCTCTATGAGTTCTTAGCAATTACAAAGACTCATTCAATTATAAAACAAAACAGTCAATTTAAGAAATAATGAATGGGCAGAAGAATTTCTTCTTCCTGAACAGCTAAGTTTTCTTATTATAAACTCTCTACTGCTTCACATAATTTAACACAGACTAAATATTCCTAGATTATGGAATTTGCTAATAAGAGCTAGGATTAATCTATGTTTGAGAGCAGTTGCTATATGGAATGTTGCAACTGTTTCTGAGTAGTAGAATAACCCCAAGTTTGAAATGAAGCATAGGAGGACATTTCATAAAGCATAAAGCAAGAATTTATGCTTAAGAAAAAATATATGCCCTGAGAATTAAATTGAAATAAGATTTTAGGATTTTTTGCATGACTCGATAGAGAGGTACACAGGAATTGTAGCAGAGTTTAACTGTGAGTATGCAGGGTGTAATGTTGAAGAGAAGAAGTATTAAATTATCAGATCTCTCATAGATGCTTATGTATTTTGTTTTTCAAAAGATAAAATCAGTGTAATAAAAACATCTGCTGACCTTTCATCCTCCTCTACTGCATGCTCTGAAAATAGCATGAAGAACTCACAAAGCTTGGTGCAATTTCATTCTCTCTGGTGAACAGCAGTAGGACCCAAAGGAATGGCATGAAGTTGAGCCAGGAGAGGTTTAGTTTGAATATCAGGAAAAGATTCTTCACCCAGAGGGTGGTTGAGTGCTCAAACGGGATTTCCAGGGAAGTGATCACAGCATGAAGCCTGACAGAACTCCAAAAGAGTTCTTGCTCAGGGACATGGTATAACTCTTGAGGATGGTGTTGTGCTGGGCCATGGGCTAGACTTGGTGATCCTTTTGGGTGTGTGTCTTGCAGCTCAGGACATTCTATGATTTTATGATTCTAAGATACACATCCATTCCTTTCTCAATTCAGCTTTTCAAAACTGGAAGATTGCTGATCGAACATCCGCCATTAAAAAGCATTCAGTTTTTACAATACTTTCTCTTCTCTCATTTAAGAACCAGCTCTGTCCAGTATATTTTCCTGTCTTTAAAGCAAGCATCACTCAAATTCTTACACTGTGTATTACTGTTAAAACTTTTATTAGCTATTCCAGAGTGGCCAAAGATCTAGTCCAACATGGCAGGTTTCCTTGATACGCAATTGTGTTTTCTGAGCAAAATCAGTTTCTCACATTATTTACTAGAATCCATGTTAGAAAATACAAATTGTGTATTTCAAGAAAAGTGAACAGATGCTCTGGCACAGATTTTTTTGTCCCAAATATAGAAATTCTGCTCTTTAATTAATGGCCAGGAATGGCAACTAATTTGGCTGAAACCTTGTATGTAGCAGTACAGGTGCATATTAATTAGATTTTCATATTTAATGAGTATGGTGCACCTCCATATTTGTCCAAAAGCAGAATTATTGCAAGAAATACAAAAAACAGAACCTCCAATAACTTTCATTCACCCAGAAGTGTTGAAGTGGTTATCTGTAGAACTTGTATTCAAACCTAGACCAGTGGATATCTACCACTGAGGAATAAGTAAATAAGTGAACCAGGTACCTGTTATGCTATATCAGAGCAGTATACTCTTAATTAAAATTATCTTTTAATTAGAAAAATCTTAGATTTTTATTTTTAATCTTGATCCCGTATCAAAGTTAGAAGGGGTTGTGTAAAAGCAAATTATTTTCATTCGATATTTGTCAGAGGAATGGAAACTATTAATAGATCTCTGAGTCTGTGGTGTTAACAGTGGGGACAAAGTAGATGCTAGGAGGCATTTATGATTATCAAAGCTCTGGAGAAGGGTATACCTGTTATGGGTTAAGAATATGAGTGATCCTCTGAGTTAAATCACTGGGGTATTTTTAACACCAGAACTTCATTTTGCAACTTAGCCTGTCTGCATTTAAAAGGTAAATCAATGCTTCTGTTAAAATCACTGTGAACTGTTATAATTTTTTGATGTAATAATTCCCTCCTACTATAATTATTGAAAGCTTCTGTGCATCAAATAACTACCAGGTCAACAGAGCACTGGCTGACTTAAAAATATTAGTGGTCATGATGCAAACTCTGGCTGGGAAGAGGAGACAAATGGCAGCTTCCTCAAATCAGTTATTGCAAGGGTGAAGTAGTAAATTTTAACTAGAAAAAAGCTTATTAATACCCAACCAAAACTTGCAGCCCATTTTCTCCATTCACCCCACCTGGATGAATTCTCTTGTGCCTGCCAGGTTAGTTACAATTGGCTTTGACATCCTGTCCTGAATTGGTGTCACAGGGTAACACCTAATGGAGGCAGCACTCGGATTACTGGGACAGTAACTACATCTGCCTAGCTCTAACTTGTTAGATGGGTTTGGTATAGACTGGAAAACAACAAAACAAGCATAGAAAATTGTCCTTGGGAGACATGCTGAGGAGAACTGGGTTTTATCTGGATATGCATAGGGAGGAAATAAAAGAAGGACTTGTTAGAGTTTTATATCTTAGTAACATTTTTGGGGATGGTGAGACTAGAGAGCAGAGCCAGAAGACATTCACAACCTGGAAATATCAGCTATGTGACTTTAGACATGGGGAAAGTCAAAGGAATTAGCCTGGGATGTTGTGAGGCCATTGACTTCTTTTGCCAACCATGACCACCTAAGTGAGAAAATAACAATAAGGGTAGGAATAGGAATAGGGGAGAAAATCCACAGAAGTTTGATACCACGAAGAAGATGAACCTGAGGTGTGTTTTTTATGGAAAACAGTTTGCCAGACAGGATTCCACATGTTGACTGGCTGGAGTGAGCACCCTTCTCCACTTTATCCAGAGTGCTGGTCACAGCTGGACTCGGGCAGAAGAGACCGTCTTCCATGTCAATGTGTGTTCTGTATACACTGTTGGAGTGGATTTTAAAACAGATAGAAATTTTATATTTTTACTAGTATATCTGGAAAAATTTCCTGCTTGGAAATAAGATCTATAATTTATTTCACTTCATGATATGGTTGTCCTTGAGGTTTTATTGTTCTTGAATTCTTCCATGACAGTTGATAGAATTCACTAATTCAAAAAACCTGACCAAAAACACCCCAAAAGGATCTGTTCCACTTATTCTGATAGCATTGAGCTGTTGAGTCCTTTCAGCTGCAAATTTAAATTAATCAGTAAATCATGGAATCTTAGAATCATTTAGGTTGGAAAAGACACTTAAGATCATTGAGTCCAACTGTAAGCCTAATGTAACCAAATCCACCAGATTTGTTTCTCAATATCTATTTTGATGAGAACTCATGTTGTTTCTAATTTTCAGAATGTCCACAAGGAAAATTATAAAAGTACTAGTAAAATAACATAAATAATACACCAACAAACCCCCCCACAAACTCCACAGGTAAAAATCTTTTCTATATGTCATCTCAGTTTTGGACATTTTTGATGGGTTTCATGGTAGATTTCTGGTGCATCTGGGATCAAAGTACTGTAATAGAGAAGATAAGAAAAATGTGCTTTTAAGTAGTTACATACTTATAAGATTCTTCATACAGTCCAGCTCAATCATTTTCCTGAACTCTTGACATTGTAACTTTCTTCCTGTACTACTACTAATAATAAGTAAAATAAACTAGAATCAGTCCTTTGAGACTTAAGAGAACAGGTCTTGATTTAAATCTAAACCTTTCATCCTTCCAAACAAGGCAGCATAGTCTATACGGTACAGGAGATAATCTGGTAATTTCTTTAGTCATTACTTCAGTCAGCCAGACTTGGAGTCAAGTCACACGCTGTGGTGTGAGCCACTGCAGTGAAAGATTCACTGCCAGCAAGGGAATGACACAAAGAACTAGTGGCAAGTCATAGTGCTAAGATAACCAAGCAAGATTAGTACAATTATGTTTATGACCATTTTATTGGTACATCTTGAAAGATAAATATAAATATAAATAAATACTGTCTACTGTTTAAAGTATTCACATATATTTGTCATAATCAGAAATGCCAAAAATTCTGAAAAATATGTGTACAAGGTGTTACATAAAATTTTGATGCTCCAGATGGAGAGGGATAGTTTGGAAAAAGAAAACATACTTGGGAGTTAGAATACAAGGGCAGGCAGAGAGGAGACCATCCTGGAACTAAACTAAGAAGAATACAAGGAAATCCACTGAATTCTTTCTTACTTTCTGAAAGTATTCTCATGTTGTGGTGTATGATTAAGGTTTTTCAAAGTTGTATATGTATTTTGTTTATTTGTTTGTACTCGTATATCCCTTTCAAACCCGCCCCCCCCCCCGCCAATTCCCTGTGGTATCACCCTGGAGGGAGCACCTTGCCAATCACCCTGATGGACCTGAGAAAAATGTTCTCCCATTTGATCAAGTGCTCAAGCACCCACCTTTCCCATTGTTGTGTTAAGCACCTCTGTCTTGAACCACCCCCTTCCTTCCCCCACATTGGCCCGAACTTTTCCCCTGCTCAGGGGACATCCTGGGTACTTAAGGAGAGAACCAAGGCCCAAATGTTGCTCTGGCACGTGGAGTTCAATGGAATAAAACCTCATCAACCCACGCCTAGGGTCCGCTCCTTCTTCCAAGCCTCAGACCACGCTACAGCTTGAGATTGAAACCCACCAAACTTTCCTTTTATGTTGGTCCGAGAACTACTGCTGGCCGGTTAGCAGCCAAGAAACCAGCACATTCTCAAAGGATTTTCTGGATAATAATGTAATGGATTACATTCATCTGATAGTAGATGAGTCTTCTGGGGTAGAACAGTGCCAGTTTATATGCTTAGTGGGCATGCATTTTCTTTTGATCAGCTAAAAGAGTCAATAAAGCTGCTGTATCCAGTGTCTCTCACCTTTGTGACAGTTTTTCTATTAATTTTAATGGTAATTGTATCAAAATCACCACTGCTTTTCTTTGTTTCTGGAGGAATCACAGTATTATATTTAAACACTATCACTTTAAGATAACATGATTAAAAATTAGAATGGTATAGATTATTTTTGACATTTGTATTTATTTATTGCTCATGGACAGTTTTGCATGCAAAAAAAATTCATGAAAACATTACTTTATTATAATTATAATGAACTGCATGATTAATGAGTCTATCTGAAGGCCAAATATTTGTGTCCAAATAAATTTTGTACCAATAAAATCATTATTAACCTGTTGATACTCTTCTATTGCTCAATTAAAATAACAATTTTATTTACCATGAGTTTCACAGAGTCACAGAATCATCAAGGTTGGAAGAGACATTTACGATTATCCCGTTTCAGTGTTTGTAGAAACACACACACTCCTGTTTTCTGTGGTAGCCATTGGTTGGGTAAAATTGCACTTCCTAGAGGGTTGTAAATCAAAATGATCTGCTTCAGAGTGTTCTTGTCTGCAATGAACTAGTTTAAATCAAGTCCACACTTCCTTTCTGAGGTTACTTTTGCGACCAGCAAAGTCAGTAAAGGCATATCAAATACATGGTTTCTATTTTCAACATGTGAAAGATCCCTCATATGGTTTCATCTGCTGATTCCTTTTTGCCAGTAAACCTCACCAGACGTCTTCTACACAGAATTCAATTTATGTTTTAGATATTTTGATGAGACAACAAAAAAGAAATTAGTTTCCTAAAAACAGATGGGAGGACATATCTTAAAGGACTGGTTTTGGATATGTGAACTCGTTTTAAAGAGCTGATATGATCATTAAAGTTGTTTTATATATAGATATATGATTTCATTACTATTCAGTTCTAGTAGGGTCTGATAATTCATAAATGATTTTCAGAAAGTTAATCAAGATGTGATGTAAAAACTTCAGGATAAATTCTAAAGCTTGGTAAATACTTTGCCTTTATTTGATTAATTTGCTCTTCAGTGACTGATAAAGAATTCATTCTTATCCTGCAGGCATTCAAGATAAACACAGAATACAAAGGCACAGTCTCTATCCTTACTACAAATGCTTTATGAAATCTTCAAACAAGAATTTGACTCAAGATATTTGTAAGTTAATGCCAAAGCTGAACTTTTAGGTTGCTGAACTGTATTAGGCTTTTATCAACTTGCATTTACAAGTCAGTTTGAGCTTTGCTTGCCACACGTTTCTTGCTGCCATACTGGTTTTGAAAGTGTATAGCCACCTGCTCAGAGACAAACAGTACTTATTAAACATTGTAATATGTTGAGGCAATTTTGGAAATGGCTCTTTAAACAAGACCTTGGCCTAGGCAATGTCCAGAGAAAATTTTAACTTTTTATTTATTTATTTGTTATTTTCTTTTTGTGATTCTATGTTCTTCCAGTGCCATTTTACACTGGCAAGTTTAAGAAGTACTGATTTCCACTGGTTTGGGTGGTTGTTTTTTGTTTATTTATTTATTTTCACATTTTGTAGGAAATTACATGTTTTCATTCTTCCATGTGCAGAAGCTGCAAAATTTGAGTAACTCCTACTTCCGTAAAATGAATGCAACAGAACTAAATTCTCATTTTACTAAGAGACTTAGTTTTTGATAAAAGAGCCAATTAACATGAAAAAATTCATTTTGTGCTTTGAATTTTTAAATACACAAATGAAAAAAATACTAATGTATGTACTTGGAACAAAAATTGGCAGTTTCCTTTGAAATGAAAAAATGTCTGTATTTGTAGACTTGTTTTCAAACTTTTTATTCCAACATAAAAGTTATATTAAAATATCCAGTTCCTTATGTTTCAGAATGTCTTTCAACCTAGCCAGAAAGAAATCAATTTTTTTAAACAAAAAATATTGGCTCCAGAAATTAAACTGTCTCTATATACTTATAGCTATACTCTTCTGTAGCAAACAATATATTTATATAACTTAAAAAATTATAATCTTTTAATCAATTGGGTGTAACATAAATAACATTCTAGGCAACTTCCTAGAGTTAGAACAAAGACTGATTTAGAAAAACAACAGTAAAAGAAAAACATGTAACAATTTCAGGGCACCGAGGAACGAGGCAGACGCTGCAGGTCAAGGGAAGGCTCTGGTTCTTTATTCTATTCTAATTATCTGACTCCATTCTTTATATACATTTGTAGAGAG
>JBBMKD010000102.1:97093718-97120585 GCA_037834095.1 Argya squamiceps | reverse complement strand
TATAGATATAGATATAGATATAGATATAGATATAGATATAGATATAGATATAGATATAGATATAGATATAGATATATCACTTACTCACAGAATGACAGAATCAACCAGGTCAGAAAAGACCTCTGATCATTGAGTCCAGCCCATGACCTAACACCACCTTGGGAACCAGACCATGACACTCATCCAGCCTTTCCTTAACCACCTCCAGGGATGGTGGCTCCACCACCTCCCTTACTGTGTCTAATACAAGGTAAGAATGGTTTCCTTGAAGACTGCTTTTTTGAAAAGAATATTTTTTTGTCAATTTCCTTGTGAGCCTTTAAAAACTTTAATCAGTTGCCTGGAAATAATCTGTGTCAACAGGAAGAAATTAATTATGGGAAACAGTACATCTAAAAGAATGAAGATAGTTTTTAGCTGTACCAATAAGAATGTTTTCCAGCATTCATGAAGAAAGAAACATGCCATATTCTCTTCTCCTTACCTAGGTATCCATTTTCCATTGATATTGCTCCTTACAATACAGTGATGAGGGTTTGCAATAATGCTTATTCTGAAAAGCTTACACAATAGCTTTATCACTTTCTCTATTCTGTGTACTATTTATGAAAGGAAAAGTGAAATCATTGCTAGCTGATACTTCTCTTTAGAAGTTCCTTGGATTGAAAAAGACACTATTTCAAAAGTAAGGGGTTTATATAGTTTGGTAATACTGTTTAGAATTTTTCAGAAAATTACATTTAAATGTCTTTATAAATGAGCAATACTACTTAAACATGCATATATTGCTGCAATGAATTTCAGTAATGAGAGCTGTGGATTTTTTCATAAAGCATCGCAGTTATAAGACTGTTAAAAATACATTTAAATGTTGTAATAAAAATACCACACATCATCTTCTGTGGTGTAATTTGTTAAAATCTTCCATTAACATTCGACAGCCCTCCATTCACTCTCATTTTAGTTAATATAGTGTACTCAATTTCTTGCCCTCTGAGAAAGTACTGGCAATGTCTTCTGACCTATAATCTATACTTAAGGGTTCAGTAGCTTTTTAGGAATGTTCATGGAGACTTTATTAATCTCTAATAAACTCAGCTCTTCCACTTCATTTCGTGGCTGAATGTAACAGTATTTGCTTTCAAGACTAATTATACAAGGCAGAGCAGAACAGTCAAAATTATGCCCCTGGCATAATTACAATAGACTTTGTTTATCTCCATGCCTTGAAACACCATTCAACTATGCAATAACTTCCTTTAGTCCTGGATATTTGTTTCTAAAAAATGACATTTAAATTACTAAACAAAAAATATTAGAGTGAGATGGCAAGAACAATTTAAATCTGATTGTAAGTGCAGCTAACCTCCAATTTATAGAACAGTCTGAAGAAATCAAAAGAACTAAAACAAACAAACCTAAGACTGGGGGCAAAATACTCTACATAAAGGTTTATTTGAAAGCCATTTCTTCATACGAGGGGTCTTGCCTGTGTTCTGTGATTATTTTACTGTTATTATAACCAGAACATATCTCTAAAAAACCTCATGTCTTCCTTTTTTATACAAGTTTCTCTTATATGCAATATTTACAAGACGGGGAGTATAAATGTACTCTGCAGAGGATACTATGGAGAGCAACTACAGTAGTAAAACACTTAACCTCCACTCCCATTTCTGTTACAGAGAGGGAAAGTAAAGTATGAGTCTAAGGAGCACTATAACAATAAAATAATGACAGCAGCAGTCCTGGTTTAGTTCTGCAGTACAGATTAAACTCCTGGGACATCATCTGAGCAGATGTGGTAAGTCTCAATGCTTTGGTAAGAGCAAATACTGCATGAAGTCTAATTCATGTATGTAATTCCACTCCATGCTCTTCAAATAACACAAATTTTTTTGTTTTCCTTGTCTGAATTTTCAAGCACCTAGACTGAGAACACAACACGGTGCCTTATTTGAGTATATAAACCACTTTACTATCCTAAAACTGAATATGTGATGGGATTTATTATATTATTCATTAATTACTAATAACTTGGAGGATCAAGAACAACATGCATAATGCATTAGGCAGTAAACAAGAATCAAATGCACAGAAAAGGTTATATTTCTTTTGTTTCTTTAATCCACTATTTCAAAGATAAAGCATTTACCTAAGATCAAAGATTCCAATGCAAACTCCAGTTTATAGATTTTGCAGCTGTCCTAATGGGGCTTGGAATACAAAAACTAATAACAACATCACTTTTCATTTTGTAGTACCTTTCATCTGAAGATCTCAAAGTGTTTTCCAACTTCAATGAAGCACACCTTTAAACAGCAAATGATATACATGAGGGACATACAGGAATTTGTTCAACCCACTACTACTCATTGAAGTTTATCTCTCTCACTGTTCTTTAAACACCATAGCAAAGTTTGACAGGCTGAAGACCTCCCCCTCCTCCCTCCTGTATTTCAGGTTTGACTTATTTGAATTCAGTTAAAACTGCTGGAATTCACATAGGCATCATACAGCTGAGTTGTAACATGTCTAAGACACCAGGATTAGTGCCCTCAGTTGATGAAAAATGTCAAGAAATCTGAATTAACATATGTGGCTAGAAACCTTTTTCTATGTTTTTGCTAAAAGAAATAGAACCAGATTAATCCAGGAAAGCAAATTAATTAAAAATTGTACTACACTGTGCCAACCAGAGATGTTGGATTCCAGTGGAAGTGGAAATAAGGTGAAAGCCCAGAAAAATTTCCAATACCTCAGGCAAACAGAACATTTGTTTATTAAAATTAAGTCTTTTCACAGAGGCAAATAATCTTCAGCTATGTAGATGACTATTTGAACTTTGTCCATGTAAATATGATGACTGCAATTTAGCCATTCTGCTACATATATTTTAAAGAAAATATTTAATTAACTAACTAACTAATTATTCTAGAGGCATTTCTCTGCCATAATGGCAAAAGTCATATAAGGACAAATGGATAAATTATACTGATTCAGAATGGTCATACATGGTTCTGAAGCCCAAACATTTTGATTCTGATAACTAGACAGAATCACTAGTTTAAGCATCTTGAATGTAAACACAATAAAACCCTTTGATTACCTTTCACGTCAGTATTCTAATACTCCAGAAGGATAATTTTTTCTCCTCCACTTGTCCCTTTTGTCTCAGATTTACTGAGATCACATTCAAACACTGTAATGAATGTTATGCACACATCAAAGATTAGCTCTGAGGGAGCTGGCAAGCCAGTGTCACACAGTGTGTTAACATGAAGAGATGATAACTTAGATTCTGGAAGCAGGTTAGCCAGGTGAATACTTTAGAACTGTTAATCAGATGACAAGTTAATAAACTTAGTTCCAAAGTGGGAAACCTGGTAGTTTGCTACTTTCTGCAATACAGTCTTGACCAATTTATTTTTCTTAATACAAGGAGTGCAATATAAAATTTTCCTGTTGCAATCCTCCAACAAATCCACTGTCAACACTTACTGACCTCAGAACTGAAGCGTTATTATAAGAAAAGTCTGCTGCAGTGTTACTTGTTAGACACTACTGCCTGCCTTGTTAATTACTATATACTAACTTATTATCACTGGTTCCCAAATCCTTACATTGTGAGGACATGGAACAGATGTGAATGACAAGAGAAAAATAATCATTGTATTTTTTAATGTTTGATTCTTTTGTAAAGACATAACACTATTCAGTTTTATTATTCTGAGTAGATATGGGTTTATTACATAAAGCAAATGTACCTGCTTTTATGGATGCAATGCATGAGGTCTTGTGACAACCACAGGTCTTTAGGTAGAAAAACTATCTTCTAAAACCTGTACTTTTAAGTCTCATGCTTATATTTTTAGCAATCATTAAAAGAAAAAAAAATAATATTGTATTCAGCCTTTCAGTTAGGGAGTATGAGCCTTTACTCATATGCGGTAAGCTACTTAAAACTGTAGTTTTTAATGTTCTCTTTTGCCAGATAATATAAACCATCAATCAATCAATCATCACACTGGTCAGATATGTTTAGTCAATCACTCCAGCAGCCACCTGAACATCCAGATCTTCTTGGAGATGTGAATGTTACTCTTTCCAGTGCATGAGCAACCTGGTCTAGCTTCATAGCTGACCCTGCTTTGAGGTGGGGATGTCCTGAAGTCCCTCCCAACCCAGATGAAGCCCAACCAGCATCATTCCATAATTCAAAAGCAGAGCCATTTGTTGGATTTACTAAATTCTGGGTTTCATATTTATTAGCATTTTGAATAAAAGAGACCCACCAGAGTGAATGGTTCTCATCTTGTGCCTTTAAGGAAGCGACTGTGATGTGGAATCTCCTAGTTTAAAATACAACCAAAAACCCAACAAAACTCTAAACAAAATGAAAAACCCAAAGCCCCAAAATGAATCCTCAAAACCAACCAAATCAAAGAGCCAAACCAGACTACAAATGTTCCATCATATTCTAAATTTTAAGGTAATCTAGGGAAGCTCTTTCAAGAATTAGAAAAAAAGTATAGAACAGATTACATATACCTAGTCAAAATAAACAGCTCCATGTTTAGCCTACTTCACAGTAATAGCTTTCCTGTGCTGGTCATATGGTGTTGTTTTTCTTGATGTGTCTGGCTAGAAAAAAGGTTTTTATAAATTCCTCTGTATCACTGCTCATTCTAGATTAGTGTGAAGGAGATCTTATTTTTCTTTTTGATTTTGCATTTTCTAGTGGCCTTCATGCAATCTCTTTAAAATGCTTTTTCTAACACATCTGGGATAACTAATCTGGTTCTTGAAAGGAAAATCCCTTCAGCAGCAAAATCTCTGCTCTGAATTGGTAACATTTGCTGCACTGGCCACACTCTGCAAACAGCTTTAATCACTTTCCTTGGGGTCTTCTCTTGGATCATAACTTTAGCCATCATTGCCAAGCTTTGATTTACTGGATAGAACTAAAACTGTCCCCATTATGTGGCTTATATTCTCTGCCCTGCCTGTCATCTCTGCACTTCATGGAGAAGCATTATTATGTGAGATTTTGTGTTTTATCTGAGATCTTGAACATTATCTGGAGCATTATAAAACTACTTTGGAATATACAGCATTTAGTTCTAGGTTTTGCTGTGCTTCATCTTGTTATCAAATGTGTCTGCTTCTACAAATTGTCTTAGGTATTAATTCAGATGTCAGATAAAATATGTGTACAAAAAAATACAAGCTTACAAGTGGAAAGAACACCAGATATGGGTTTTTTTTGGCAATGGTAATGAGTTTGGGATAAATTTGTATTGAGAGGCCCTAAGTAAAAATAGGAGCCAATATTTATAACTTTGAATTAGACAAATATCTCCATGTTCAGTGTCCATTATTTCTGCATTTACTTTACTTATTTTAAGTTTAGAAGGAATATTCTGACACTGCATTGTTTTGAGGCAATTCTTGTTAGAGCTCTGAAATGCATCTTTGAAGCACATTGTTTTTAAGACTGCTTTTTGAGGACAGTTCAGTTGAAGATGTTCCCTTGTTGCATGTCAGCAAATATATGTTCATCTTTTGCCCACCAGAAAGTTTTCATTGCAACACAAAAAAAGGAGAGTTTTTACAAATATTGCACCTCATGAAAGGAGACACCTTGCTAAAAGACAGAAGCTCTGCAATCCAGCGAGGGGAAGATTGGATGTTCCTTTATCCCCTCTAATATGTCAGACAATCCATACAAGTGAAAAAATATCATGAATTTTCCCACAAAAATATTAATTAAGGTCTCTTATTGTCAATGAAAAATCTATAAACGATAAAAACCCCCAACCCATTGGAAATCATGTTTCATTAATTCTTCTATTGATAGATCTGCTGCATATATACTTTGCTATCATAGTACTTTAGGACTAATGCTTTTTAAATATTTTTCCCATTCCTCAAATATGTTAACAATTGTGTTCCAAACATACCAGGTATATCTGAATAGCAGTACCCTCAGACAGCTTCTCTGGCATCTGTATTCAGTATGATCTTTCCCAGCAGCTTGCTGCTTGAGAAATCTGTTCTTTCAGAAATCAGGGGAATGATACCTGAAATCTCCATGATAAATTAGGAGAGAGATGTCTGCTGCTCACAGGCACTGGGGTGGGCAAAGAAATAGGTCTTACTAACGAAATCTACTTACCAATTCTGTATCTATCAGAATTGTCTTTCTTGGACTTATTTTTATCCCATACTCCAGTCCTGATGTGATTTTCTCTGGAGAATGAATCACAGCTATTTTAGCAATCCTATTTCAGCAAACAAGGGTTCAGTGGTGCACCACGGACGTATACTGACTTCATATGTGCAGAGAGTCTTGGTAGGAATTAACTTTTGAGTGCTGTCTCCCATGCAGGACTGATTTACAGGCCAGCTATATTTTGTGATACTTTGTATGTGTTATGGTAGAGCTAGGAACTGAGACGGACTTGGCTTCACACTAGCAAATCCAGATATCACCTCAAAGATGAGTCTCCCCAGTTTCCATCAGGCACAGACTTTTCCATAAACATTTTTTCTTTTTCCATTTCTGTTCCAAAAATACATTGATGTATCTCAGTTTTATACACACCTTGGAAGGATATCCACAGTACCCCCTATTACCCTTTGTGTTCACAGTGATACCTACAAACCTGCTTTAGGAATCTTGTGCCTTCAAAAAGTTTAAACTCTGGTAATTTCACAGCTCTGATATCTCCCTTAGAAAATATCTTATTTTATGCCTGTCTACTATCATAGAAGCAGATATTCAACATTCAGATATAAGATATTCAATAACAATTACCTTAATGAAGAATATTCATTAAAATTATAGGTACATAAAATTAGTATATGAACTTCAGTAGACAAGTCTTTTGAATGCAAACTCTCATCACTGTGGCTTAGTTAGCCACATTTTTTTTCTCTTTAAGTTACCTCCCATGAGTCTTAAGTCAAGACTTTGCTCTTCATGAGATTTTTTTTTCCTTCAGACACAGAGTAACCTTTAAGATAGAGTGATCAGTGATAGCTTTGATTCATCTCCCCCAGAAAGGTGAAAATCACAACACACCATCAGGAGTCTCTGACAGTACTGAATATGGCCTTCTTCACTTTATCTTAGCAGAAGTTGTTGTTGGAAACAAAACTTTTAGCTTTGTTTTCAAGGGTTAAGTACATCCAAAAGTGTGTTCTTTTCAGTAGAATCTCTAAGGTTTTGACAAGGTCTCAACTGTGGTTGAAAGGAGCAGTTTCCCTCCCTTTCCAACTGCTGATAATTCACTTAACAAACTCAGGCACTCAAGCTGGTTCAGCTGAGAGTATAACAGCAGAGATGTGTTTTCTGCTAATTTAGTTCTCTGAATGAGTGTACTGTGGGTACAGAGGAGCATCAGTTCTGGGACAAGGGAGGCAATTGGTGCTGAGGAGTTGGGAGAAGGAGCAGGAGGGGTGAAGTGGCCCCTTTGTCATCAGCTCACCACTGCAGTGGTTCAGCTTCCCTCGGTAATGCTCTTTCACTTATCTCTTCTCTCTAGGGTCTTTGGCTCACACAACTTTCTATTGTCTGCTGACCTCACTACACTGGAACATGTCTTTTTATTCACTCCTTCCTCTTTTATTTTGCAGTTTTCTAGCAAGACTGTCCATCTAAAACTAATTGGAAAGTTCATCTGTACACAGTCAGTGTTATGGCTTATAACAACATCCCAAGTGTTTGCTAGAGCTAAGCACAGTTTGCTTTCTCTGCTTTTTTGCCTTCAGCAGTGTTGATTTAACCTAGTAAAATTATGAATTAAAGATCTCAATAACCATGCTGATATCAAATATTTATTAGTTATTACAGAGCAGTCCCTATTCTATCCCAACATCCAATTCTTTTACCATGTGTGTATGTAACAGCAAGCAATCAAGTAAACACTCTTTCAATGAAAGAGTAATTCTTGCAGAAATGCAATACTAAATTTATAATAACTGTACAATAATATTTGGATACATTATTAAGAAGTCTAAAATTATTCAGAAAAATAAATAACTCAATCACCTACAGTCAAGTGCCCGTGATTCCTTTTTAGAGGAAACCAAGCATCCTGTTATGAGTAGAAATGTAAAGTGATGGACTGAAGAGATGAGGATATTTTCAAATACAGAAAGCTGAAGAAGTTTTATGGCCCTATCCCTTGTTCCAACCACTACTGCCAAATTCATGATATAACAAATTATTTTCCCTGAGTGTGCTCTTATGTGATCAGAATGCACATGTCTAAAAAACTAATATGCTTCCTGTGAGTTATCTAAATGAGTTAACAGTTTTTGCTCTTGGTTTGCAAATGCTTCCACTCCGTTGACATCAAATAACAATATGGCTTGCACTGGATCAACATTAACGTTAGGTGATTATGGGCCATTTTGCTTAGAGAAAGTTCTTTTAAAAAATGTTTTGGTCCACATGTCCTCTACCAGATAATCTATGAGAGGAAAATATAGCTATGTATTTCTACTTTTAGAACAGATTGATTTCATAATTTTGAAATTTTAATTTTTTAAAAATTTTTAAATAACTTTAATTTTAAGCTCTTCCCCTCCCACCTTAATGTTTCCCAGTGTCTTGGGAAGTCTACAAGAACAAATTTTAAACATGCATTTTATGAGTGATTAGTAATGTTTTAATATTATCTGGACTGCCACAAAGTCTAAAAGATCATTTTAATAGTTTATCAAGACATTAGGACCAGGTTCCATGCTGAATTCTCTTGGAACAAAAAAATTAATCTTAAATTTGTCCTGCAGGGGCTGATGAAAATTCCAAGTATGCATCAAGAACACTGTCTTTTCAACTTCACTGACTGCTGAGAGTGTACCTTTTAAATGTGTCTAACGCTGTTTTTCTTTGCATATTTAACTCAGTGAAATTGTGCCTTGAAGTGCACAAGATGTATTTGAAAATACCAGGTGTATAGTCTATATTGGTTGAGAAACTAGGAAGTGGGATTTTCTGAGCTTTGAAGGACCTGGATGTCTTTTCATTACTCATGACTAAACATCTCAGCATATGTCTGCACTCCAGGGTTCAGCACAGAATAAAGGTGTGTGAGTTTGTCTTAAAATAGCTTCAGCATGTGCTTGTGGCAATCTAACCCCCACAGCATGGAGCTCAGCGAGGGCAAATTTATCCAGCTTTTCAGCTAGATCTGTTTCACACTGCAGACACAGTAATAAATATTGTTAGGAGTTAACAAAACTATTTCTTTTGTTATTTATTAGAAAAAATAAAGTAACTCAGCTAAAGCTGTTGGGAAAGAATTGAAGTAAATCAATAACTGGCAACACTGGTAATTAGAACAGAGCTTGCCTAGCTTAGAAACAGACATCCTCACAAGCAAATCATGGTTTATCATTCCTTACAAGGCAACAGATGAGTATATTTGAGAAGAGACCAGGTGGGTTGTCACTGAATATGTAAGATTCTGTTCCTTGTGCTGATTACAGGAAAGGTAAAACTAGTACATTTCTGGTTTTTTACCAGCTTACAGCTTGTCACAAATGTCAGGAAAAATCTTATTCATAAGAAAGTTCCTTAGTTCTTCTCCTCTTCCAAGCTTTACACATTTTAACATGAAAGCATTGTAAGTACATAAAAAGAACTATGCCAGATCACAGAGAAAAACTTTGTTATCTTCAACACTGACCTTTTTCAGTGCAAATGTGTATATTTATCATGACACAACATTGTAAAATGAGAATTTTTGTTACGTATTTTCGGTAGCTTTTAAACATTTTCCTTGGGATTAGTCTTCCTGAAAAATCTCAGTAAAATGTGATTAAGAACTGGTGTGAGGGACAAAATATTCTCTAAGGTAGAAAATAAGCATTTTATAATTTCTGTAAAGTTCTGAGTAAATGCAGATGCTTTGCTAACTTCTATGAATCTAAATGCACACAAATATGAAAGGATGTTGAAATGTCAGAGTTGTTTGGATTTTCAGTGTGCACCAAAACAGTTTCATCCTTGCAGTACATTTGTTCCTTAACTGCACAAATAAGGAGAAAAATGTAAGGTTTTTTTTAATAGATAGAATTCGTGTTGAAGGTTGAGAATTTCAGAGACTTGACCAGATAGGGACCTGATTTGGGAAATGAAATCAATCTCTGCCATGTATGAATGCAAAACAAAACAGAGAAATAAATAAAAAATAAAAGGTGTGAAGGAAAGCATAAAAAGAGAGATAAGGTTAATACCAAGAGACAGGCAGAAACACAAGGGAATACCAAAATCAGGATCCATAAATCTCACAAATCCCTCTTTGTGGAGTTCACTGTCCAAAATGACACCTCTTATACCATCAAAAAGTGGCCTGCTCAACAGACAATGCATTATGCATTAAACAAATTATACACTTGTTTTACTGAGAATGAAACCAGTTTTAGTGGAGAGTGTGCTTTCAAGGAATTTTGAGGAAACTTTGCATAATCATTTTCCTCTTTTCCTTTTGATAATCCAGGAAATTAAAACCAGATGGCTCTATTACAAAGTACTTTAACTCAACAATATGATTACAAATACCATCCTCTAAATGAGGAAGTGACAGAATTGCAGTCACATGAACAAAATATCACACTTTAGCTAATTAAAATTGACATCAGATATTTTCAAGACTGATATAATATTGGATATTTCAATTTGAGATATGGTAAGCTTAGATGCTCCTGAGAAACACTTTTATACCCTTCTGCCTTACATAAAAATCCTTTTCTTTCTAAAAATAATACTTACAAAACAGGCAGGCCTTTAAAGCCATAGAGGAATTGTGTAACCCTTTTTCTATAAGTTTCTTATTCTAAATGGTTATGAACTCAGAAATAGTTCTTGCACAACAAAGCTACAGATGCTCAGTAGGAACTTTGTTTTGATGCCTCGTTCTCAGATTCTAAAATGCTGAGTGATGATATTAAACTAGAAAGACTTTTTTCCAAGCACATTTAATCACAGTTATTTTTAATGTTGATTTCTAATGGCAAATATACTTTTTTTTTTTTTTTGCATAAGCTTGTCTTGAATTAGTGAAAAAAGAAAAACCCAATGTTCTATTGCCAGATAATAGGGGCCTTCACTGTGTTTATTGCATTCTCCTCTTATGCAGATTGATAACTAAATCTGTTCCAGAGGTTAAATAACAATAATTCTATGTAGAAGTATGTGCATTGAAAACAATGTTGTTTGGAAATAATTGTTTCCTCTCTTCTGTTGTGACAATGGACATAAATTTGTAGACAAGACTAGAGAAACCAAAATATATCTGACATTGATTTTTTCTTTGTATATTTCAAGGATGATTTAAGCATTAATTGGAGACAACACAGGCAGATTTATGTTTTATTATTGGAATTAGTACTTGGGAAAACAAAACAAAAACCAGAACAGCAGTTTACTTGTTGAAGTTCACCAAGAACTTAAATTAAGGAGTGATACCAGACAACAAAAGAAGTTCCTAACAAGCAGGCAGTCACTGGCCAGAGGAGATGTGGTTTTGCCTTAGGCCCTTCATGCAGTTAGTGATTGAGTGCCAGGAAATGGCTGACCTAGGGGTCATTATTACTCTTAATATAAATAGTTATAAATAAATCTGATACTATAAAGGCAAAAAAGGCTGAGATGAACATTGCCAGAAGAGAAGGCAATTCAAGTTTCTTCTCCCTTGCAGTAGTCCTAGGACACTGTTACTACATACATACTGAAAAAGTCTGATTTAATTGACACTGGGTTGAAATGGAAGTCAAACCCTTTGCAGGCTGGGTTTGTTGACACTTCTAGGGTTTTTTATTTGGCAAAATGTGATATTTTATTGTGATATTGTAATGATGTTTTGTTTTGGGTTTTTAATTGTTTGTTTCTGGTTATATTGTTTGTTTGGGGGGTTTGTTTGTTTTGTTTTTTTAGTTTTAGGGCCAAAATTACTTATACTGAAAAATTCAGTTTCACTGTGTTTCACTTGATTTGAACTTAATTTGACTTCTTTTTAAAACGATCAATGGCAAAATCTTAATTTCATAGAATCATAAAATCATAGAATGATTTGAGTTGGAAGGGGTCTTAAAGATTATCTGCTTTGGTCAGGGACACTTTTCAGTAGACAGGTTGCCCAGGCCCCCATTCAGCTTGGGGATTTCATAATATGTAGCAGTCAATTCATGTACAAATAAGACTATTGCTCATATTTAAGTTTAAAAGGGCTCAATATCAAAATGGAAATTTTGTTCCCTTGACTTTTCACTGCTGAAACTCAATATGATGAACCACATTGATGAAACAAGTGGAAAAGAAATTCCACATAATGTGCAATTCTTGTCAATGAAATTATTAATTCTTGACTGGCTTTGTGCAGACTCAGAACACAGAATGAGTATTTTTTGCTGTGTAATGAAGGAGAAAATTTGCTACTTTTTGTCCTTTTTACTTATTGAAGTATTTCTTTTATTCTCTAATTTTCTCATAAAATTGGTATATTGGTTCCCTAGAGTTAATGAAAAAGGTTGTTTATTGCCATGGTGAAAAAGAAGAATATGGCAACTATTGATTTTGTTCTCAGCCTAAATTTGGGAAATTGTTCTATTGCTGATCAGGAAATCCTTAGTAAATTAAATCTCAATATTCTTTAAGCAGATATTGCCAGCCAGGCCCAAAATTGTCTTTACCAGACAAGAATTAGGTAAAACCAAGACCACTGCTGAATGAGAAGTGTTTTTTCATCTGACTCTGATTAGAAGGTTTTGACGGGAGAAGTAGAACTGTTTCTTCCTTCATCCTACTCATGTTATCCATTAAGGAACTGAACCTAAATCAAAGAGATAGATTCAAATGAAGCATAACCTAATTCTTCTTCCAGGACAAGAGAATTGTTGACATTATAATCAATTATACAAGCTTTATTTAAATTATGCCTTACTATTGGATTATAAAACAAATTTCAAAAAGTACTTTTGACATTTGAGTGCACTCAGAGAACGATGTAGCTTAATGTTTTTGTATAACCCAGAACAGTGCATTGCTTCTGTTTCAGAGATTCTATCAGTTTTTTAATGATTATTATTTCTTTATTTTCTACATATATTTTCACTTATGCATCCATTACAATAAAGTAGGCAAATTAAAAAAAAACCCAAAAAACGTGTTAAACACACAAGTGTTGTCTAGTTTGCATTATTTGTGTGTTTAATCTCTTTCTTAGGTTACATAGTGAAAGCAAAGATGAAGTGTGATATCGAACAGTGGTGGCCTGTGCCTAAAGGACCTTAAACTGTTATGCACATTTATTTTCTTGTGCAATTCTACCTATTTCTTGTGGAATCTGCTTTTCTGACCTTCTTAGAAGTCTGAGAGTAGATTGTTCCCTATAAGATGTCAAAATATTGCAGTCAGAAATATTTAAGTATCTTCCTACTATAAATTAAACACTTCATGAAAGAGAAAAGATATTGGCGGAATGTGATTTTATTTAATTTTTTAAACAGATGAGAAATTAACTGAAAATTCAGGTAGTTTTTTTTTTTTCTGAAATGAGAGCAAGCCTTTGTAAACTCTGTGTCTATTGAAACACAAACGAATGGTTTATTTGTTAGTCATAAACAAACTAACCAACCCATCTTTCTTCTCCACTCCTGTCAGAGTTTACATTAGAACTTGTGACTGCTATCATGGGGTTAGCAGTGTGTATCAACACAGATAAAGCAGCAAAACAATTAATGTAAATTTCTTCTATACCTGTTTTCTGTGTACTGAACTTGTTTTATTGCATGGTATGAAAAACATGGCCAGTGGATGTTACCACAACCTCTCCTTTTTTTCAGATGTAGAACAGAGTTGATTATTCTCAGCCAAAATAAAATATTCATGTTTAAAAGAAAAGAAGCACCTGAAAACTGTTTTCAGGAAGGACTCTGATTTTGCTGTTTTCCTCCCCCATTTGTTTTTTCCAAGCTGTTTGATTAATTGTTTCAGGAAACCTTCCTAACATTTCTCTACCCATAAGGTAAATTGCTTCCCCATTCCTGAGCACACTATCTGGGATTTTCCTGGCCTTAAAATCATGGCAAAACCTGAGCATATATTAGGTTAGTTTTTCTACCTACCACCTTCCTTACTGCACATGCACATAGCTGAATCTGAAAAAGTGCCATTTTGGTTATCCCAAACACTGGAGAGACCATCTCAGTCTATTATCAATGGGCTCCATTACCACTATGACCAACCAACCAACCAACCAACCAACTAACCAACCACAAACTAACAAACAATTAAAAAAAAATCTCTTTTTTTGGCAGCATGTTGGGGGAGGGGGCCTGGTGTAAACTCATAACAACACCTATCTAAGGACATGAAACATTTTTAATTTCAGAATGTTATAAAAGAAAAATATTTATTATTGACTAGGAGCTCATGCAGAATTCTAAAACTGCAAAACAAAAAGTTTAAATTTCATTGCCTATTCAAAATAGATTAGTTATGGTTAGTTATATAATTAGGTATTAGTTAGTCATTAATATGCTTCTTATTCCAGACCTTAACTTTTTCTCATTACTCTTCAGTTTTCACCAGGAAAAAAGGCATCCCAAAAATAAGCAGAAAGAAATTTAAAAAACCCTGGACAGTAGTTAATATATAGAATATATTACAGTGATTTACCATTAAAAATAAGATTTATCATTAAAAGTAAAATAAAAACAACTGAAATGGTGCTAGTATTTAAGAGATTTGTTGAGAATCAAAGAGTTCAGAATAGAAGTGTAAGCTTCAGACAAATCTTGTCAGCAAACTCATCAGCTTGTCAATACTTTGGAGAATATTTGTAGCAGTACTTTCTTCTAAATAACTCTGACATCCGAGTGACAGAGCTACATATTAGTATTGGAAGCAAACTGAGTGATGGTCTTTCTGCATGTTCATGGTAATTTCTTTATCATGGTATTTCTTTATCATGCAACTAGAAACATTTTAAAACTAGGATTTGGGAGTGACTTAGGAAAAAATAGACAAATATAATAATTTTTAAAAATGTATTGAATATTGCACACATTCCACAGCAAAAATCATATAAAAAATTAAAAGCACACAAGTCTCAAAAAAATTTTCAAATCCACTTCTCCCTTTTTGTAGTAATAACCTCAAAAATATCCTGTTTTCATAGATATCAAACAGTAACTTGACAAATATGAGAGCCATGAGACATTCTAAACTGAAGATATATTTTTTAATCTTTTTTTTTTTCCATTTTTACGTTCAATACAGCATTTCACTAATGATGCTTCAATTTTTATGTGGTCATATGCCAGCTGCATATAAAAAAATTTTCCATTCCATTGCTGTGGAAAAACGTCCACATTAAATAAATAACAATGAAAAAGGGATAAAAATAATGGAAAACAGAAGGCTGTAGTAGAGATTACTGTACAGGAAACTAGCAAAAAGGACTGATGTTGGCATTATGTAGATTAAATGACTGTAGTATATAGTGTCCTCAGGGAAGCGCTAGATCTGTTATGCTGTTTCATGTTTGATTGACTATGATATCTTAAGGATCTGGTTTTCCTGTTATATGACAGATAATCATATCATGACAAAGAATTTTGGACATTTAGGATCTCTCTAATCATCCAGGGGCAAAAATTGTGTGGAGGGGGAACAGAAATACAGCCAGAAGCAAAACAACTAATTCTTGCAAGAGCCCAGACAGAGCAGGACCTTCTACTGACTCCTTAGTATCCCACACCCAAGACCATGCAGATGGACTGAAAGAACGTGGGGGAAAATCAACATCTATTCTAGTTAATAAGTGCTGAGTTTACTGAATGAAATGAAAGATAATAAGAGGGAAAGAACCAAGTATTATGATGACAGAGAAATAAAAGCTCATATTAAAGCTAAAGATAATTATTTCTATTATTTTTGTAACAAATTCAGTTTAATTTCCTGTTTGGCCACACTCCCTTTTTATTCATCTATTTCTGAAAACACATCATATTTTCTTATTTTCTGGCACCATTAATGATGACTGAAGTCGGGGGAACAGATTTATAACAAGCTTTCACATTATTCTGTCTTGTGGAATAGGCTAAGAAATAAGTCCCAAAAGATGAGGTACAATTGAATTTTCGTTCAGTACCCCCTGTTATCTTCTTTTGTAAATATTTTAGACTAATTTATTTCTCTGCTGAATTAATGGTCTGGTGTTTCATTTGAATGCCATTAAAGTCTTGTGAGTGAAGCAGATGCCAGCCTTTGTAAGATGAATATATATGAGTACCTTCAGTTTCTCTGAAAACATTTGTTTGGAACATATTCTTTCACTCAGAAAAAAAAAATCATATCCAGCTAAATCTGCTTCAAAACAGTATTTCAGATTCAAGTAATAAATGGGCAAGAACTGATGATGGTAACACACTGAAAGGAGGAGAAAATGTTCCAATAAAAAACAGAAAGAAAAATAGAAATTATGGTAAATTCAGTAATAAAACATATTCATTCAATTTTTTCTGCTCTTCCTCAACTTACTAAACAAAAAATTCAGAATATTTCAAGTAAAAATGTATGTTTAAAATAAAGAATCCATCTAATTACTAGGTAAAAATCAGGTCTGCATTTTGCTTGTGACTCCCAGGATACAATGACTGACATATCTGTTATGTGAACTTCTACTGATAAACTATCTTTTTAATTCAGTCTTTTTTTGTGGTTTTTTTTTTTCCACAAATCTACTTTGATAGAACTGAACATGCTTACAAGGCATATAATTCCTTCTTTACACAGAGCATAATTACTAAAGGAATTACTGATCTAAATCTATATAGTCATTAATTGAAAAGCTCATCTTTCAACAAAGAACATTCTAATGACCTTCAAACCCAGATGGCAAACTTCACTTTAACATTTTTTTAATTTCTTTTTTTATTTACACCGCTTTGTAAGTTCCATTTCCATGGTTATATTTTGCTGAAGTTGTCAGACTTTTATTTTATGATAAACTTTTATGTCTTTGTTCTAATGCACAAAGGGGTTTCCAATGCAATGCTTTATTTATTTTTTTCAAAGCTCAAAGCTCCTTAAAAGCCTCTGATGGTTTTTTGTGGGATTTTTTAGTTTGTTTTGTTGTTTCTTTTCCTTCCCTCCCTCCTTCCCCTCTCCTCTCCCATTCTGGCAATCAGCAACAATAGGCCTCTTGTGATGCTCAAAATGCAACTTATTTTCTTCCTTGGTGTCAAAGAGTTGACCTTCCAAGCGACACTCCTGATGACTGTAAAATGAGATGTGTAGTTGAGGTTATATGGCACTGAAAAGCTCAACTCAGCTTCTAATCTCTAGTCTTTCATGAGAGCAAGGAGCAAAGGTGAAAGGTTGCTACTAAGAATTTGAAAGAATTGTTTCTTTTCAGTAGTCTGAGCTCATGTTGCCAGGGAAGACACAGTCCTGCTCACATAACATCATTCATTACACTATGAAACACAAGCTATTTATGAAGGGGAACAAAGAGAGTGAGTTAAAAATAAGAAATAAGATTACTATAAAACATATAATATTTTAATGGTAGGTCTTTCCCCTCTGCTGCCACTTTCCCCCCAAAAAACACCAATAAAATTATATCAAATTCCTTGATATTTTTCAGTTATTATTTTCAGGAGTTAATAAAATCAATTTTGAAGACTAGTTTCATATTTTAAAATATTTTCCTACTAAAAGAAATAATCATTTTAATCTTAGATTTCCTCTAAGACATTTCTTCTTGAACTTTTTAATAATAAAATAATTCTAAAGTTGGCTTTCATATTGTATATATATTTTTTACACAAATTGGAAGTTAGCAAACCAAAATAGAACAGTAGAGTATCCAGTATGACCTCTAGTAAAATTCAGGTCCATAAGTTTTGCCAAGCTACTACTACTTGGAATTCAACTATATATGCTGGATTAAAAATGCCTTTCAAACTAATTTCATGATCCAGTTCAGATTATTACATGTTCTGCAGAAGTGATATTGTTCACATCACATTAGAATATTGCCCCCGAAATTGGAAATATCGGAACAGTGAAAAACTGTGATATGTACTTATGGGGACAGATGACAGGGCAGGAATAATCAGGAAGGTTCATTGGAGGGATGTTGAAGAAAAGTAGGAGGTTTGTAATGATGACAGAGAGATTCATCATAAATTGTTTGGGAAGAAACTTGAGCCAAAAAAGTATTAATTCTAACAGGAAAGGTTCTTGCTTTCACTTGAAGACAATTTCAGGCATGGGGGAGTAGCTAGGTGTGTGTTGTAACTGAGGAAAGAATGTCTTTTTTGTTTCCTGTAAAAACTCAAATATCAAAAGAAAATTAATTCTCTTTTGCATTAAGAAAATCCAACCAAGCTGACAGAAGAATATTTGTATGGAGAGTTTATTTCAGCTCCAGTCATGGGGCAGATGTGCATTCAGATATTTAACGTTGGTGAGAGGGTGACTGGAAAGGGATGGTGGCAGAGGAGCCTACAGGTCAACAGGAAAAACTTTGTAAAAATTAGAAAAGAACATAAGATCTTCATTTTGATCTAGTTAACGCTTACTTTGCATCAGTTCAGCAAAATATTAAACTACGTTTTTCTATCCATATGCTGCTTAGTAAATTTTTTTATGAACAATCATTTTTGAGCACTATTCAAAGTTATGTCAGCTTCATTTGCTAAGTAGGAAAGAAAGTCATAAGTAGGAAAGAGAAGAGACATGGAATAAGAGATGGTAAACAGGAGACAACATACATACAAGACTTATGTTTATCACTTTATTAGAAAATAAATGTTTGCTATGGATTGTCTCAGTCTGAATTAGCACTGAACTCTTCTTTGAGACTTCATTGCATCTTCATTTTTTCTTCAGACTTTCAGTAGACACAACAGACTTTCAAAGAATGCATTCTGACCAGCTAGGAAGGAATAATTCTCTGCTGAATTACTAAAGGGCAGTTTCAACGTTGTTTTTTTAATCTGGAGAAGTGTAGGAAATTTTATTATTCATTAATTATTTATTATTTATTATTCATTAATTAGTACCTGTAAATACTTTATTTATTTGCTTTTATTTGATTTATAAAAATCAAAACAAAATTAAAAAGAGCAACTAAATATTTACAATATTAAAAAGAAAACAAAAAGAAAAGCAAAAAAAAAAAATCCTAGTAAATTAAGTCACTAGCCTAGATAAACCAGTACTATGTTTCTGACTAGGCCAGAAGAAGAAAAGGAATTACACATCTGTGTTTTCATAAGCAGTGTGAATAATACAAATTACCCTTAAAATTTTGTGTATGTCTATGTTTAAATATCAAGATAAAAGTTTTACAATATAGATGATGAAATAATGAGAATGCAACCATGCACGTGTATATATTTATATTAATATACATACAATTAAAATATAATAAAAATAAACACTAAACTTATCACTTTGATCCATTAAGAATAATTATTTTAATGAAGTGACTTTAACTTTGATAGTTAAACTTCATCAGTAGCTTCAGGAAGATTTTTCCTTTTTTAATTTTTTTTTCCTTAAACCAAAAAAGTCATTTTCCTATCCTCTAAATGCTTTTTACTAAGAACTGTAGTGATGACATGACAAATTACTGTCTTAATTCACTTCTCTGCCATGGAAATATAGCTCTTCTCCTCTCTTTTTCCTTCCTTCCTGTTCATTATCTCTCTTTAGCAAATTATTGATAGATAACTTTCATGTTTATAATAGCAAATGTCAAACTTCTTGGAGGGCAAATATATTACAAAAATGTATTTTGTCAGTACATAATGTCAATTTTTCCCTCTACCTGTGGACACGGTAGGTTTGGATTAGATGACTGTTCAGATGGCTCTGGACAGACAAAACCCAAACTTCAGAATGAGCTTGCACAGGATTGTGTTGGAGTAAAGAGAAAAGAGAAACATGATTGGCATACACCTTAGTCTGCCCTGATGAAGGTTTTTGGAAGGTGAGCACTGATCAGGTCAATATCATAGATTTACCAGTCATTAGCTATAATTATGCATACATTTCAAAGGTTAATATATATGTTAGCAGGCAAATATGTTAGCACTTCTGTAGAATAATAATGACATTTTTTAAAAATAACTACTTATGCAGCTGTTTTTCTAGGAATAGGGGCTCAAGCAAGTTAGAAAAAAGTGACAATATTTTCTGGAAAAAAAGATTCTACATATTTAGCTGAGAAGTACTGATATAATAAAAAGATACTAACAGTCTGCAAACAAGAATTGAAAGCCTTGTATCTGCATCTGTGTTCATCTTGGCATCAGATTTTCTGGTATTCAGCAAGCCACTTAATATCTTTTAAATGTCTTTTGCCTTCACCTGAAAAATTGAGATGATGCTCTTCTGTGAACTAAACGTAGTAAAGAGTAAGTTGCTGATGCTTGATACTGCAAAAATTAAAAGTAATAGTAAATAGTTTTTTGTTTGTCTTTTTTGTTTGGTTTTTTTTGGGTTTTATTATGTCTATGGAGAAAGAGACAGAGAGAAAAAGGAAAGAAAATGGCCTGATGGACACTTTTTATACTGGCAAATGGTCACAACATGAGCACATTGGAATTTTCCAAACCCAAAGTCCAATTTTTTTTCCCAAAGTAATTAATTTCATTTAATTCTATTTTCTTGCTTCTTTTAATTCCATTTTATCAGTATTGTATATATATATGTATATAATTGCATCACGGGCAATATTACAGACTCTCTATAGCCATAAGCCATTATGTTTTTTTCTGTGCAGGTAAATACACTGCAGCATTCAGTTTCTGCTGAAACAGAATAATTTAACTTTTCCAAACTGAAATCTATTTTTTTTTAATTTAACAATATATGCATGTCAGAATTAGATGTCATAATTTCTGAGGGGAGAACATTGCGAGTTGTTTTTTTTTAATTACCTTCATTCACTTTTATTACCTCTGTAGTTCATAAAATTTTGTAACCCATCTCTTTTTCTGGCTCCCTCCTTGGATAATAGTTTTAACTATACTAAACTGACCAATGTGGTTTTTATCTTATTTAACTTTGAGGGCCTGGCTTTATGCAGTCCGTAACAACACACATGCAGAATTTGAAGTAAAATATCCTCCTATTTTTTGTTACACCTTAAAAAAGTGCATCCCTTAGATCATCAAACAAGGGATATTAAACAGTTCAATACAGTGTTCACAAGTTCTTAGACATCCTAAACAATTATAGCTATGAAGAGGGTTTTGGAATAGCTGAGGTATGACGTTTCAATTATCTTTGAAAATGCTCTTTAGGTTCTAAGAACCTTTAGGGTCTTTCAGAGCCACCATCTAAGAAATACAACCTTAAGTCACTATTGTCAAAAGGAATTATCCTCAAGATATTGCAATTCACTTTCTATAGGAACTATATATACTTTTTAGAATCAAATCTTTATTATCTTCCTCTTACTGTCTTTCAGATTCTCTGTCACTTTGTTAAGAACCAGTGGCCTCAAAAGGCTTCATGATTTTCATTCCCCTTCTGACTTTCCTGGACAAACTAACTGCCTGTGCACTTTAATAGTGCATCCTCGTCACCTGCCCACCAACTTAAACAGGTAATGGGAATTTTCCTCCCATACTCTCTCCTTACATATTTTATTTCTGTGAAAAGATTGAAAGTCACACTGTTTGTTTTAATAACCTAGTGGGGTAATGAAATCCAGTGAGGAACTATACCTTATGTAAAGGTTCATTTCCTCGTAAGCTAGTAATTCTATTCTTGAGTTTTATGGAGTTTTCCTGTTACATGGTGAACAAGAAAATGGAGAGCTTAAACAGTGTCCATATGCTCTTATAATTTTTACCAACACCACTCAAATTCCCTCTAGCCCTTGTCCTTTCAAATATTTCACTTATTCAGAAATTTGTGACAGGATGGATGGGTGAAGAAAATATACTTTATTTAAATAGCTTCAATTATATAATGACCTATTTGCATTTTAATAGAGATTTTCAGTAGAACACCTGAGACTTCCAATAAAATAGGGATTTAAATTTGCAGGTAATTAAGGATCAAGCAGATTGTGAAATTTCTGTTTGATCTATTTAATAAACCTGTTTACTGTCATAGACAATAATGTTGCTGACCCCAAATTGTCCCAAGTTATCAAAGAAAAAAAGTTTTACTTTGACTGTACTAATTATTCAGGAAGTGAGTATTATCCATGTCAGGAATATCCTCTTTAAGCTGAGATACTATTTTAGTTATTGCATCTGTAGCTTGTAATGGATAAAGCAGAACAAAATAACAGAAGAGAGAAAATGCTGAATATATAATTATAATCCTCAAATTGCCATATCCTAGCTTTGGCCATTAGTTGTTGTCTCTGGTCGGTTAGGAGTGCCTAGGGACTAACCCTACATAAATTCCATTGGTATTAATAAGACTTAGTCCCATAAATCCCATGAGTATTGATTGCAGAATGAAACTGCACAGTGATTACAAATGGGTCAGAAGTGACGAAATTGTACAGACAGATTGTCCCACTGGGAATGGCTCCTGGGGGTTAAATATTGTTCTCAGATCACGTCTCTTTGACTCAGAAGTGCAAAGGATGCCTTCTCTAGACTCTTGATTGAGGCAGGGGCAAGTAGTATTATATTACTGAACTCAGCCAAGTCAAATCTCTGTAACTTGTAGTTAGGTCTCTCTGGAATTTTCCATGTTTTGCACCTAATTGGCATATTCTTAATCATGACTTTTCTGCTGACAAGCTGCAGCTTGTAAATTTCAGGGCATGTAATCTTTCCAACGATGTTTTAATTTTTTCAGTTCAGTTCTGGCTGGTATAAGTACCACTGAACTGGAAGAATAATTCACAAGTGCAATGAAAGCTATGAGAAACCAAATTCATACTCAGATAAAACAGTGTTATGCTAAAATCACTTCCCACCAAGTCTCTGAATATTTAGGCACTACTGTGTTCTAAGCACTTGATTGCATGGTAATCTCTACTCAAAACATAGCAGATCTGTTGCAGGATGAGGTTGAGGCATTTAACATGAACTGTAGTTCATGGAAATGGAAATTTACCTTTATGGGGCAAGGAATGAAATATTTTCCTGTCCAAATTTTTTTGGTTGATTGGTTGGCTGGTTGGTTGCTTAATCAGTTCTTTGTTTGCTTTGGGTTTTTGTTGGTTGTTTTTTATATTTTGGATGTACATTTTCTTCTAGCTAATGATGTTTTTTTCCTATGAAACTTTATATTTAAAATCTACAAAAGCTTGAAAGAAAGGGTCATCACAGAATCTCTCAGCTGCTTTAACCATTCCTAAATCTTTCTGGGCAAAAATCCTTTTGGTTCTGTAATTTAGTTACTCCAAAACATTTAGTTTTCAGTTATGTTCAAGGCTTAGAAGAAATTATGTTGTATGTGTGATGTTGCCTATGTCATACTAATGATCTTGGCTGGGAGCTTTTTGTGTCTGTGGCATCAAAGTTCTCTTAGCCTGTTATTATCCTTACCCTCTCCCTTAAGTGGGGATATCTGGCAATGACATCCATGGCCTTACATCACCCTGATGCTGTGGTGAGGACACAGCACGTGTTAACTTCTGTATTCTCAAGCCAGCCCAAGGACATCCCCCAGTGTACACCAGTGCAGCCCATCCTCAGCAATGGGAAGGGCACAACTCTGTCCCTAGACTGCAGGGTTGCCTGCTCAGAACTTTATTGCCCATAAAGAAGTTCTAGGACTCCAGTCCAGCATATTAAAGTAGGGTCTGAATAGGAACAAAGATGCTTCTGACCTTGGAGCTGGAGTGAGAGAGTCTGCTCTCTTAGTGTCATCTTGAACATGTGACTTTTGGCACGCAAGGGCAGGTGGACAAATGCTGCATCATGTCAGGGTTTTAGCAGTGAGGAGTAGCAAGTCTGCTCTGGTTGTCTCAGCCTGTCTGGAAGCTTTTTACTTAGGGGTCACAAAGACCTCTTTCTGGGAAAGGCTAAGAGGTGCTTCTGGCTTGATGTGATAAACCTGGCTGTTGGTATTATATATTATTTGTTAGCATCCTGCTAAAGCTGGAGAAGGTCACTTACCAAGTCCTATGTGCTTATATGACGGTGACCTTCCTACTGTTGACACAAAGGCTTAGTTTGTTAACTAAACAAAATTTAGTTAATTCTGTTATTTTTGGCAAAGGTGGTTAATAGGTTTATGAGGCAAACATGGCTTTGAAGTTACAAATTTTGAGTATAACATTGTCTTATACATTATTAAGATCATCTCTTCTTCCAGGGGAAGTTATAGAATGTGGAAGCTAGATTTCAAAACATCTGTCTGCCCTGAATAATCTTATATCTGTAGTAATGGTATTAATTTCAACAGAAATAAATTTCAACATTCAGCATCATAAATCCTACTTTAGCTTTCTGTACACACTAGAATTATTCTAAACTAGCCTCATTTGTGTCTATTCGAAGAAAGAAAGAGATAATTTAGTGACTCAGCTAATTGTGGATTTTGGTTTTACAGAATGACTCAGTGGCTAAATTTGCTGCCTGATTTATGTGCAAGTACTGCCCAGAGTCAGATTGCCAGACTTCAAACTCTCTTATAAAATCAAAGTCAAATCTTGATTATCTGGTATACTGAATTAATCAGGCCATACCTCCTATTAAAAAACTAATGTTTCTGAAAAGCATCTACTTAGTTTCTTAGTTTTCTTATTTTTTAAGGTGGATGTTCAGTTAGCATTTGTACAGTTTTAGGTACATAAATTTCATTTTATTTTATTGATTTATCTGCTTCACACAAAATAAGTTGAGTCTACAGAAACTCTATCCTTTTCCTTATTAAAAATATAGCAGATATTTGAATCTATTGATTATTTACTGTCATTTGGCACTGGCTGTTTGCCTGCTGAGCGCATATTTATACACCATCTACGAGTATTTAATCTGTATCAATATCAATATTTAGTGACTGCAGATTATCTGCCCTGGAATGGCTATTTCAGGCTTTATATCATGCCTACCAGAAGTCTCACCACTGTCCTCAGATCAAAATAGTGTTATGGAAGCATTTCTGATGAACTAAATATACTTTTTGAAGACAAAAATCTTTAGAACCCCTATTTTACTTTGTTGCACTAAAAGTGTTTCTGGTTTTACTTTACCCCTAACCAGAGTATTTGAATGATTTATGCAAACCTCTAGTTCTCATCTCATGTGATATTGTGGAATCAAAGTTGAGTGCTGTGGTCAAGTGGCCACAGATAGCAATGAATAACAGGGGTAGGTACATATTTCTAGACTTTATCTGTTGTGCAAAAATTTAGAGAGTGTCTTGAAAGACAATCAAGAGTTAGTTATGTTTCTCTGTTCCATTAAAAAAATACCCTTGGATATATTTTGTTTCCCTGGAATTGCTTTCAGATTGGTGAAAATCTATATTTTTTTATTTAAATAGAAGTAAACGCTGTGATCTTGTCTGCAAATCTAGTTAAATAATCTCAACACTATTTCAGTAAGGTATATAGATTGTTACTCCAGTCTGTACAGATTCAGTGTTGCAGATGAAACAGAAATTATGAACTACTTTGACCAGAGCAATTCTAAAATATACACACATTTTAGAACAACCATCCAACCAATAAATCCTATAATTTAATCTTCTGTATTTTCCATTATTCTTTGGCTTCAAAACAGATTTTGTGTTCAGAATTTCATAGTCTTATAGGAAAATATAGCTTCTGAAGACAGAGAAAGGAATGTGTAAATGCACTGCTTCTGAGGCAGAATCTACTAATGTAGATTATATCAGTGGTACTTGAATTATTAATATAAATTAATATTATGTGTTTAAGGTATTCATAATGTATCTGTATTTGCAAGTCACTGTCTTTTAAATTGATACAGATGATCCAAATCCTTTGACTCAATAGAAAATAATATTTATATTTGTAAATATAATAAATATGCATATTACAACATTTATATTTAAATGAAGGTTATCCTTTCTCACTGTATTATTCTAGCTCCAGCATCACTCACACATAACTGCTAACTGTTCCACATACTTTATAATTCTAAAGTTTATATGTACTTGAAAAATTATATGATAGTCCAGGACAGAGATCAGTTTAGAATAAACATCTTCAACTGTGACTTTGCTGCCACCATTGATTAGACTAGCCAAACAGGTTGGTTGTTTTCCTGATGATTTGAGATGATTCAACAGCTAATCTCATTTCAGGCAGAAAAAAATACATTGTATGATATAAGAATGAAACATTGATAAAATTTAAGAATAACCAATAGAAAATTAACTTGAATAAGAAATCATTCTTGCTTAATGCATAAGAATTTTTGCTAAAGGCAATGATACATATTACTGTATATCAGTTCTCACTAACAGAATAAATTAAAAAAAATCTTTGGTGAGGCGCATTTCAAAATACAACGCATCTCTTTGCAAAGTTTTAATGAAAAAAGGATGATTCATAAGACTGCATACAATATTATGGTTTCCATTACAAATCTTTATCAACTGCTTTGCAGAAAGCCACTTATTTTTCAAATTGTAGAGTTAAAGATTAAGTCATCCTTAAAAATGTTGGTAGCTCCTAAAGAATGCAACAGAGCTTTGTCAAAGAGTTCCATAACACTTCACCAAATTATCTAAATGATAATACCAGGTAACAATAAAGCTGATAGAATTAGGTGTGAATAAATTATGGATTAGTTCCGTCAACAGGCAAAAGGTACACAAGTAAATTTGCTAATTATAACATATATTAAAAAAATAATAATCTATTAATAGGCCTTTCTTATTT
>JBBMKD010000102.1:97021550-97085399 GCA_037834095.1 Argya squamiceps | reverse complement strand
TGCCTTTTTCTCCCGAAAATCCTATCTCCCAGAGAATAAACCACTACACTTGATTTGGCGAACGTGAAACCACTACAAGCACTGAGACACATAACTCACCAATGTAAGTTTTCATATCTGTATGTCAGAAGTTTAATGAGTACTATATCTCAGAATGTTGTACAACTCATATGCATGTGTCTTGATACTTTTGTAGAAAGTGTGAACTTATGTTTATAAGATACAGTTTTGAATCTTGTAGGTTTCTTAAAGTCAGGAAATATTTTATCTGCATCTATAGCAAGGAAGGTGTGGAATTAAATTTAAATTCTCTTGTAAAAAGGTGAAAAATCATCAATTCTCAAACTTTGAGGAGAGAAGGCATGATGGTCAAGGTCTTTTCTCAGCTTCTCTTATACAAATTATTTATCCAGGGGTGGATAATAATCTGATTATCTATGTGAAAACTGAATTTAATACCATTATAGTCTTAACACAAAAAAGATTATCTTTTTTTTGGTCAAATCCTTTATTTTTGCACTGGGAATGCACATTTCTTATAGAATTTAACAAAAATTTGACTTCTTTCTTATTTAAAAATCCTTTCCTGACATTACCACTACTATTTAATACATTCATTAGAATATGGAGCATGTCAATATAAAACAGAATATACTTTAAACAAAGACAATTTAAACATTGAGAACTACCTGAAGGTTATAGAGGAGCTGGAGCCAGACATCTCCAACAGGAGGACAATGTAATCATATAAGAAAATTAACAAAAATTTTAAATGTATTAATTCAAACTAGATGTAAGGGCACAAAAATCTTACTAAGAGAATGATCAAACACTGCAACAGAGACATGATGGAAGTTTCATGTTTTTATTCAAAGCTTGACTGGGTTAAGTCTGAGCAACTTGGTTTAAATTTGATGTTTAATCTGTCTTTGCAATTGGCTCTGCATTGACCAGGGCATTGAACCAGATGACCTCTACATGAAGTACAGGTTACCTCAGCAAAAGAGCACTAGATAATCAGCAAACTGCCTTTTATGCCGAGTAGTCACATTCTTGCAAGAGTTTTGCCTGTGGGTCAATATGCAACCCAGAGAAAATGGATTTTATCCCGTTTTTGACAGGTGATTGCCATACAAAATTCAATATGAGTTTGCTCTAGCTGGTACCTATGTTGATATGCACAAAAGGAGAGGCAATTAACTGAATAAGCACAAGAAAATATTCTCTTGTTCTACAGATGGCTTAGATAAATAAAGGCTGAGATATGATTTGAAGACCAATGGTGAAAGATTGTTACTATTACTTCTATTGCCAGTACTTCTTGCAGCACAGAACACGAGTAACTGGACCAAAATTCTACTAGTCTGACATTTGCCCTGGGCCATAATTGCATTTATAAAATAATGAATCTTTGTTTAACACAAGGCAACTTTTTTCTTAAAGATTAAGGTTATTGAGCTATGAAGGGATTATGACTTTTCAAACAAAATGACAACGTATACCCTGATGGAACAGAGAAAGAGCAAAGCATTCTTCATTTTACATCTACAGATTTACTAAACGTAACTGTCTCAGAGTCACTGATGTTACTGTCAAACTTTGTCAGAAATATCCAGTAAGCAGCAATTTATTCTTAGCAAACATGTTAGCTTCTTATACCCTGAAAGGCAGTGCAGGAATGCATTTTAGGGTTTTCTGAAGAAAAAAAATGGCTTTGCAATGGAAAGTGTGAAAAAAGGATGCTTAGCAGGAAAAGGAAGACTTGGAAAGCAAAGCCATTTGCCATTTTGCAAGCTGCACGGATATAGTAATTTTGAAGTCATTAGGATATCTGTTTTTCAACTACAGCATGCACATTAATATGCTTTGCTTTAAAAAAACCCCAGAAATTGGACAAGCAATTTAGAAACTGTCTCAGACAGAAGGAATGCTAACATCAAGCAAGTCAGCCCAATTGCAGCTTGCATAGATCAAAGTTGGAAAATGTGCAATCATCTAATATGAGTAGATAAGACGGATCATATTAAAGATCACAGAACACCAGAAACAAGACAGAAACAGAAGCAGAAAAATTGCTGTAAGTCCTGTTTAATGAAAATGATGAAGCGAGGCAAGATTTAGTGAAGTGCATTGTTGCGGGTAGTGGCATTGAAACCTGTCACGAGTGTTATCTTTACCCAACCAAAAACTCAAAAAGGTATAATTATAAGAAAATGCCATGACTAAACTTAGTGAATAAGTAAGCACTACATTGCTTATTTGAAAAATGACACCTTCCAGCGAAGTAAATAACTACAAAATAATATCTCAGATCCCAGAACTACAGTAATAAATACTAACTACAGTAATGAATACAAATTGAAGCTGTAGATTACCATCAGTTGTTCCTACTACTTATGACTACCTATTATCAAAGTAGTTAGTTTCTAGGATTGCTACTGAGAGTTTTATTTCCCAGAAATCTGATGTACTGACTTTTATTTTCTAGTATTGGCATGGTATTTCTTAACTGAGTTTGATGCCGTTCAAGACGTTAAAATGTCTAATAATACAAATCTCAGTCACTGCAAAGCAAAAGCATAATTTCTATGTCCTTTTTTATAACTTTCACAAGAACATGAATTTGTTTTTAAGGTGGCTTTCTGCAAGTTGTGCTGTTCTCTAATGTGACACACTTACCCTGGAAAATACCTGTTGATAAATAATAAATAAAGATAGCATAGGTATGCAAAGTAAAGAAACCATGAATACCAGTGCCTCCTTTCGCTCAAACAATTTTCAAGATTTTTCTAAACCCCAGTCCTAGATGTCATATGTTTTCCTTCATACTCTCAAGTTTTCACTCTAGTATTCCATTTAGAGAGTTCTTCAATTAGACATTTTTAGACATCCAAATCAATTTTAAGTGACTTCTTTTTCAGAGACACTGAACACGTTATTCCCAGTGGAGTAAGAATATCAGTACATTCTCAGCAGTTCTGAGAATCATGTAGTTTTGATAGATCTTACTTCAATAGCAGATAATCAACTTCTTGTATATATTGACTTCTAATCATAGATTTTACTTTTCTCAGTTTCTCTCACAAAAATATTTAGCATGTACTTCCATTGAGGGCTGTACAGATATATTGCCTTATCAAGTGTGTGTTGCTTGTTACTAAAATGCAAACTGAATCAAAACAGCTAATCAAGGTATTAGCATTTGTTTAGATTGAAATTAATTTCTATTTTGATGTAATAGTATGAGAACATCTTTCTTGCTACAAGGTGAATTTTTTTCTTTTCTTGTTCAGGCAAAGTGAGAGAAGGACATACAGTTTTACAATTTTTCTGAGCTGTGGCAGAAAAGGTAATCATGGGTATGAATATGTACCAAGGAAGAATTTTTTACTTCTGCATTTTTTTCCCAGTACATTGGGATTTTTGATGCAACTAGATTTTACTGTAAGACACCTGGGAATTCAGAGAACCAACAGAAGCCAATGGTATTTATTGGTTACCCTTTGAAAACTGCTTGATGACAAATAGTCAGAAATAGGGTCAGCAAAAAAAAGTCCCTCAAATCAAGAAAAAAACTAAAATAAACACAGATATTTTGATATTAATCTGTGCATTACATCTAACATCCCTAAAATATCTATGGTGTCTGATGAGGTACTTTTAGAATATCCTCTGAGAAGGTCTTCAGCAAGTTGCCTCAATGAATATCTGAGAATATTCAGATATCAGAGAAGGGTTGAACTGTCTGAAGTAAATAATGTCTAAGGGTCCACATTTGAATGTGGAGCTCAAAAAGTTATGGATATACATAGCAAAATCCTTTCAATTTTTTTATTAAGTAGGAGATCAGTAGAGATGGCAAAAATGTATAGAATAATATCATGAATCATAGAACTATCAAGGTTAAAAAAGACCTCTAAGATTGAGTCCAAAAGCAAACTTAACAGTGCCAAGTCCATCATTAAAATGTATTCTTAAGTGCAGGTCTACAGGGATAGTGACTCCACCACTTCCCTGGGCAGCCTGTTGCACAGCTTGATGACTCTTTCAATAAAGAATTTTTTCCTCATATCCAATCTAAACCTTCCCTAGCTCAACTTGAGGCCATTTTCTTTTGTTCTATCACCTGTTTTTGGCAGAAGAGACAAACACCCACCTCACTACAACCTCACTACAACCTCCTTTCGGGTATTTGTGCAGAGGGACAAAGTTCCCCTGAACCTCCTTTTCTCCGGACTAAAAAACACCAACTTGCAAAGGTTTATGGAAAATGCTAAGAATTTAAAAGCAAATGTCTTTTCTGAATGCTGTTTATAGCTGTATTATGTTATTCATTCAGTGGATAGTTGAAGAATACCTATTCCTTCATTTACTGCACATCTCATGTTTTCCTACAGAAATGCAGAACTTGACTGGATTCTGGTTTGATTACACATTTAGGGATATTACCAAACAACAGATACCTGCTCATTACTTAGCAACACTTAATCATTAATGTGATCAGGAACCTACAGCATAAACTTCAGTTTCATTTTAAAGACTGTGTGCTACAAAGATTTTGTAAAATTCCACATCATCCATTAATTCAAATATCTCTAACTTGGAATACCTTGTTAGTTGCATATCTCATCTGTGCAAATAGTGTCATATAAGCATTATGGTTTTACAGCTGAAAAAATTGATATGGGTTTGTGCAAATTCTTGAGACTGTATTTGAAAACACAGTAATAAAAGATGTTTTACAGTTTAAATTGCACAAAAAGGTGTTGTTTTGTTTGTAGGTTTTGGTTTTTTATTTGGGTTTTGGTTTTTGTCATTGAATACACAGTACTGAAAAAGATATCAGTGTTGTGATATCTGAGTAATAGATTTGGGCAACACTTAATATTAAAAACTGCCAGAAAAACAATTAGGATGAGATTTTTGGCTTCTTTTTAGCCAACTGTTGGTAAAATGAAGTCTGAAGTGGAACCTCCTTTCTTTCCCCAGCTCGATTAATGCTGACGGCCACTTTTGATTTTTGCAAGACTAAACCATTGAACACCATTTCCCTTAATTCCCCCTTGATTTTTTCTTTCATATATTTTTTAGCTGTTTTGTGAATATGTTGGTTTGACACAGCCTGGTTTTTGGTAGCAGGGAGACCACAGGGGTAGCTTCCGTGAGAAGCTGCCAGAAGCTTCCACCATGGAACACAGGCAGACATGTCTGACAGAGCCCACCTCTGACGGCTCTGAAGATGGACATGCTGCTGGCCCAATTAGAGAGGTTGTTAACACCTCTGTGATGACATATTTAAGAAGTAAATCAAAACAGCCCTCGTACAGGTTTTTTCCAGGGATGGCAAAGTACCACCGCCAGGGTCCATCCCCAGCGTGGTGCATGGCAATGTGCTGCCATGGCTGCTGCCATCTTGGAGTGATCCAGGATGAGATTTAGTTGCCTGCCTGTCTGGCTGCCCCTGGCCAACCGTGCTGCAGGAGGAAGGGCAGGGCTGCACCAGCAGCTTCCCCTTCCCAGTGCCTCACATGAAGACAGGCATTAAATGGCACCAACATCATAGTGGCCATCACTGTCCATGCAATGGCAGTGGGGCTGGCTGGCTGGTAGCAAAAGTGTTATGAGTGATTCCCTGACACAGAATGTAGATGAGATCAAATTCTTGGCTCTGTGGGATCTTGCAAAAATCTTTCAACCAGTGGAACTCATTGACAATTGTACCTGCAAACGGCAGTTTTTCTTCTGGTCAGAGAAGAGGAAGAAGAGAGGACATGTGAGGGAAAACAACATGGCAATGCCAAGGCCAGTGGAAAAGAGAGTGGGGAAGGAAGTGCTGCAAGCATTGGAGCTGAGATTCCTCTGCAAGATGTGGTGAGGACTATGATAAAACAAACTGTCCCCTGTAATGCATGAAGTCCACAGGGGATGCAGAGATTCCCTCACAGCCTGTGGGAAAAGTGCTCATGCTGGAGTGGGTGGATGTAGAGAAAGCTATGATCTAGTAGTGGGAGACCTGAATAGAGAGAGAGGGCACCTCCTTCCAGAAATAGACAGAGAGATCCCTTGCTTCCAGAGATAGAGGGCCCTTGCTTTACAAACTAGAGAAGCCTATTCTTAAAAGACTACACCCTATGGATGCATGACCCACACCACAATAGTTTTGGGAAGGCTGTTTCCTGGTGGGAGGACCCCACAGCATTACAAAAAAAAGATTCCTTTCCCCGAGCAAACGGAAAAAGATTTCGAGTGACAAACTGATCAAAACCCCCATGCCCTGTCTCCATGAGCTGTTGGTGGGAAGCAGGAGGGGCTAGGGGAAAAAAAAGGTGTTATGAAGGCTTATATTGCTTCTCATTATTCTCCTCTGACTGTGTTAACAATAAATTTACTTTATACCATTAAATTTGAACCTATTTTGCCCTTAGTGTTTTTTCTCCCAGTTCTCATCTCAACTCATGAAGCCTTCGTTAATTTTTTTCCCTGTCCTCTAACCAACTGTAGCAAGTGAGAATAAGCGAATGACTTTTGTGAGTGCCTGGTGTTTGGCCGGTGTCAAACCATAACAATGAATTTTCCAGAAACACAAGCTCCTGTTACTTTTGCCACCTACCCTAATTTGTTTATATTCCTGGTTTACTTAACATTGTGTTTGCCCTTATGTCACTTCAACAATGAAACATCTCTGAACAGTGATGCTTTGCTGGATCAGAAAGTACAATTTGTTTGACAAACAGTAGAAAAAACTTTAAAAACATGCTATAGTAGTGCACAAGTCTTTACCTATGTGATTAACTGCAAGCGTGAGTGAGCTACAATGTAATTTTGCAAAACTGTGGGAAATCTCAAGAAGTGTCTGAATTATTTTGGGGCGTGATTCATTAAGACAGCTGCGTTTTCTTTTGTCTCCAGGTGTGAATAAACAGATATTAAGTATGAATTTTCTCCATTTCTCATAAAAGTTATGGCTATCTATGCATATTCCTCTACTCTTGTGGGGCATTGTTTTCCAGCTAAATTCAAAGGTGATAGGATCTATGGTTTTTAAGAGTTTTGCTGACTGACAACCATCTAACTATGGTTTTTAAGAGTTTTGCTGACTGAGAGCACAGCTGATATAAAAAGCGTTCAGTAGGTTTAGATCAGGTTTTTGATGCAATATTCTCTTTTAACAACAGACCTATTGTTTCTAAAAAATATAGAAAGCAGAAAAAAAAAAGATAAATGAGTGTTGATTTGTCTTAAGCAGATGTATAGGCAGAAACTGTACAAATATGAAAGTTGTAATAATCTCACACTACACAACCTTTTTTCTTATTCAGTTTTAAAGCGATGAGGTTCTTTTCCGTGTATTACTCAATATCTCATAGTTAAAAGTAAAGCAGTTTTTTAAACTCTCAGCACAAGCTGGGTTTTTGTTTTTCTTTTAAAACCCTGTTTGGAAATGAACTGTACATCAAGTAACATGTCTGCTGGTCAAGGTCTATAAACATGGATTTTCCCTCTCATGTGATAATGTACTGCATAAATAATTGTGTACTTAGAGATTAAAGTGGGTTGAGGACTGTAAGCTTACAAATGCAATTTATAGTTCATGGTCAGGAATGTAATTGGACATTCTGATGCTGTTGGGGAGCTAGGTTATCTTGCTGAAACAACCTTCCTACAAAAATTAAGAATATTTGTGAAGCTAAGATGCTATGTGAATATATTTAATAGACAGACGCATATCTACATAACCAGATCTAGATGTTACTTAATCTAAAATATTTTGTGACCTCATAATTCACCCCATTACCTTTTAATCTTTTTTCTATTCATGATTGCCTCGATATTGGCTGGCTGCCTCTAGTTCATTCCTCCTGCTTAAAAGTGAGGGGACTGAAAACATGACAGAAAACTTCTGGGTTGATATATAGACAGGGGGAAACTCTTACCAATTAATGTCACAGGTGACATAGACTAAATTTGGGGAAGATTAATTTAATTTATTTCAAATTAAAAATAGATTAAACCAGTGATAAATAAAGCCAAAACTAAAAAATCAATTTTCTGCCCATCCTCCCTTCTTCCTAAGCTTAACTTCCTCCTTTATAAGCTCTCCACTTCCTCCTGTAGCTTTCTCCCCTATTCCACTAGTGGATAAAATCAATTGTTTATGGTTTTACAGTTTCCCTCAGTGGCAAGTGAACTTTCCCTTTTCTGTTTTGCTTGTGCTTAGTCTACTTGCATTCCTCTCAGTCTTAATTGTATTGATGGTCTTCATAATATTGATTGTCAAAACTTCAACTCATTGTGTGACGGTTTAAAACACCATTAGAAAAGATTTCTCTGACACCAGTAACAGTAAACTGTCCACAACAGGTTTAGGCAGTTTGCGCCAGTGCTCCAGTGTCATTCGTTTCTCTCTGTACACATCCCTGCCACCACAGAATCAGGGTATTGAGTATCAGAGGGTGCTTGGCACTGGAGCTCTCTGTCCCAAAGGGAACAAGATGGGCTTGGAATTCTGCAGTTATCCTTACAGGGGATGTGAACAAGCAGCAGTTATAGGATCTGATTCCCAGAGAAAATTATAAGCATGTATCATGATTTCCTTTTTCAAGGAAAGACATGTAGCATGCTACTCTTCTAGGAATGTTTTCAAAAGTAACTTTGAAAACAAAAAGCATATGATCAGTTTTTTTATAAGGTAGCTGAAAACTCATGGGCAGGTAAGACATTAAATTTGTGTGTTTTACACATTTTTTAATATCAGCTTTTTCAAGGGAGGATTTTCAAATGGTATGTTCATTGGTTTATCATTGTTTTCAAGAGGAATTTTAAATACTAAACATTTTCATTGTATAAATTGAGGATATTAGAATTTTGCATAGTAGTATTTGACAGTAGTTAATGATGATAAACTTTTTCATGCAATACTTTTGCACTCCTGTTGTGCATATATATCATGATAAATAAAAAATAAAGTTGTTAGTAAGAAAACAAAAAAAAAATAGAGGAACTCAAAATAGAGGAACTCATTTTTTAACAGAGTTGGAAACTATTTGAAATGCTGCCATCGAAAAACTATCTAGCATAGAAATTGCAATGTACTTGTATCTAATGTCCTTGTAAAAGCAACAAGACAAGAAATCCAAGACTTTATGTGTAAATCCAAAGAAAGAAACTGCATAAAAATAGCCTAGGGAGTTAAAAAAATGCAAAAGAAAGTTGGCATGATTAAATTGCTGAGTCATAGAAAATATTTAATTCAAGAAGACATCATTCAGGAAAGTGAAATTGTGTGCAACTGAAGAAAATGAAAGGAGTAAAAAAGTTCTAGCAGGTAAAATATAAAAGGCAGTCAAAACATAGAGTTGGAGAACAATTTTCAAAGAGCATAAAAGCCATTAATATATTCTTTCCCAAAGGCAACAGAGGCAGGAAACCTGCACAGATATGTGAAAAAAGAAGCTCCCTGAAAAAATAATGTAATAGCAGAAATAATAAATGAATAATTTGCATCTTTATTCACTGTTGAAGAAATTGAAAAAATCATGATTCCTGACTTTTTACAGAGAGAGCCTCAGAGGTCTGATTATAGGTTGGATGGTTGGTAGGAAGATTGAAAATACTGGCAAGGTGAACACCAACATATCACCTTGATGTTTTTCACTCTCAAAATAGTAGAAGAATGCTCCTCATTTGCTGATAATTCAGTGCTTAGGACTTTTATGTGAGATATAGGACTCCTCCTCAAATTATTTCCTATGTCTGAAGCCACTTCGGCTCATGAGGTTGCATGTTAGGTACTTGGGTATAAGGCATTCTGTTTTCTATTTATTTCAGACAGATGAACTCCCAGTGTCCGGATGAGACCAACCTTCTCATGATCTTAAGTACTTTTGTCTAGTACAGAAGCTCTGAGAGTAAGAGATGAAGGAAAACTTCTTAAAAATAATGCTTAATAGTATGATAGACTTACTACTTAAAAAAAAAAAAAAAAAAAAAAAAGAGAGAGACAGAGACAGGTATTGCAATTTTGAGCACAGTTAGGTGCTGGTAGACTTGCTTGTATCTTTCTCTTCTGTTTGGCACTATGTTTCTACCTGATTTTTTCATGGGTGAGGTATTAAAATACACAAGGTCAACATAAAGAATTGCATGTCAATATCCCATTAAAGTAAAGAATTCTTCATAGAGAAAATGTTACAAAAAGCTGCAGCATTTGGACAATATCACTTTATACACAAAATTTTTTGAATGGTTCTGTGCAACTGACTGTAATTATCAATATTTTTTGATAACGGTATTTTGTATAAAGGAGTTAATGTCACAAAAAATGAGGCTAATTTTCTGTAATTTTAATAGCAACAAAATGAGAAAAAAAATGTAATCTTCCACAGTAAAGGGCTGTGGAACATAGAAGTGTCAATTACCTACAAATTGCTTATATGCATATTGGCATTTAGGTTTGCAAATAGATTTTTAAATGAACCTTGCTAGATGTCTACTACCCTTACACCCAGGGTTGATATTAAATATACACAGATGATAACATTAGCAGTTTGAATAATATATATTTTAAAAAAGGCATAGTTTTGAAACACGCCAGTAGTAAATGGACACAAGCAGCAGCACTAATTAATGACTGTTGGAAGTATGACAATGTGAGGAAATAGCAAACCCTCTATATCAGACAATATTACTGTTATCAAAGATTAACAGCTGGTTATTTAAGATAAATACTGCAGCATTCCCAAACACTACAGAATAAGATTGCGTATATCTTCATAGAAATCTTCTGTATTACAGAATTCCAACGATAACTTTCATTTTGCTTCTTTTGTTTATTTAATAAACAGAATCAGTAGAGCAATAATAGTAAATAAATTTGAAAGTAAAAAAGAAGATTTTTTTTAAACCTATTTATACTCTTTTCCCTACTTAAATAAAAATGCATGTATTTTTCTCCAGAGCAGCATATCTGTCATTTGCTCTCCATATCTCAGGTTTCTAGATGTTTTTGCAGAGGGTATAGTACAGTTCTGAAAGACTCATTCTTTAATGGACAGAAGTGATTTTAAGGACTCAGCTATGTTCACATTGCAAGTGAAGTGATAGGTGACAGAGGTAGGGCAAATACTATACCAAAAATAACTGCTACAGAAGTTATTCTTGATACTGTATTCTCTCAGCACAGCCTTCTGAAACCTATTTTTATTGGGAGACTAAAAATTGTTTTCCAAAAATAAACAATCAATCGCTGGCTTTATTCTCCAGCCCAAAAGTCCAAAAGTTATAGACAAGTTTATTCACTCTTAAATAGATATAAAAATAATTGCAACAAAAAATAAATATTTCAATATAATTTTATGTACCAGGTCCTGTAAAAGAATTCAATGACCAAAAAGGTGACTCAAATAGGATATTGGGTTGAAAAGCAATTACTATTTACAATAAGCCAACATAAAAAATCAAAGGGAAGAAACTAAACCAAATTCAATTATTTAAAACACTCTTACTGAAAGAAGTAGAGTAGAAAATTAATATGGAGAGGCAAAATTTCATTCCAGTTTTTTTTTTTTCCCCCAGGTAAAATGGTCATTATTCAATGGCCTTTGCTCATAACCCAAGCTTGTGCAAAGGGAACTGATACAGTGAACCACTTACAGTTGAGTGGAATTTAGAAGACAAAAAATTAATTAGTGTTCTGCTAGAGATTATTCAACTAGATAGACTGAGTCATGTATACATCCTAGAGTAAGATTACTAATGTAAGGAAATTTGCAATGTATTTCACAAATGATATCACCTGTGTGAATGCATATCATTCCAGCTGACTAGGCCTCTTACAATCCCAAATCCTCTAGTAGAAAACCTAAAAGCAAAATGTGAAATCATATTGCCAACACTGAATACAAGGATTAACATCAAAAGACCCCTCCTGGGGATTCGTTTCCCAGTAAGAGGGTGCCATTCCTCTCCCTGAATTTCCTCAAGAGGTGCCTAACTCACTATTGTGATGGCAGAGATGTAACTGTTGAGGACTGAATATATTCATGACAGCCTTAGCCTTTCACTTTGCATAGGTGAAAATCTTTTGAGACCTCTTGCAGAGCCAGTGTAATTCCTCATAAATGCTTTACAGGCTGCCTGCAATTATGAATCTATCGACTCATGAGAGTAAAAGGAAATTAAGTTTGAAATGTGTGAACTGAACCAGACCATATGGACTCCCAAAAAATATTTTCCATCATAGACATAGAGTTTTCATCTTACTTGACAACTGAGAAAAAAATACGTTTGTTTCTATCACCACTTAGGAACGCTATACAAAATGTACATTGAAAATATATAAGTTCAAGCAACATTCAGCATGGCAAGTTGAATGCTCTTCTGATTCCTGATTGCTCAGAAATATCACTTTATTTTGTATCTAATGCAGAACTTCTGTAGATGTCTGCAGTAATTTTTGATGCACAGGTATAAGTTGATTCTACCTAAAATCTCTGTATTGTAATGTTTAGCTATATAATGGTACAGCACATAGGTAATTTAACCTATGCAGTAAATCTTGGACTTCCGTGGGTGTTTTTGTAAAATCTTCTGAATAGAAAGAGAAATAGTTATAGCAAGTACTGATTATTTCTATTACACACAAAGCAAAACAGAATCAATTCTCATGATGATTATCCTCTCCTTACCTGAGTCACTATGAGCTGGAATATGTTTTTTAATTACGTAAATCTCTATGCAGGTTTTCTGATAATATTAACAGCTTATGAATATTTTCCCATGTATATACATGAAAAATGTACAACAAACTCCTATATTCAATGATTTTAAAAAATATCCCCCAAACTCCAAACAACACTCACAAGGAATTATTGAATTATTTCCAAAGAAAAGAATCTACAATCTATAATGACATTAGAGATAAGATAATTATTTAAACAGTAAGATTAAAATCTCACTAATTCTGCACTCCTTAATTTGTGTAGATTAAAAAAAAATAAATTAGATATTCTTGTATATATTATGTCACAACCTTATTTTTACCAATATTTGGTTTGTTCAACCTGGGGAAGAAGAGTCTGAGGGGAGACATTGCAGTTACGACTTCCTTGTGAGGGGAAGAGGAGGGGCAGGCACTGATCTCTTCTTTGTGTTGATCAGTGACAGGACCCAAGGGAATGGCCTGAAGCTGTGTCAGGGGAAGTTTAGGTTGGATATCAGGAAAAGATTCTTCGTCCTGAGGCATGGGAAGAGGCTCCCCATGGAAATGGTCACAGCACCAGCCTGACAGAGTTCAAGAAGTGTTTGGACAATGTTCTCAGCCATATGGTGTGACCCTTTGGCATGGTTCTGTGAAAAGGACTGGGAGTCAGACTTGATGAGCCTTGTGGGTCTCTTTCAGCTCAGCATAATCCATGATTATTTTCAGTAATTTCTGTATTGACTGTACATGACAAAAGGAAAGCTATATTCTGCCACCATTATTTGCACTGATAAAAACTAATTTTGGTGGAGGACATGTGGAAAACAAGGAGATGATGAAAGACAACTTCAACAATGGTAAATTATGCCTGTTCCAGCCTTCTGTGGCAGAGTAACTAAAGCAATAGAAAGGGAAGGGTTACAGCTGACACCTGCCCAATCTGAAAGGTCTTTGATACAGAATGTCACAGAATTCTCAGAAATAAATTAGAGAGTTGTGGTCTTGATAGATGGACTGTTAGATGAATAAGGAATTGGCTGGATGGCTGCATCCAGAGTTACAGTGAACAGCTCAATGATCAAGTGGAATCCAGTAACACGTGGTGCCCCTCATGGATCCCTATTGGGGCCAAACTTATTAAATTCCTTCATCAGTGGCATAGTGGGATTGAGTGTGTATGACCTCAGTATCAAGGTAAAACCAAGCTGACTGACTAGAAGGAAAATGGCATGCTGGAAGGAAAGTCATATGATTTTGGGGGGGCATTTTATGCAAATTTTATGAAGTTCAACATGACCAAGTGAAAAATACTGCACCTGGATTGGGACAATTCACAATATCAGCACCAATTCGACTTATTTGGAACAGCCCTGTGGAGACAGTCTTTGGGATATTGGCAGATGAAAAATTGGAATTGATCTGGGAAGCTGTGCTTGCAATCCAGAAAGCCACCCATGTCCTGGGCTGCATAAAAAGAAGTGTGACAAGTAGGACACAACACTGTTAGAACAAGTGTTGAACATCCTGTTAGATGTTCATTGTTAGAACATCCACAGGATGAGATGATAATGATCAGACTGCTGGAGCACCTCTCCTGTGAGGACAGGCTGAGGGAGCTGGGTTTCAGTCAGGAGAAGGGAAGACTCTGGGGAAGTTACAGCTTTTTCACTGTATAAAAGGAACTTACAAGAAAGATGGAGAAAGACATTTTACCAGGGCCTGCAGTGACAGGACAAGGTTAATGATTTCAAACTGAAAGAGGGCATATTTAGATTAGATTTTTATTGGCTATAAGGAAAGAAATTTTAACATGAATGTAGTGAGGCACAGGAACAGGTTGCCCAGAGAAACTGTAGATGTTTCATGATTTGAAATGATCAAGACCAGGTTGAATGGGGCTTTGAGGAACTTGGTCTCATCAAAGTTGTTCCTATCCATGCCAAGGGGGTTGGAAATAGGTAATTTCAAACATCCTTTCCAATGCAAACCATTTTGTGATTCTATGGTTCTATGATTCCATTTTATATATATATATATAATGTATTTTAGAGATTGAGAATATTCTGTGGCTTACAATGCAAGTGAGAATAGAGTAAATTTTCTCATTTCTCTTTCTAGACTTCAATAGTTACATCAATCTTACCCCATCTGAGAAGTATACACCATCTTAGGGCAGCTGACCTGACAACATGCATTTAAATTTAACATAGCTTAAATAGCTTTCCCCTCACCTGGACCTGTTGCCCTCACAGTTTTCTTGCTTGGAAGTGTTTGAGGTCTTGCAGTGCTGTTCTCATGCAGCTTCAAGAAAACAATGTATATTTTTAGCATTTATCTATTGTTTACATTTTTCTGCTCTGGGTGGAGAAATGTGATGGACCGTGATGTTCACCATCCAGGTCGAAGAGGTGGCAACCTGTGTAGCCAATCTCTTGACCTTTGTAAAAATGTATATAAGTAATGGAGTCAGATAATTAAAATAGAAGAAGGAGAAGCTTTCCCTTGACCTGCTGCGTCTGTCTCGTTCCTCATGTGTCTGAACCGGACACATGCACCACCTTGGTTTCCATGACTAATCTGGGTACAAACCATAGGTGGGAACTATAAATGCTTTTGAGAACGCTGCCTGGTTCACCTTTCTGTCATGCAGTGATCTCAGACATGCAATAGATCTAGATACAGATAGCATTTCCCTGAAAGTCTACAGTTGAAGGGGTATGACTTATGATGCAAGTAATTTCTGATTTTGTGTTTCTTAAAGAAAACTCTTACCAAGATCCAGTTTCCTGTTGAACAGCAACTTACATGAGTAATATCTCAGGGTTTAACTAGACCTATTAATGCAAAATGTCTGTAGTTCAGCCCTACCTTTGGTACGGATATTTTTCTTGTAAAGGAGAGTCATGTCTTCCCTTACAAATTAGTAAAATGAGTTAACTGGGTAGCTGTTCTTGAAGTAATCTTTGAATGCTTCACACATGCTCTACAAGTCCTGCTCAGAATAACATTCAAAGGACTTCTAGAGGAGGCTTCCATTGGTTCCCTGGGAATTCTCCATAGCTGGAAAATGTCACCTTCAGAAACTAGAGATGTTTTAATCAGGTCCTCTCTTGTATAGCTTTTCTTTTATCTTGTGTATTATTTTACAGTTAATTTTAAATACAAATATTTATGTGGACTTAAAAATGGAAGTATGACAGAAGCTCAGAAATCAGCTGGACTTATTTTTTTAGTTATTCTTGTTTTTTTTCCAAGCCTACAACCCAATCTTGTTATAGTAACAACATACCTATAATATAATAATTAAAAAAACTCTGTAACTTGTACTAATTTTGAATTTTTAAAAAAATTTAAAAATAAATGCTAAGCAGAAGGAGAGACATTGTGGGAGAAAGAAAAGGCAAAAGTGACTCTGTGAGAGCTTCATAGAGAAGATGCAGCCACATATATATTTCATTACATATGAATCCAAGAGGGTTTTTCTAATATAAAACTTACAGGTACTCTGGGTGAAAAAAAAGATAATTTAGTAATTTTTCTGTCTTTGACTTCTTTGAGGCTAATGAATGTCTGAAACTGAGGAGACAACATTAACCAGAATATCCTGAAGTTCATATTTTTGTCCTCCTCAACATGTAGAATTATATAATTCTTCAAAGCTTAACAGGATATTTCCTAAAATATGTGTCATATTTTTTTAACTATAAAAGTTTTGGGGTGTTTTGTTTTCTTTTTTAGGCCATGTCATGCCTTATCAGATCAGTTTATTTCATGATTGATGACTATGTTATACCGAACATGTTAGAAAAAGCTGTTTTGCTATTATGTATTATACACAGTCAAAGAGTTTATTTTCTTCAGTAATGAACTGTTTTAATTTTTCCTTCTGCCTGAATTTTTGCTCTTACATCATGAGGCAATTATAGAAATCCTACACAGATGTTCTTACTAATTGTTTTTCAATATTTATTTTTACCTTTTTGGCATTTAGCTGGGTATGATAATTTTAGATGGACAACTTAAACACAATGTTAAAACTGAAGCTTGTTTTTATGCTTATATTGCAAGTCATGTTATTGATTTTTTGTTTCTCTAATGCAATACTTTCCTTCTTACAAGAAAGATCACTCTTCCATTCTTTCATTAAATTTCTAAAGACCACTTGATTGTAACCCTCTCTATTCTGTGCCATATAATCTGTCTGGAATTGAAATGTTATCTGGTGGATAGGACACATTTTCTTCCATTAGCTTCTGTTGTGATTACCGCAAGAAAAATGATAACAGAATAAGAACAGAAAGAAAAAATCAAGAGCAGAATGAGATGGTTCAATTTGAATCAGGTTGTTCTCCATCTGAGAAGAGACCTTTTTAAATGTTTTTGAGGTTTTCAGTTTTTTTCCCATGTTTAAAAGTGCACTTGACTCTTGCACTGCTAGCCACTCTTTTACCTTTAGCCATCATAATTTTCTTACTTCAACTTGAACTCACTCTGCCTTATGTTTTCAGGGTAAAATCAACGGTGATGGATTCTGTAATTTACAATTGCTTTCTTTCTTTACGTCTTCAGTTCACCTTTCATGTAAAGCTTCATTAGCCCTTACATTTTTCATGATGTTTCTAATTAATTGTTAGACACTTGGAGACTCAGTGAAATAGTTCCATTTTCCTTCTCCCTGACCACTCCAAGTGCGAATATTGGCAATATTAATAAATCTATTTTGGGTAAAAGAAATAAATTATTTCTCAGAAGGAGACCTGGTCTTTAGAGAGGGAAAGTAAACTGTTGGGGGGAATGGTCTGGAAAAAAAGGATTCAAAAATGCTATTATAGAATTCTCAATGAGAATTATAAAAAAGCATAAGATAAAAGACTAGTATTGAGGCTGCAAATAAAACCATGTAATGCCAAGGCAATGAAGCTTTGAAATTATTGTTTAAAATGTCTATCTGTCTTGTCCTATCTTAATATAGTCATAAAAGTTGATATTAAACTTGGTGGCACACAGCCTGAGGTATTATGTGTTTAGGTACATCAGCGCACAACGTTATGCACAAAATGCTACACAGGTAGATTTGGAGTTCTGTATGTGTGTGTGCCTTTATATATTTTATGTACACATGCCCATGCACAGACACACATGCATATATTTTTTTGTATGTATGTGTCTTTTTCATTTCTCAGTGAAGTTTAAGGAAATGTTTGGGGGCAGAATATGGATGACAGGTGAGGAAAAAAAATGCCATACAGCTTTAATATAAAAACAAGTTATTTGCAATATTTCTGACAACTGTAGTCCTTTATACACCCTCACGTTATACATACTTACAATTGTTCATCTGTTCTGGTGTTAAATGCAAGGGTGTCTTAAGGTAACAGCTAAATTAATGTTTATTTTTTTTCCCAAAATCTTAGACTATGCTAGACTAAGGTGATAATTGACATTTAATTATGGGGACTAGTAGTATACTAAAGGTAAACAAGATGATGCCATAAAATGTGCTTATTAATTGTAAATCTTCAAGAGTTTCTTCTAGTAATCAAGAATTTGACTTTACTTGCGAAAAGGTTGAAATTTGCACTAATAGTAGCTTAGCAAATGTTCAATGTATGCTAGTACACTTTAAAATGTATAACCTGACAAAATGAGAATATCATTTAACTTGCACTTAATACAATTTATTCTTCATTTCTGTGGGCATTTAAATTATATTAGCTAATGTATTTTTATTAATGGAACTCTTGCAGTGTAGCACACTCAGGTATTGAAAAATCAAGTTGTATATTTCTCTGTAATTGGCATTTGCTTTTTCATTTGGACAATAGGCTGTAAATGCACCTCTGACCGGTTTTGCTGTAATTACTATTACTTTTTAAAAGTTATCACAATGCCTATGAATTTGAAAGAAAGCATAAATAGTCGATTCTACATTCACTTTTTTTTTCAATTTTTAAGTATTTAAAACCTGAACCAAAAATATATATTTCTAGTTCAATGAGGAAGCAAGAGATTGTATGAACATAATGTCACAAACAAATGAGAAGTTGACTTAACTTTTTAAAATTAAATATTACTATTTACATTTAATCTGAAGTTTCTTGGCTTTCAAATTCCTTCATCAAATGCATCTCTCTTAACATACTTATTTAATTCTGAAAATAGCCTGAAGACATGAATTATCAGGTGGTCATTATAAAGCACTGAATAGACAAATGCTGCCTTTATTGGAGATTGTTTTTTTGTTGTTGTTGTTTGTTTGTGGATTTTTTTTTGGTGGTTTTTGCCTGCTTTTGGTGGGTTTTTTTTGGTTGTCTTTCATTAAGTAAAAATCACAAGTACCAAAAATTTGCTCCCCCCCAAAAAAATCCCGCCAAACTACCTTTGTGCTTCAGGGTGAAGTACTTTTTAGCTCAAATAAATTCCATCTGATCCAGACTGATAGAGAGCAACAGATTTAAATCTAGCTTTCCATAATCTATATGAAACATATTCTAGGTAATGGAGAGACATCAGTTTGGTGTTGCACATGTAATTGATAATGAATGAGAAATTAACTCAAAGTGCATTCTAGGTACATTTTCAGGAGGGTTGCAAATTAATTACACCTTACGAAAACAACCCAAAGCAAACAGGGAGTATAAGAGGGAAGCTTGTCTTCATATTGTGGAAAATGAAAGAACTTAAACAGTGAATCTCACAGTATGCAAAATGATTCCTGAGCAGCAAATTGATCTTTGGCTATGGGACAAAAATACTGGTACTTGCCACCCACTCTACACTATTTAGATTTATTTGGAGTAGGTATTGCATTTGATATTCAGCACTGCTGGTAGTTTCTTTTCTACTGCATGAAAGCAAACAAAAAATTCATTAAGACATATAGTTATTAAAGAATTTGGAATTGTAATTAAACAGAAAGATGATATTCATGGTAGTCTTTAATTCTTATTTCTTAATATTTACATGTTGTTTTTGCAGGATGAAGAAAGCTGAGAGGGAGAGATTGCACTTAAAAGCAGCAAATAAATTTTTTTGGAAGTGAACTTCACTGGATGGTGCCATTTTGGGGCAGCTGTAACAACATCACTGATGTTTTATTAAGCAGTGTTCTAATTTAATCCCAGCTGTGACAGTATTCATTCTTTTCAAGATTTATACTGAGAACTGCTTTATATTTCTGAGTGCAGCTGCAAACCAAAAAACATCTATTTAAATTTAGTCAATTTTTTGACTAAAAATATGAACTGCATTTTACATTCAATTATTGCTGCAATTACATATTGTCCAGTAGGAACAGCATTTTGCACTTGAAAGAGATGAATAATACTTGGAATAAAAGTTGAAAGAAAGTGGCTTTTAAGACAGGGAATTTATATCATTATTTAAATAATAATAACAAAAAAACCCCATCATGTAAACATATACTAATATATGAATACATATAATTCCTTAAATTTTTGTTGTATATATGTAAAGATGAAAGAATTGAATGAGAAAAACCACTGAACAAATAATTATAACTGTCCTAAATTTGCTTCAGAGTATTCAAGGTTTATACATGTTAATTTTGTATTTATAGAAAACCTGAGTCATGATCTAGTCTTCATTTAATTCACCTGTTTACAGCCAAAATCTGCGATGGATGCTGATAATGATAGAACTAATCATAAAGCAATATTTAAATAACAGCAGGAGAAAATCTGTGTCATCAAGTATCTAACACTTTATGAAATTTTAGGTTAATGCTGACTATATCATGGGTTATAAACAATTCAGTGAAACTCATCCTTGGCATTTTTTCATTGAATGATTATACTCATGGTTTTGTGTAATAACTTAGGGATACTCACAGTTAAATATTTTAAAATGATAACACAATATGGATTGTCAAGATCAAGAATAAATATTAGGTAATACAGAAATGAAAATAATGAAATACGTTCTATTTTACTAGTTTTCAGAGTTGTTACCTACTAAAGCAGTATTGTTTTAATGGAGAGAACACACACGTAAAGGACATACATTTATTTCTTGTATGTAAAACTGGTTAACCACAAATAGTGACTGTGTAGTTTAAGGATAAATTATACTATATTTGTTAACTGTCTTTATTATAATGCTTCAATATACACATATTAATATCCACTTACATTTTTGACAAACAGCATTGTCCTGGTGCACACACATTTGTTGGTATTAGAATTGCAATGGAAAAAAAATCTGTAGAATAACTTTGGATCTTAGTGGCTCATATTTACAGACAGTGGTACCCATGGATTTAAGTGCTAGATTTCATAAACTGTGGTTCTTGTACTGCAAACAGAATCATGAATATAAATTTATCAGATATAATGCTGAAAGTATCAGCTATTTTTACTGAGTCAACAAAAATGCAACAGTAATAGCACCGGTTATAAATATAAATATAAATACAAGTTTGTGTTAATATTTTATCACCTTTTCTATTGTTTGGTCAGAAATATTTCTTTACTATTTTAGATCTATACCTTACCTCATATTATAAAGCAGTGTTAAAATTTTTAGGCAAGCTTAGAAAATTAGCTGCTGAAGTGGTTTTGAAATTGATGTTTCCTATCAGACATTCCACAAGAGAGGGACTTGTAAATACTGATGATAATACAAAGGGATACACTGAGACAAAATAAAATAGACTTCCAATCCCGTCTTTTTTCATTAGAGTGCATTAAGATGGCTTTTTTGTTGTTTTGGTTTTTTCCCCCAAAATACTCTGTTTTCTCCCTCATCTGAGTATTCACCTAAGCATAGAATGTTCTGTCTTGAGTTTTGATAATTTATGACTCTTTAAGTCATAGTGCATGTCTGCATTATAGAATTAAACATGCTAAATGAACATTCTGTGCATAGTTGGACAATGAAGGAACAAGCAATTCATTTTTCATTATTAAACAAACAAACCAACCAATGATGATTATGCAAGTACAGAAGTTTCACAACAGGTCTGAGTATCTGAAGGTCTGAGATCCACAGAAAACTCTATTGAATTTGTAACCCCTAGAGCTGTGGATGCTAATATAGAAAACTGATAAGAGAGGATTTGAAGTTCCATCTGGATGCACTGAGTATCCTGCATATATAACATTGATGTGAAAAGGTTTTATCTTTCTGAAAAAAAAGGAGAAAAAACTTAAATTCTTGTTTGCCCTCTAGATCTATTTCTTCAGTCCAAATAGATCTGATAGATCACATGCCCCATTATAATGGCAGTGGCTTCAGAATTGCAACTCGGGTGGCATTGATCTCTGTTGAGGCACGGCTAATGCATGTGAAACCTTATCAAAGGACAGGAAGCAAAATATGAGATGTTAGGTATTTGTTGATTGCCCTTGTCATTTTAGTAGCCCTGAGTTTTCTTCAAATGCTCTTTGTAACAGAAGACAACAGAAGACAACATCTAAAGTGGAGAGAATTTTTCGCTATAGAAATTAAAAAAAAAAAGGTGCAGTTTTGATATAGAAGTAAATGTAAATTGGAGTGTTTAACCCTTTCTTATCAAGTAGCTTTGACTTAAAAAAAACAAAACAAAACAAAACAAAACTCTGAGATTACATGCATACATCTCAGCATGAAGCTGAGTTATGAGGTTTAAGTCAGGTTTGAAAAGTTTTTTGACTCATGGGGTGGCTGGGCACTGGAACAGGGTTCCCCAGGGAAGTGGTCACAGCACCAGCCTGACAGAGGTCAAGAAACATTTGGGCAACATTCTCATGCACATGGTGAGACTCTGAGTCTGCCCTGTGCAGGTCCAGGAGTGGGACTTGATGATCCTGATGGGTCCCTTCCAACTCAGCATATTCCATGATTCAATGATTCTATGATGCCAGCATCCTGTTTATACTATAAATTACAGTGTTAAAATTTTGACTATTTATGTAATCAAAGTTTTTTCCAGCTAATGTTTTTCTAGATAAATTTTCACCTGTACCCAAAGACAAGATCATTACTATGACTCCTGTGAGAAAAAACTCAACAACAAAACCCAAAAACCAACCAAACAAAAAACAACCCCAAAAACCTAAACAAACAAACAAAATACCCATCACCTCCCCAAAAAAGTAAGCAAACAACCCACAAACAAACAAAGAAACCAAACAAACAAAAATCCAACACCTAACTCTAAATATTAACTTCAGCTTTTTTACCTCTAGTATGATAATTGCAAAATATGTAGCTAGTGCATTTTTGTGCTCTGAGCTGTACTATTTCCAAAAAGTAAGGGAAGAATTATATTATTTACAGGAACCTATTTGCAATGATTAATGAATAGGTCTGGCTGAATAAGGCTTCAGGCTTTCCTTGGAAATTGTAGTCATATTGTGCCAGCTTTTTCCTGGAGCAGCCTGCTGGGAGTTACAGTAGAAGAGCTGTTGGTTAACTCTTCTACACCCAAGGATTTTTCACATGGGTATTTTACATCTTTTCCTCTCTGTCCTTGTTTGACAAATTATTGTGCATATTCTCAACTACCCTTAGCTACATCTCAACCCCTGCAAAATTTTAGTGTATATTTTTCAGGACTGCGTTAAATAGATACAGGCAGTTTTTCACCACCTTAATTACCATTCACTAATTGCAATCCACACATCTCTTCAATCACAATTTCTGCACTGTCTCTTCTCTTTTCCTATTATCTTCCTCCTTCATCCTTCTAAAGTTGAAAACTAGCTTGCCCCCTCATATTATCCTTTTACACTAATTTCTGTGTCTTGTTTCATCCTGTCTGCTTTCTCTTTGCTACTGTTGTTACCATCCACAGAACCCTGAAATAATTTACCTGCTTCTCTAACAAATATTCTCCAGAGGATATTTAGACAATTCTCCCTATTTATGATTTCTTCATTATTGCCAAACCTTGTAATGACATGGAATTCCAAGTCAAAGTGCATAACTTGGACAACTATGAAGCCACTAATGACATTATGTGTAAGTGAAAGTACAGAGACACTTTAGTAAGGCTAAATTTGGGTATTAGGAGAAGAGAAAAAGAGGTCAGGGTCATAAACATTTTATTTTTTTTTTTTTTCTTTTTTTTTTTTTTTTTTTTTTTTTTTTTTTTTTTTTTTTTTTCCCCCAAATGTTGAAACTATAGCTGCTTGGTCTAGTCTATCAGCATGTGTCCATAGAAAGAAAACTGTTTGGTGAAACAAAAACATTAAGAAAACCTTTTTCCAACTCATATTATATATATGTATATATTCCACCTTTCATTCTGTTTTCTCTTTTCTGTTTTAATTTAATCCTATTTTGTTTCAACTTATCTCTTTTTTTTTTCCTATTACTTCTCCCCTTCTCAAAAAAAGCCTCACCAAAACAAACCACAAAAAACCAGAAATACTTGTCTTCATTTTCAGAGAAGTGAAAATGTCTTAAGGAAATTATCATTCTTGTCATACCATGTTAAGAAAAGTCTGAAAGATTTGTTATCTGTAGGATTTCTGACATTCTTCTGGCAGATGTGAAAAGAAAAGAGAACAAAGCTATTTCTAATTTAAGGAAAAGATGTTCCCAATGGCAAAAGAAAATCACAGTTGCTTCACTGGGCCACCAATGGTTGAGCCACTGCCCATAACCTATCAGCTCCTGAATGCTGGTGTAAACCTGGGCTCATTTAAAGTGAAAGAAAGTAGTCACAACATCCATCCACAACACTTGCATCCTGGTAAGGGGCTGGATACTACAAGGCAAGGTTGGCTTTTCCCCTAGACTGACCAGAACCCTAGGCGAATGTTGATACCTAGAACCCTAGAGTCCCATCAATTACTCTGTATTCTCTGGTACAAAAGGCCCATCCTGCTAAGCATTTTGCTTTCCAGTATTTGTATGTATCTTTGGGATGGATCAGGAGGACACTGATATAACTTGACTCAAATTGTGCCAGAATCCCAGTTCATAGGTGTCAGCCAACTGGAACCAGTTTGTTCAACATTGGTGTTGAGTGTTGAGATAAAAGAGGAATTAAAGTTTCAAAAAGCACCTGTACCAGGCCATGTTTCATAGATGTGGTGAACACAGGTGCCTCCCTTGCCCAGCATGACAGATTACAGCACTCAAAGGCCTTTCCCACTGCTCTGGCAGGGGCTCTTGACTCCCTCTTCAGTCAGTGAAGGCTAGTGAGACAGACATTTGCACAGGGCATCTCAGTCATCTTTCTTTGGCGCTTCTCTCCACATTACATAACCCAGCCTCATTTAATCCTCTCTTTGCTGGAATATCTTTGGCAGTTCGACCTTCTTGTGCAGCCCCTGCAGCTGTGGCCTCTATGTCACAGTGAGAAGGAAAGCATAAGGGATATTCATCAGATGATGAATCGTCCTATTCACAGTTCTTATTCAATGAGTCATCCCTGGAAATGGTCAACAAAAGAAAGAGTCTATGTCTGCACTCCTTACAGGAATCTTTGCTCCTGAGAGTCAGAGGGCTGTGGAGAGGCTGTTGTAAAAGCAACAGAGCAGTTTATTGTGTCTTCACAGATCTTTAAGACTTTTCATCTTTCCACATATTTTTCTGGTGATAAAGGAAGGACACTGCTTTTCCTATCCAACCTCCTCCCTGCTGTAGGAGACATGTAAAGCTAAGATAGTCAGCGTATCTACACTCTGACTTCCCTTGCACTCAGAAATAAGAAGGTAAAGACAAAAAAAATACACTAAGATAAGGCAAAACTAAAATGGCAGAGTGGATAACAATATTTCCAGTTTCTGTTGGGCTATTGAATTGCCCAGATGATAAAATGTCAGATGGGTGTGTGTGCATGCATGAAAGAGCCCCTAGAGCCAGTGCTTACATGGCTCTGCAGGACAATGCTGTGCTGGTCTGCTGTGGAAAATTATTGCTCCTCCATACATTCCTACCACATCTATGGTCAGAACTGCCAAGGGCACTGTAAAGGACAGTTTTAGCCCACCCACAGAAGTAAGGCATATAATGTTTCTGCAGTTGTTCTGACCACAATTTGGTTGGCTATGAGTCTTTGATGCTTGCAATGCACTGACACAAGTTTAGAATTACCAGTGCCCATACCAACTGTGGTGGATAGGTCATGAACTTCCTTCTGGTCTCTCCTTACAGGTTTACATGCTGAGACATGGAGCTGAAGGATGTCCCTCGATAGTTTGTGAACTCGCAACTATAGGATGGCAATATTTGAGATAGGCCCAAGCTGTCAGTATGAATCAGCAATGTCCACATCATAACAAGTGGTCTGTGTGATAATGCACACCCCAGTAGTCACTTAGCAGTAGGGAATGGGTTTGTAAATCTTTGGATTTCAGAAGACCTCTATGTTCTTCTCTGCTGTTATTTATGCCTGAAACTTAATGTAACAGTGTTGTAGGTGGGCATACAACTTTTTGCAGGGGATTTCAAACAAAGTCCACTGTGCAGGGAACTTTTTGTCTTGTTGCTGGTCATTCTAAACCAACAAGAAAATAGAGTTTCAACAGTAATGCTTCACATAACAATATTTTAAAAATACCTTTTAATTTATGTAAGGTTGCCCTAGAAAAACTGTTTTGTCTTATCTCAAACTCTAAACCAGCAATTTTAGCTTTTGACCTCATGCTTAAATCTGACCTGGCAGAATTCCTCATGTTAAGCTCTGTGGTCCCATGGAAGTTTTTACATATGCTTTGCATTTTTGTTTCTTTCTTCTGATGTTCATGCACAGTATGTGGAGGAGGTGCTAAACAACTGTGAATATCAAAAATTTGGTCATACTTAAAATTTTCTCAGCTATTCTGCTGCTAAGTGTTCATTGCACCAATTTTATGCTGCTTTGGCACCACTGGAAGCTGCAGTTGATACTCTTAGGCGTCTTTTTTTTTTCTTTTCTTTTTTGGTACAGTTGAATAAGTTCAGGCAAGTGATACAATTCTGTAGTAATTTTGAAATCTCAGAAACTGAAACTGGTTCAGAAACTGAACCAATACAATAATGGGGAAAGAATTCAGTCTGTCCCATGTTGATTTGTTTCCTTAATCCAACAGAAAAAAAAAAAAAGATTATTAAGAATATTGCAGTTATTCTGAATCAACTACGTGGTATGATATGTTGCTAACAAAGTTAATCTTCCAGGCCAACAACCATTCCTGTACCTGCTATGGTTTTCACTGTGGTAGAAATACAGTAGAGCTTTTTAACATTAGAAAACATTTATTTCCAGGAAAGAAAAAAATAACAATAAAAATCAGCTATGATTCTGTCAGAAATGGCTGACGTACAAATGATAGAGTGTTCTTGAGTGTTAGATGGGGCTGACAAGTGAGGTTTTAACAAAAGGATGGGTTCAAACTGCCTTAGTAGCTGAAAGGTCCCAAAATGTTTATAAAATCTCTGGGGAAAAAAAGTTGTAGATTATTACTGAAATCAGCCTTCTTCCATTCAGAATTTTCCAGGTGTAAACTAAATATATTTACAAGGGCCAGTTTAGAAAGCTGAAATCTTTATTTTTCATGTTCAAATGTATTATTCTTTACAAGACTAAACTTTTACTAACTGTATGAATAAGAAATATTTTCACCATAAGAAACATTATGTTTCCAGTAATGAATGACAGTATTTGAGCTTCTGAAAATTCAGAGTTAAAAACCTTAGATGTTCTGAAGTTGATATAAATATAAAATACGGCAATTTGGCCCCAACACATTATAATGGATTTTTGCATGTACTGGTTAAGAACTGCACAACATGAAGTATTCATACAGGCAATAATAACTGCAGTGAAGAACAGGTAGAAAGAACAAAACAGATTATTATTATAACACAGAATATTCCATTTAATGAGCAGCAGTGTTCTATAGCAGCTTATATGTGGTGACTGACTTGATTTTTTTTAGAGCACCTTATTTTACATTTCAAAAATATTTCATACATTAACCCATCCTAGATTACCATTGCTTTTTCTTATTTGTAGGATGTGTATTTATGTGAATACACACAAATATATGTTCACACACATACAAAATTAATACTCACTGCCTTTTTGCCTTGCAGAATGCTATTTAAAAAGCCATCATACACCTTTTTTTAAAGTGAGACCTGCCAAGATGTCTTTTCAGAAGCAGATACATAGCAATCAGAATAGACTCATAAAGTTGAAACCTGGACATACATCACTGTAGCTCATTTGTCAGGGAGAAAATGGAACTTTTACTCAGAAACATAGACATCTTTCATTGAGTAAAAGTGTAAGTACTGGGACTGTAATCCTGTGTCCCAAGTAATTTACTCTAATTCATATTCCTTGCTATGGAGTCATGACATCATAATGTAAGACCTGAGTGCCAAGAGGATTATGTATCCCTATGTGTAAATCTCTTTCACAGAGCTTTTCTATTATCTTTAAATGCAAATCAGCATATTCTTCATTTTGCAAGAAAGGGTTTTTTTCAATTAATTCTTAGACTTGTTTTTGATATAGGAAAATAATAAAATTAAAACCAATTTTGTTATATGTGCAGTGTGCTGTATCATTTGAAATGGCATAAAAGCATTTGACAATATAGAAAATTATTTCAGTGCATGAATGACAAACATAAAATTGTTCTTCCTATTAAATTTTCAACTCTAAAACCTATGTTCTATTTAAAACAGAGAAAACAGATTTTGAAATTTGTGCTTACTATTAAAAGGTAAATTGCACTGAACATGTGTACTAAATTAATTCTGACTCAGAACATAACATTCTTGTTTCTGACACTACTTTTTTAAAGACATATTTTAGTGCAGTTATAATCAAATAAAATCAAGGGGAAAAAAGATATGTGTCAGGTGGTCTTAGTACATGGATAATTTCTCTGTATGCTGTTGTATCTCTGGAGGCTGCAGACTATTAAACTGCACTGATTATACCTGTTACCCTAATGCATTATTCATGAAATTGGCACCACAGCATCTTCAAACAGTCTGTCATTTTCCATTACTTTCCATCAAAGGAACCATATGTTGTTCTCACAGTATATTGATACCAGGGCATATACAAAGCAGACAGTCACATGGAAGCACTATCTGCTTTCACATGAGTTTTCAAATAGTTTTTATTAACCACCACTTTTAATGGCCTGTTTGATTATTCAGTGCTTAAACGACGAAACTTCAATGAGAAGAGAGATTGATGACTGCTCTTTCTATGTTGAAAATGATTCAGTTCTCATAAACAGTTTGCCATTCAATGGAACTGCACTGCAAGATATTTCTTCATTGAATTCTGTTTTGAAATGTTGTTCCTCAGACATCTCTCATTCCTTTGGATATCTAAGATGCAGTACTTCATTATCAGAAATCAGCCTTGTTTCCTGTCCCATCCTATGTGCAGTAAATTGATTTTGAACAACAAGCTATTTTTTTACAATATCACTCCTAACTTAATCAACAATAATCTGATTCTGTGTGGTAGCTGATAATCTTTCCTAAAACTTTGTGATGTTATGTATATTTAATGACTGATCAAGAAAAAAAAAAAAATCCTTTAGGTATCTTATGAGAAGGTGTAAGAATTTGACTATTCTTTTACATATATAATGATAATTCCACTATTGTCTCAATTTCTAAATTTGTTTTTTTAGGTAATTACTTATTTTATGATGTGATTTTTATAAATCATAAAACCCCTATATAATGACTGCTTGCTATTCATTGAAATATAGGCATTTGAGACTGCCTTTTTTTTTTTCTTCTGATTTTAATCAGCATTGAAATCCACTGTCATCTGAAACAGTTATTAGTAGGTTAATGATTAGTGGTTGGGCTTGATGGTCTTAATGGTCTTTTCCAACTTAAATGAGTCTGTGATTCTATGTTCAGTTACATCAAGATGTTCCACTGTGTTCATAGTCTAACTTTACACAGAGCATATAAAAACTTGGTAGGGTTAAGACAAAGTGGCATCAAATTCAAATGTGCAGAAGGAATTTAAAATGGATGGTGTCGGCTCAATTTTTCAACATTCTTTTTATTCCTTTGGTATCACTAAATAAAGAGTGAACTGAAAATTCAGTCTGGGTCCCCAATATCTGGGTCTCCATCTGTCTACACATAGGATTACTGGGAACATCTGAGGTTTGCTCAATAGAAATACTACATATACTCTGTGAGACTGACTTTGGTCCAGTAATTCTAAACTAATGCCTGCTATTAAGAGGATCTTCAAGGCGGAGATAAACAGGCTCCTGGGGGGCTTCTGTGTGTTCAATTCTAAACGTAGGAGATGTTTATCACACACCAAGCAAGTACGGTTGGTAGCTGAGAAATGCAATTCAGCTACATTTGGATAAAGTTAAAAACCACCTGAGCAAACAATCTGTTTTTTAGATGAAGTATGTAGGTCATATTCTCACATTTAATACAGTCTATATTCAAGGCATCCAATTTTCTCATATTGTTTTGCCCTTAATGGATATTCTCAACATTATAAATTTATTTCTAGTGAAGGGAGGCAGTGCTAGCTCTCAGTAGGTCTCTGCAGGCTTATGATACAGGGGGACAGTTTTTACATGAACTAATAATAAGGACTGATTTACACTCACATGGGTTATATAGTCATACATTTTCTGCTTCCAGTAATGACAAATATTGACTTATCTGCAAGCTTCACACAAGCATTAACATTTCATTTGGGATTATGGTGGGGTAAAGGTTCAAGTCTCATCTAGTTCAGAAAAGCAGCCACATACCAATGGACTTTTCAACCTCTTTCCTTCTCCCAGGGCTGGGGTGCAAGTGATGAGGGCCAACTTTACTGTGAGGTAGCCTAGAACAAGGCCTGGGAACAGTGTCTGTGGGCAAATATTTCTCCTGCAGGGACTGTGCTGGAGTTCAGGCCCTTTTTCCTGATTCTTGCCGGGGTTTTGCAGTATGAGTCCCATGCTTTACTTTAGTGGCCTGGACGCCCATATGCTGTTCATGCCCATTACCCTCCCCAGAAAACCCAGGACCTTTTCTAACCTAGTTTCACTCACTGATCTTTCCCTGCCCTCCTTGATCAAGTACTGGGGACTGGACCTCTGTTTGGTGAGATCCCTATTCTGTCTGTCATGCTGTCACCCATGCTCCCAGAACACCTTTCTCGTGCATTTCCCCATCCTCATAACTTCCTGACACCATGTGATATCATACTGATACAACAGAGAAAGAAGTGCAATTCAGTCCCTCAGACCACAGAAGACATGAATACCCATCAAACAGCTGGGACAGCTAAGATTTGCAAGCACCTGTGAAACTGCTGACAAGCTGCTACATATGCAGCTGGTCTACTTTGTGGCTGTTAGAAACAATCTCTTCAGTTTGGTGCTGAGCTACACTCAAGGGGTAATTTACCTTAAAGAAAATTTCTGTGGAAAACTGTTTTAAGATTTGTAGGAAGCCTTCTTAGGGATTACTGTATTTCAGTAGATATCATTTGAAACTAATTACTTGTTTGTTTCTTTGTTTGTTTTCGTAGTGTAGTGTTGCCAGTAGAATGTTCACAATGACACCAGCATTTTTCACGTTTTGATAAGGTTTTGCTACTGATGACACATTCTCCACCATCAAAAACTTCCTCTGTCAACTTAAAATATGGTCAGTTTTACTTGTGGGGTTTCTGTTAAATTATTGCAGCACACTCCCATCCAGAGATGTGACAGATGCAGCATCATGCCTACATTATCCTTATTCTATTTTGTTGCCTTGTGTTCAGTGTAATTTTCCTTTTTTTTTCTCCATATGTTTGATAACATCAGCATATGTTGTCTGCTATAGCAGATGACCTTTAATTGTATCTCATGGTGTGAGGCTGATGTTCTATGACTGAAGATTTACCTTGAGAATGTCTCAGTAATGGGTCAGTCTTAACCATTCATTGTTTTTAAACTGTCCATACAAAATGCTTATGGATGGTTGGTTATTTGATATATGCAGCAGATGTCTGGTGCAGCTCAGCTCACAGGAGCATTTTGATACCAGCTATAGGCAATGCTTTGAGACTCACTATTTAAGACATTTAACCATTTTGTACCAAGAGCACAAAGACAGCCTGTGGGTGACTGGCTGATGTGACAGCTCTAAAAAAAGACTCAGACATTCAGAGAAGTGGAAAGAACAATTGCAGGGTACTCACTATTTTTCAAAGACCCATATCTTCAACCCAGCTATGCTGTATTTCCTAGGAACTGTAATGACTGTTGCTGTCCTCTGTGTGACTCCATTTTTAGGCATGTCTCATTTGGTATTCATGTGATATTAGAACTGTCCTTAAATTTCCATTTTTACAATGGGTTTAAACATGCTTTCTGCTAACAATAAGACTCTTCTGAGATAAAACCATTTGTAATGAATAACATACTTTCCCATTTACAGATATCATACCTTTATTTTAATCCATACAATAATAAACTAAACCTGTCCAAAAATATTGCCTTGTTTGGTTCCATTTTAGGCAAAAAAATTAGTTCTAAATGTTTTACCTTTGCTGTAAAAACTTCTCAATTTAAAACGAGCAGCCATTTAGTTGCTGGAACAGAAATCTCTATAGATGTTTTTGCAGAATCCCAATACTAATGAATTTGGTTAGAGGCAAGTAGCGTACATAGACTTTATCTTCTGAACATTTCTTGATTTTGCCTGTGAAAGAAGATCATGTCAGTGTGGTCTTCACTATTCAGATTACCTTTAGGGAGGACTCTTTTCAACAGAGTCTTCTGATTGTTATTCTGTCAAGGATATTTTCAAAGCCTGAGAGAAACTACAGTGGTTTTCACTGTCACTATCATGCTTGTAGGGATGGATGACATTTCCATTTTAAACTCCCAATCTATTGTCACTTTATTCCATATGGTGATTACCTGTTTCTCTGGTGTGAAAAGAAAAAAAGATGTCCGTATTTAGTAAGAATTAGTCAGAATTATCACTGACTTTACTGGCAGCCACTGCCTTACCCTGAAGCATCTGGATAATGATTTCAAGACTTACTGATACCGTACTCCCAGATGATCCTGAGCTGGTTACTGTGGAACTCTATCTAATACTATTCTAGTTATGGCAGATTGACAGTTTAATAAATAATGTGCACTATAGCTGAAACCTCTGATGAGGTAGAGTACCGCTGCTCAGTACTTTTTATTCCAACTCACTATCCTCAGTTTTGTTCAGTCATTGAATTATAGCTGTGTCTAGGGATCAAGCTAGACATCTGCTGTTTTAAATATTTCAGTGCTTAATCCTTCTAGGAGTTTGATTTTACTTGTTTTGAAACCATGAGACAGTTATTGGCATATGATTCCTCTTTAATCAAAGTTCAGACCAGAAATCTTTACCATGCATAGCTTCTTACAGAGCAAATGTCAAAGTGACAATAACACTGTATGACCAGCACTTTGGTCAACAGGTAGCAGAAAATCAATACCCCACTGGTAAGGTCAAACTGTAAAAACAAGCATTATTAAGTGAAAAATAAGATGTTATTTGACTTTTTGATGCTATTAACATAACTGATCTGTTTATATATTATAATTTGTCAGGTCATACCATTCATTTACCAATAATTGTTCTAGAGAGATCAGCAGGTTCCACTTCACTCCACCTGTACAATTTGTAGTCAATATATAGGCTGCAAGTAGCACTCAAGGTGCTATTTCTATTGTCACATTACTTTTATATTCCTAATACTTGCTGTTTATTGGCCACTTGACCTGAATCCCACACATATCCCAGTAATGTTCACTTCAGTAGTGCCGTCAGGAGCATCAAGACCTGTTTACTAGAAGATGAATACGTTTATGTCCAGTTTGTGATTGATTGACTTCCAGTAGCAGTCTCTGCTATTTCATTACTTCAAGATTTCATTTATTAAAGATACCACATAAAGCACAGAAGAGCCTGCACAACTAGTTGATTACAGTGAGAAAGTGCCAATTCTGTCTTCTGTGAATGCAATTTCTTCTGTTATTACAGCAGAACAAAAGTTGTGAACACTGAATACAGAGCCTTTTGATTATTATTTTATTTTTTTTATTAAAAAGAGCAGTTCAATTAAGATCAGAGGGCAAAGATCTCTAATAAATATGCATTTGAGTATTCTATGAAATTACACAGTAGATAAAAGTAGAGGCAATACTCCATGCTGTAATTTTAGTAACACCGTACTAGCCTTGCATATATAAAAAGACTTGAACATATAAATAGAGGCCAGGTTGAGGCATTTTTTGTACTGTAATAAAAATTTGGATGCAATGTTTGTATCTGAAGAGACCTGCTATTATGGTGAAAGTAACTAAAACTGCTATTCAGCAAGAGCGTGGTTTTTATGATTATTTCCAACCAAGTGTTTGTTTGAGCTGTACAATTTCTACTCTTTAGTGAATGCTTTCAAGTTATTTACTTTGAAATCTATCTTTCTTTGGTATCACCTCTTCCTTCATTTTGCATATCTTGTGGTCATGTCATGAAGAGCCCCTAATTTCAAATGGAAGAGTCAATGAATAGCAGAAGTGCTTATCTTGCAGTTAGGCAAAACAGAATCCCCATCCTATCCATCATCCCCATCAAAACAGAATCCCAGTCTTAGTGAAAAGATAGAGCAATTAGGCTTTCATGGAGGAAATTCTATGTGTAACTGAGATGGTCATATGCACTTTTTTGTCATTTGTTACTGTACTAATGGATCTTTATTGGAAAACAATCATGAGTGGAATTTCATATCACCACAGCTTCTATTCAGAGAAAATGCATTCGTTTAGTCTTCTCCCCTTGCTTTGAACTCTACTTCAAACTGAATTTTCACAAAACACCATCTTCAATAGAGGGCACCACAGTAAAACAAGAAGACATCTTTCAACTTGCTCCAGGAAATCACTGTGTCAGAAAGAAATCAGGAATCATTTTAAGTTCTTATAATAAAGCTCCCTTGTTCTTATGCTTCCAGAATATCTTTCTTTCCATTTTATTTTTTTTTTCTTGTTCTAAACATGAGTAGAAATACTCCAGCTGTGATCTCTGCACTAGCAGATGTGGTCAGAAAATTTTCCACTGATCTGTGGAAAAATTGCTGCTAAGATGAAGATGCAGATTGTTGATCTGCAACATAAAAAGCATGTTAAGACACCAAATGGAACCTCCCCACACTCCCTTATTTCTATTATTTGCAAAGAAACACCATAGTTTTCCAACCTTTGGGCTGTTATTCTCATGTCAATAGCTTTCAGTTTAGACAGAGGGAGGTTTTTCTCACACAACCGTTACCCTGAGAAGGTTTGAAGCTATTCTGCTCTTATCCTTTTTCATTTTTAAGTTCTGTTATTCACTATCAGACTAAGTTAATGTTACATTATAAAAATAAACAAGGAATGCCAAAATAAAAATAGGATTGACGGTCTTCTTGGTTAAACACAAATGAATATATTCCATGTTTTTACCTATGTACTGATGCTCTCTATGATTTATGCAATAGTTCACAAATACAGAGTAGCATAAAACACCTTTTCTTTGCTTTACAAATTAGAAATAGCCTATTTTAAAATGTCATCTATTTACATTAATAATAACTTCATCAATCTAAAATAAAATTATTATTGATCTTATAGAAACGGGATTTTTTCATCCCCTGTAAAATTTTACTATAATTTGAACAAAGCCATCCAGGCAAAGAAAGAGACATACACAGCTTTCTATTACAATGTCTCAGCACGGGCTACCTCTTGTCTAGCTTTGATAACACTGGGATGTCTAGACTCCATGAAATATTTTTAACTAATAGTTTTAGTCAATTAGATTGTAACACAATAAAAAAACCCAGAAGCAAACCACAGAGGAGCCTTACTTTTTACTTGTCGTTCCAAATTGATTGGTGACTATTTAGAGAAACATTAAAAATAATGTATCTTCACAGAGAGTTTATAACTACAAGAAACTACATTGATACAACTCCTAAAAAGAAGATTGTTTCAAGTCTTATAGACAAATAAAAGAAAGCTAACCAAAAGAATAATGAGACCTCCTCTCACTAACATTTAGAGAACTATTTGATAAAAATTAAACAAAATGCATGGTCCAGAAATGATAAGCAGGTGAATGTTGCTATTTTTAAAAATCTCAGAACAGAATCATTCTCTTTTTTTTTTCCCCCATGTGTGCTCTATTGGTTGGGATGAGCAAGAGAGGTAAAGAAGAAACAATCGACTTTGATATGCATATCTCAAAAAACCCCATCTCTTTTTTGAGGATGTTCTATATATTTAAAATATTTTTTGTTATAACTTTTGTCAGTAATCATTTTGTCTTCTATTTGACACTACTGATGGTGTGGACAATTTGTGGTTTTATTTTCTATTCATGTCAGCTTTACATACACTGTGTTTGATGCACAGTGAAAGTATCTATTTCATAAGTAGAAGGATGACATAAAATTATGTGTTTTAGGAATGATGCTAAAGGAGGACAGATATTTAAACCTCTCTTTAACTTCCAATTAGATATTTCTGCTAGGAAATGCATATTTAGAATATTATAATCCTAAGAATCTGTGAATTTTTTTTTTTTTTTTTTTTTTTTTTTTTGGTTTGTTGGTTTTGAAGTTTGTTTTCTGATTAGCTACTGGCAAAGGAATATCATCAATGAAAATGACTGGGGAGGCTGAGAGGAATTTTAGAATTATGTGTGGAAAACAATCACATAAGACCTATTGTCTCATATAAATCAGTGTATACTTGAAATATACTATACCAGCCATATACTGTAAGGAAAGCTATCTTGATCATGATCACAGTGGTATAAAAATATAAAGATCTCATTAATAACATTCTTTTTAGGAGCCTCACTATCATAGATCTATCTGCACTTCTTTAACAGACAATTTTTTACCTGATTAAAAATATTGTTTATCGTCTGTTTCTTCTGGTAGAATGATATACATTAGTATACTAACACTGCACATGAATGTAAGATTCTTTTCCTGCTAAAATAGAAAATTTTTCAACAAAATAGGGTGTAAAATAATCAGGTTTTTTCCTTGCTCCAAGGAATGGCAGCTGAATTTCATGGCTTTGCATTTATAGTGTATGAAGAAGTAAAGAAGAAAAATATCAGGGCAAGAAACTGTTTTTTGTAGTCAGAAAAACACCACAAGCTGATCTGGAGGTGCCTGGAACACTGTGTGCAGGAGCTGTAGTTTTCATTATATTTGTTTATAGCAATGAACTCCCTAAATGCCATGCTGTGGCAGATGCAGTAAGTAAGCTGCACATACACCTACTCTTTCATTTGAAAATTATGGAATTTTCTCTTGGGATCAGAAACAGTACTTCAAGAAGATTTGCTTTTAGAGCAATTCTGGGACCTTGTTTCCAGTGAGGACAAGGACTCTCAAATGACCTTCAAATTGACTGCAAGAATGTGAGAACAAAAGGGATTCATATATTTACAGCAGGCAGCACATCATTCTTTCATTATATGCTTTAGAAATAAATATACTCCTATATCTTGTGTTAGCCTTTCTGTTTTTTTTCTTTTTTTTTTTCTTTTTTTTTTTCCCCTCCCTTTACTGTCCCCTAATGACTTTTGAGAATTTCATACTTATCCTGAAGGACAAATTCCACAGGTCAAGAGGGATTCAGGAAGATGTCTGTTTCCTTCTGTTTTCTTGGTACAGTTTGACGCTATGTTCAAAGAGAGAACTTAATACTTTAGAACTCAAAGAGAGTTCAGGAGTTCACAAAACCTATAGATGCATATCTATTTTAGAAACAGCAGTATTTATTGTGAATTGTTTTTCGAACATGAATCTTAATCCTCCAGCTACTATGACATCAAGAGCTTAACTTTCAATTGCTTTTGAAGGAATAGAGAATGATCAAATTGGTAAATAAATGTACTCTTTGGAAATAGTTACAATAATAAATAAAATATAATAAAATAAAATTAAAAAAAAAAAACAAAAAAGAAAAGAAAAAGGAAAAAAGAAAGCTGTAGAAACCTGTCACTTGGCCAAGAGCTTTATAATAAGTAACAAAGGCCACACTTCTACATTTGAAAAAGAGTGCTGAGAATCTATCTGTGGCATCATGAAATAGGAAATATTTCTGATGCTAGAAAGTAGCAGTCCATTGCAACTCATCATTACGGCATCTGCTGTTCTTATAGCTCATTTTGGGGCCAAAGTGGTTTTTCACTTATTTAAAACATCTAACAAAATCTTCTACTTTAAAACATCAAATTAACTTCAATAAGTCCATACTTCTTTTTAGTCTAAAAAATATATTTGGAAAACAATCTTGCCTAAATAGACATCACAGTGTTTAGTATCAAGCTCTATTTCTCTAAAAACCAAAACCAAACCTGAGCATCCATGGGTTTCACCCTCTGAGACATTGATTTCCTCCTGTATGCCATCATGTGAAAAAAAGAACAACCCAAAACATGCTTCAGGATTCTGTTTACTTATGTTCATGATGGGTTTATTCTAATTTCAAAGTCATACTACTGGGAATTGTCTCCAAAGACTTTGATTGTTATATCTCTGCCCGGATCCATGATGTTTTCTAGGGGATGAATATTATCTTTTTAATTTCAGCAGAGAGAAGAAGAGAAGAAAAACCTTACTATAATCATGCACAATCTGAGGTCATAAAAGTATGAAAAAAGCTGTAAATCCCTTTCTTTTTACAGAGGCATATAATCTACGTATATATTATCTTTGCCCGATATTGAACATCATATGTTAAAAACACATGTTCTCATTCAGAATCCTACTGAACATAATGAGTTTTAAAATGTCACACTAATGGAGCCTGAAAAGATGCTATTTTCTCTCAGAAGGAGACCTGCTGATATCTTGGATACTTTTATAACAGTCCCAGGAATTCCAGGGTAAAATGAATCTATTTGTCAATAGAACAATAGACATTTTTAACTCAAATACATGAATAGACACTCTACTTATGTTTGTCTATTTGCTACTAGCAATATAAGATATAAACATGAAATGTATTTGATCTTGAAAATTGATATAATGTTGAGATAAACATGTTCATACCCTTTTTTCTAGCTTTCCCTAAGTAGCTTTCTGTTTCTTACCTCTTCCCTGCTTGGATACATTCTTAAGTATTCAATTGTCTTTTAAAGGATCAGCACAGGTTGCTGCAACATGTAAGGCAGTGTGACTACACCTCTAGTTTTCTATTTAATTCCAACTATTAAAAGATTCAGGAATCACTCAGATGTCATGACGTCACAAGCTAATGGAATACTGTAGAAGTGGAATAAAGAGAAGAATACTTGAAGCTGCAGAATTTGTCTCCCTCTTTTAGACAAATATTCCATACGTATTTTCTGGCACACTGTTATCTCTGGAAACAAATAGTTTTATACTTTTCTCCAAAGTATCAGTCCCACAGAAAAGTAAGTCAACAGTATCAAAGATGATATGGAATTATTATTTTTATTCTTTCTTATGCAAATGATAACCTCACAGAGCAAGACGAAAGTTAAATTCCATCTGGTCTAGATTCAGTTCCACCTATAAGGAAGGAAAAGAAAAGAAAAAGCATATCCCCAAAGCCAAAATATCTTCTTAGAAATAAAGTTGAATGCTGCCTTCTTCTTTGAAGATGATAAGAGTAACATTCAAATAATATCCACTCTTTGATAAGGTTGCAGACTGTAAGAAGAGTTAGTTGTTAGCTTCTTCACCAGCTGGCAAAGAATAGGCAGGAAAAACCCTTCACTAAGACTCTGGATGAATGGGGAAAGGAAAGCGGAATAAGAAGGGGCAGAACCTTTCCTTTCTCTTCAGTTTTACAGTAAGGCTCTATTTGGAACTTACTCCTTCACAGTATTGTAAATATCATTATCTGATCATTATGTTTTTAGCTTTAAGGCAGAAATGTAGCTGGGGAATTGTGGTTTTGATTGGCATGTTACAGTGCAGACAAAAGACTGTGCTGAAGTGACATTTAATAGTTTAAATGGTGCAGGGTTTTTTTGTTTTGTTTTGGTTTTTTTTTTTTTTTTAGTTTAGGGAGAAAATACACATGCATATGAAAAAAATAATACATGCTATAGTTTGAAAATATTTATTTATAAAACACTTAAGAAACCTCTTTTCTAGAAGTCCTTGAACATAGCTTTGGCAAACAATGATATGATAAATCATAGAAAATAAAGTTCATTGCTTACAAGTGATAGGTAAAGGTTTCAGTTAGTGTCTATTAAAATATATGAAATTTATAAAATTAATGTCTATACGGTAAGTTCATACAATGCAGGTTATTGAGATGCTTTCATAGTGCTGAATGCTTCACCTTGTACTCATTCTAAAGGGTGCCATAATATATCTATCTAGAAGGTCTAAATGGGTGAACACACAGCTATGTTCAAAGGGTTTTGCCCTTTTTCACTTGTATGGGATCAAATAGTTGAGATTACTTTTTTATTACATGGGAAGTCTAATACAGAATAGTTTTGGGGTGGTTTTTTTTGTGTATTTTGGTTTTGTTTTGTTTTTGGTTTTTTGTTTGTTTTGTTTTGAAATAAGCAACACTAGGATAACTTAATTTATAAAGGTTAATAAATGTTAACGCTTTAGGTACTTTAGGCCATGGTATAGAAATGGGAATTTTAAGATGATGCAAATTACTTTTCCCCTGAATGTTCTTCAGTCTGTGTTTCTACAAAGAAATATGACGAATTTTAGTCAAACTTGCTGTTGGCAAATTGTGACTGTATCATAACCCCAGGAGCTCTTCGAACAACCATTTCTAACTATGGCACAATATCTCGTCCAGGCCACATAATAAAACCTTGAATCCCAGGTCAGTAGCCATGGAATATTTTGACTCTAGCTCAGTATCATCTGCTAGCCCAAAAATGGCCAGAAGCAGAAGCAGAGAAGCTGCTTAATTAATTTGTACAGACAATTCCTGTTAGAGATCAAGGAACATGGTGATTATTGTCTGAGTATATAAATGAACAGGATTAAATGTCTGATCTGTGTGATACAACTGGAAAAAAATGCCCATAATTTCATGTCTAGAAGGTATCACTGAATGTTATTTGGAAGAGACGCAGAAGTTTCGTGGACTGAAGTAGTCTGTTCTGCTTATTTGGGAAATATGAATATGGTTGTCTTGAAGATTCAGAACACTTTCCATTCATATGTCATTCATTTTCCCTAATATATTAGGGATATTATATTTTACTAAACTCCTAAATAATTATGATTTAAGTTAGTAGTGAAAAGGCTTACGAGGAGTACAACAGGTTACTGATTGGGAAATTCAAATTTTTATTAACTGTGCTGTATTTCTGTCAAAATCTTATTTCTGTGAGACCTTAAGCCTATAAAATGAATAAGGAAATAATTTACATGGATGTACACTGAGAAATCCATGCAGTAATAGCACTGTGCATGGGCTCACACCTGCATACCATATTTTCTGCTTTCCATTTATGATGGCTATATGTCCTATGTTTCCATTTTCCTGTGAAGTTAGTAACATGAAGACTGTGTATAGGAAGAATGATGATTCTTGTATTTGTCCAACAAATTATGGAATTAATAGGAGGTATTATGAGGATATGACACTGTTTACAAAAACTACCTCTTAAATGAACTTACCTGGTAGGGAGAACCATGTTAATAAAGCACACAGAAACTATGCCATTTGTCATTTCTTGCTGCTGATGTGACTGTGTGTTGGTGGAAATGGGCAAGAAATTGATATCTGGGCTCTTACACATCTTTAATTTTACCTGACCTTTGTCGTTGTAACTAGTAAATTCCTTAGGTTGCACTGACAGAAAGTCAGCATGATTAGAGCCATTAAATTGCTTGAGGAGAATGTGAACTCTTGTGCCTTTCTCTTTCAGAGAAGCATTTCCTATCATCCATTTTCCAGAAGGAAAGTGTATGCAGGATCATTTACCCATCAATTAATCACAAGTCATTTGTGAAACTAATTTTTTATCAGGATGTATAATTAATGACACTCAGTCTGCAAATACTTGTGTTCAGCAGATAAAACTATAGACTTCCTATTCCAGAAATGAGAATTCTAATACATACAAAGGTCTAGAAAATGAACTAGCAATGAGGAAAATGTGCATTTGTCACTCATACCTCAAAAATGTTAGAAAAATATGGACATTGATATTTGAAACAGGCTTACTCTTTCAACAAAAACATTGAAAAGACTTAAAAATAGATGACTGCTTTAAGGGCTTATTAAGTCCATTTTCCCAGAAGTTCTGAACTAAATTCTTCTGCAATTCCAGTTTTACAGTAAACCATTTATTCTAAACACAACAGGAAAAGAATATCTATCACTTGGATATTTTTAAACTGTCTCCCATAATACATTCCTGATAAATGAATCATTGTGGGGCCAAGCTATAATGGGGGAAGAGCACCACCAATGAAAGCTCTATTGTCCCTGTACTACCTTTAATCTCAAACTGCAGATGTACAGATAGCCTTTATTTCCTTGGGAAGAAAATTTTCTTTTTTCTTTCTGTTCCATCTTTTGCTTTGAATGCACAAATACATCCACACATATTTTTGTCTGAGTTTTACATCAAAGCACTTATCAAAGTGAAGAGACATTGACCTTGTGTTCCTTTAATATTTCACTCATATTGAATCACTACCTAAGCAATACTGAATTTTGTCTTAATTCTTGGTTATAGCCATATTTGGCAAAGAATTATGCTAACAAAATACAGATTTAAGAACAATTTTCCTATTACTAGAGAAAAGCTAGTAAACTGGTTAAGTCAATAAATGGCATATTAAAAAAAACTCTTTAAAAATATTTGTGAAGAACATCAGGGTTAGTGGAAAGTGTAGCATTTATCATTGATTTGGGATCTGTTATAAATTTTAGCTGAGTTTGAAGCTTGAGTGGTCAATGAACAAACAGAAAATATGCCTCATGAGCCCTGCCCAACAACCAAAGGTACTTCAGCCAGTAAAACAAAAAAACCAATTCAGCGTAAAGGACTCTTATATTTTATTTTCAATGAATATGGGATCCGATATCATTACTTCATCAAAGAAACCTTTCAGCTCATTAGATACACAAGTTTGAAAAACTCCAAAAATGTCTTACTTAACATTACACCCAAGCCTGTTCTTCCAAAACAGTATATTTCAAAGTTGCAATAATTCATTGAGAAACACATAAGAATTCCACAGAAGTTTAGAAAATAAAAGAATTTTTTTGGTTAGATTGAGAAACTCACAAATGTTGTCCACGTTATATATCAATGTACTTTTCTGTCATGATAGTTAGTCATGACATGGAAGACAGTTGTGCATAAGTAGAAGCTAAAACATTCCTGGAATTCAGATCAGTCTTTGAACATGAGAGTAGAGTCTTTTTGAAACAGAAATAAAAGATATGTCACTCAAAGCAATGAAGTTTTTCCTCATCATCCCACACACAGGCAAAAAATCTGTTATAAAAGGAAATATTATGAATTTTTTAATTACCCTAACTTCAGAGTAAAATGAAGTAAAACCATATCCAGTAAAAGTGGATAATAAAAGGAAAGGTTATACTATATGTGTATGAACTAATAATATAGACAGCATAAATTTCTAGTATAACTGAAGTGTCTCTGATAGCATTTTAAAATTAAATAATAAGTGTAAATATTTGAGACAACTAATTTCAATAGTATAAATGTCCAAAAATGTACAGTGCTGCAAATATAATTGCTGCACATATTCATGCGTAGTTTTCTAATTACATATGCAAACATTTGCTTAAGAAGTACTTCAGTCAATAGGGAAGAGATTGAAAATTATTCCAAACATTTTAAAATTACACATTATTTCCTGAACGCTACAGTGAGATGTTTAAATACAAATATTGACAACATTCTCAATTAAAAAGGTAATTTTAAATTATAATGCATTTAAAAGTAATGTTAATTGTTTTCAGTTTTACTCGGCTTGGGATGAACTAGATTTTCTTCATAATCTCAAAATCTGATAGTTTTCTTGTCACAAATACAAATTTTAAGTTTTCATCATGCTCCAGTTACTCATGTTTTTGTCTGTGTTATGTCAGACCAAATGGCAACTGACCTCTTCCTGAGCCAGGACCCACAGAACTTCTTTTTTAGTTGTGCACTAAAAACTCCATTCTGCTTTCAGAACTCTGAATATCATCTTGGTCTGGTTTGTGTCTCCAAACCAACCACTGTCTCCACTCCAAACCACTGTCATAATCACAAAAGCAGACAACCATGATCCTCATCCAAGCTGCAATTTCCCTCCTCTACTTCTCCAGTGTGGAAAAGAGGTTCCACACCTTCAAAACCAGTTGCTAAGCTGGTACTAACAGTGTTGTCTTATGGGATGACCAGCAGTTAGTTCAGGCCATGGAGGGCCATTCTCAATGTCCTTTCCAAAAACTTGACCCTGTCAATCAAATGCCAGAGCATCACCTTCACAAAGCACACACACAGGAGAGTTCTTCATATTCTGAGATGTAATTTCCTAATATAATTAAAGTTAACACATCCAGCCCACTGTCTAGTGAATAGTGTCACAACTTTCTCCTTTACTAGAATGAAAATCCCTACAAAGGCATTCAAGTACACCTAAGATATAAGTACAGCTATGCAAGTACTTAAAGGGTATGATCAAATTACTCTTGCAAGTTCCCTCAAGTTAAAAACACTAGGGATTTTTCTGAGAGTTTGTATATGTGTTTTTCATCTACAGTAATTATTATTTTAGGGCCAGGTCACAGCCAGCATGGGCTCATGAGGGGAAAGTCCTGCTTGTCAAACGTGGTTTCCTTCTACAACAGAGTAACTCACCTAGTTGATTTAGGAAAGCCAGTAGATGGAATCTTTTTGGACTTCTGCAAATCCTTTGATATTGTCTCTCACAGGATCCTTCTGGACAAAATGTCCAGCACACTTGGTATGGTTGTGTCTTCAATACAGCTGTACAACCGTGTTAAGTAATGTGTGAACAACAGGATCATGGTTCAGGAACAAAGGGTTACAGTCAATGGGGTAACATCAGATGGGTGACCTGTCACTAGCTGGGCTCTGCAGAGCTCCACCCCCAGCTCAGCTCTCTTTAACATCTTCATTAACCACCTGGATGTGAGACTCAAAGCGATGCTAAGTCGGTTGACCACCTTGGATTGGGAGGAGTTGTTGACTCCTTTGAGGGCAGAGAGGCCCTGCAGACAGACCTAAACAAATTAAGAGAGATGGGCAATCACCAACCATACCAAGTTTTACAATGGCAAGTGCCAGATTCTGTACCTGGGCCAAGTCAACCCTAGTTGTGTGTATAGATTGGGGAACATGAGGCTGGAGATCAGCGCTGTAGAAAAGGACCTGGAGGTCCTGGTTGATGGCAGGTTGAACCTGAGTCAGCAGTGCCCTGGCAGCCAGGAGGGCCAACCCTGTCCTGGGGAACACTGGTCACAGCATCACCAGCTGGGCAAGGGAGGGTTGAGGTCACTTGGTCTGTTACATCTGGAGAAGGAGAAACTGAGGGAAGACTCATTGCAGTCTTTATCATCCTCAAAAGGGGAAGAGAAGATGCAGGCACTGATCACTTCACTCTTATGGCCAATTACAGAACTCAAGGAAACAGCATGAAGCTGAGTTAGATGAGGTTTAGGTTAGATATCAGGAAAAGATTTTTCACCCAGAGGTGGTTGGGCACTAGAACAGGCTCCCCAAGGAAGTGGTCACAGCACCAAGCCTGACAGAGTTCAAGAAGTGTTTGGACAATGTTGTCAGGCCCATGGTGTGACTCTTGCGGTGTCCTGCAGAGGACCAAGTGCTGGAGTCAGTGATCCTGATGCATGTCTTCCAACTCAGCATATTCTATGATTTTATGCCTTTATTTCTGTTTTAAAATCTCTTCAATGTTTTAAGACCCTTCTCAAGATGTGAATCTCTGTAACAGGCACCTCTTTGCTCCTCTATCCTAGTTCATTAATTACCTGTTGTAGTTATGTCATTGGAGACTATTGCAACTGCCTATTTAATTATCTACTTAGTCTTCTGGAGTTTTTGCATTCTAGTATACTTCTCCCTCAAATAGCCTTTCTGTACACACAACTTGCATTGTTTTGTTTTAAAAGGACTATTTTTCTTGGTTTACCAAGTGAACCGTATCTTCTTGTGGCAATGATTTGTACTGTTCATTATTTAACCAATTACAGAATCTTCGTCATCTTTAAATTACTGACTGCAACCTTATTTCTTTTAGGCCATTGACAGAGGTCAAAATAATATAAGGGTCAGAAATCTGGTTTTGCTCAGCTTCAACCATATGACCTTGAGGATTTAAGCATATTTATTCAGAAATTATTTGTGGTAAAATTCTGTGGGGTTTTTCTATTATTATTATTTTATGTTACATCTAAACCCACAGAAAGTTAACGTTTTATATAACACTGAATTTCATGGGGTTTAAGATATGGGTATAATACTAAAAGTATATATTGGAACAAGTAAGCTTTTATACTTCCTATGTGCAATCATGACTGAAATGAGTTTGTAAGAAAACCATTTCAAACGGTAAAAAGTGTGCCTCAGCAATATCATGGAGTACAGTAAAAAATGCATAAAAAATATTTTTGTAACTTATATTTGGATATTAGTGTGTGGGAGCAAGGGTTTGGAGCATGAAGAGTGAGGTCCTTTTTGAAGGTCCTTTAATAAGTCTAGACTCCATTTTCCCATGGTATTTTGAGAAAAGGCACTGCCTGTAGTTGTTATACTTTTTGAATGAAGAATCAAAAAAATATTGGACTACATCTTACATTAACATATTTCTTCCACTAACTTCCTTTGGCCTAATTTTCTTATTATTTCCACACAGAATATAGGAGTGAGATTCATTATTAAATGTGTGTTTATCTTTAGCCTGACTGCATTACCTGACATAGCTATCATTGTTCATCATCTCAAGGGCTGAATAACTTATTTACTCCTGTGTTCACAGAACGTTCTGTAGATATATATCTTCATGAAAACAGCATTTCAAATCAGTCATATTTTCAACAAGGTTATATCACAAGCCACAATCAAAGAAAGCTACACTTCTGATCCCTTTCAGTGCATCCTCAATTCCTGCTTATATTATGTCTGTACTCTCCCTGAAAAGAAAACCATTCCTCTAAACTGGAGTGTGCATTAGTCTTCTATAATAGTTTCAGCTTGTATAGGTAGGAATGAATTGCATATATAAGGTACAGGTGAACAGCTTTTTATCTCATGGCCTGAGTCGGTCATAGGTGTCCTGTCTGTTATATCCAATAGAAATCTCTGTTTCACCAAAGGCATGAGGGAAATAAAACAATATTTCATATGTCAACACCAGACTCCAAGCCCCTAAAATGTACACTACATAATAAGGCATTATTCCTTCTGTCCCTGAACCAGAGAACGCGTGGAGGTGAAGGAAGGTACAGAAGCACCTGTTTTCTGCACTCTAGAAGGGAGCAGAACAGAAAGAATAAAACTGATCCACCTCAGATTAAGACTGACAGTAGTAGGCTTTTACAAGAGCACGTCGCCTCCCACTGCCTCAGTCACAGCTTGTGGCATTTACTCAGAGAGCACTAGGCACACACACCAGCATATCTGTTTGAACTCCTTAGAGACATGTCAGCACCGTACCTGGGCTACAGCATCAAAGTGAAAAAGGTGATGTGTGACTGGCACAAAAAGCATATGTGATGACAGTGCTTTTTTAAAAAGAAGATGGTTAAATTAAACAATAAAGTCATGGAGTCATAATTTCATTAATTTGGAATAGACCGCTAAGATCACTTAGTCTGAACCTTAACTTAGCACTGCCATGTCCACTAATAAACTGTGTCCCTAAGCAACACATTAACTAATCTTTTAGCTTCCTCTTGGGCTGGTCACTCCACAAGTTCCCTGGACAGTCTGTTCCAATGCTTCTCAACCCTTTAGGTGGAGTTATTGTTCTTAATGTCTAATCTAAATGTCTCCTGGTACAACTTGAGATCATTTCCTCCTAGCGTATTCTTTCACTAGGAAGAGGAGTCTAATACAGACTCCTTTCATGTAGTTACAGAGATAAGTTTTCCCCCGAGCTTCCTTTTCTCCAGGTTAACCAACATCAGCTCCCTTAGCCATTCTAGACTGTGCTCTAGACTTGTGTTGTAGACCTTTCATCAACCACGTTGTCTTTTTGTGGACATGCATAAACAAGAAATGCAAGAAGTGGAGGCATAGATCTCTGGATTTTGCTCATAGACATACATACTTCATGTGTGTCTACATGGCCTTGTTGGTAACTTGTGTGTGGAGTTGGAAAGATTGGGCCAGCTTGACAGATACAGAGAAGCCAAGAACATATTTGAATATCCACCTCTTGTGTGCCTTAATACTTTTAAGATTATAGTTTTGTTCCATCCCACTACACCTTTCAGACTGTCATCAAGTAAATCCTCCAGAACTTTTGAGAGGAATTCACTTTTTCAGGTGAGTATATCTGTCTGAAATATCTTCAAGCAGTGCTCTTAACAGTAGACCACCAAGAGCCAAACAACTATTTCAGTATCTTAGACAGTTTGTGTTCATTTTAAAAGAAATATTTAAATATTCTCTTTAGGAAGAGAATGCAAAGTGGTCCTGTGTGGTGGTGTTTGGTTTGGTATTTGTTCATGTTCCCTGTCAGCCATTTTGTTCATAGACTTCCATCTTGTTATTTACTGTTCTAAGTTCGCCTGGCAACAGGGCTCTCATTGGTTGAAAGTTTGGTTCAGCAGTTATCTGTCAATTATGTTATGTATCAGTTTAGGGGGCTTGCCTGCCATCCCAATGCCTCGCCCACCGGATGGATATATCTGAGGAGAGACGTCGGGTGGTTTGTTGGCAATCCCTCATCCCATTCCCTCCATTTTTATGATTGGTTTATGTCCCTATGGTGCCACTCCTGAGCCTCTGTTAATTGGTTGTTGTTGTTACCTTTGAAGAGACCACCCCTTGAATAAAAACCGTTGTTCCCACTGAGCCGGTGTCTCTCTGGAGGCACCGGTGGTAAGGTGAGGGCAAACCTGGTCCTAATAGACTCCCACTGTTCATCCATCCAGAGAGTCCCGTCTCTTTCTTCGTCCCTCCGCGATTCCACATATAGCAGTCTCTCGCTTGTGGCCACGAACCATCCGTCCGTTGCGGACGTGCCTTGGATCGCTGGCCGGGGTTGTCAGGCACGTGGCTGTTGGGCACCCTAACAGTTTACCACTGCAGTCCTGGAAGCCCTGGCTTAGGGAATAGCTAAATGGATAGAGATGGGTATCAGAGGTTTCACAAACAAGATTAATTGACCTCAACCACTAATGCAAACTGCATCGGAACCCCCAAAACAGAGGAATCATTCTCATAAATATCTACATTTAACCAAATGAATTTCATTCCTAGAAAGGGGTATACTGTTACAGCATTGATATCTGGTTTTGTACTAATCCCCTGTTGAAATGGTAAACATCCTAAACTAGTGTTCCTGGGCCTTTTAGGCATAGTAGTGGCATAGGTATGTCCTGGTGTTGTCATGCATCATGTCTTTATCCCATAGTACTCCCCAGGGATGCAAACTCAAAGTTAAATTTAAGCCCTAATGTTTTTCTTCTATTCACCTTTAAGCAATCCAAATCCCTGTGGTCCCCTTCTGCAGTCTCTGAAAACTTCACACTCTTCAGTCTGGCTTGAGTGGTGAGGGCACAGGAAGCTTAGCAAGGTCACTTTCTCCAGAAAGAACACTTGGCAGCATGTTGAACATCCATACTAATGGAAAAGCATAAAGTTGAATGTGCCCAGAGGTGTTTGATAATGTGTATCAGGGGATATGCTAAAAATACAAAAGAATAGTGGTGTTGAATTTTTTTACGTATTCACAGTGCCCACAGAGTTCTGGGCTGGTTAGTCCTTCTCTATTGCTGCTCAACAGCCCAGATCCCCACATCTGTGACATGGCCACACCTAGAGAGAGAGGGCTAACCTGGGTAAAGGGTCCAGCTGGCGGTGTTTTCAGTGCTGCCAGATGGAACAGGCACTTTCTGCGTGTTCAGTTATCATCACGGTAGCTCTACCTTGTAACTTGTAACACTTTGCAGTTAATTCCTTCTTTTACAGCACCCTTTCAGATCTCCATCGTGGTCAAGAGCACCCAGGGGCAGGGATGGCAGCGTCTGGCAGCCAAGGCTGTCCCACAGTCCCAGCCAGGAGCAGGGCAGTGGAAGTGCCAGCACAGCCCCAGACCTGAGCATTGGGCACCTTCTTGGGGACAAGCTGAGGCCAGAATGGGACAGGCCAGGCTGACAGTGCCATGAAACACTATTGCTGCCTTGGAAAGGCAGATGCAGCTGTCTCATGTGGCCCTTTGGCAATTGAAAGGTACATCTTGAGGGCACTGCATATACTCCGAAGATAATATTTGCCTTTACCAGGCTATGAAGCCTCACTGCCAATACTCCCTCAGCCATTTATGTGGTCTGGCAGTTGCACACATCATGGACAACTCAAGGATCTGCTCAGTAGGGACTGAGCCTGTCCCTTTTGCTGCTTTGTCTTCACCAAATTCACCCATCTTCAGGTTTCTTCACTGATTCTTTCGGAAAATGAGAGTACTCCCTTCATGGGCTGCTTCTGTTAGAACGCGAGCAGCAGCCATTTGGTCCTGTAGGCATTATCTCTGTGTGGTATAGAGGTGTGGGGGAACCTCATAGAAAGTTTTCCCAGCTTCATTACCAGGTGGTTTCCTACCTTAGCTTTAGGAAGCGAAGTTTTTGAAGCTGATAGCAGTGTGCCTGCTCCTTTTTTGTGGCTATCATCACTACTGAGTGTAACTCTCCCATTAGAGCTCCATAATGTTTATGCATGTGAGGTTGCTGTGTTTACACAGGCAGGATCTTGCAGCCCAATTATGAAGAAATCCCCAGCTGATGGTGCTGAACAGTTTGCTGTGTGGGCAAGTAAACTTCAGAACAGTCATGTCTTTCATCTCATGACTGACAGCCACCCCGAAAGATAGGGTGCTCTTATTGTTTCCTCTCTTGTGTAAGTTCTAGGCTAATAAGCACTGCAGAAAGTACAAATGTGTAGCAAACACATGGCTGAGCATTGCTGGCCATTCCTCTTATTCTTGGAGATACAGATGCCAGATTATGGCAGTGCTCCAAGCTTTCCCAGTGCCCTCAAACCTTCATGTGCCTGTGTTACTGTGAGCTCACAGGTGCTGAAAGCAGAGCTCAGAGGAGATGCAATGGAATCTGATGCCCTGGGATGGATGGCACTTCTGCAGATTCCCTCCCTTCCTCCCTTCTTATATGCCACTTCCTTCCTCACCTCATGTTTCATGCGCTACATTACACTGCAAACCTCTGATGCTGTAGTACACCACAACAACACAAATACTCCAACTTCAGAAGGCTGAAAAATGACTCCTTTATTCTCCAGAAGTGTCTCTCCTTTTACACTATTCTACACAGACCAATTTGATTGGTGACAAGAAGACAAACCTCTTCAATCACAATGGTCAGACCAGAGGGACTCAAGAATAAGCCCCTCCTAGGGGAGATATGTAAACAATTTTGCCATTACCAAAACATGCCTCTTGTTTACAGAAAGTTCTCTGGGAAAGGAACTTCAGAAATCAAAACATGTCAGGCATAAAGCAGGGCTACAAATGTCCTTCCTCTGTGCTGTGAAAGGTGGGTGTGGAAACCACCATTTGGGATGTGGAGGTGTGCTTAGCTCCTGGAACTGTGCTTGACATGGTGTGTCTTGCCTGACCCAATGTCTCTTGTACATTTGACCTGCTTGTCAGGGAAAGGATGTTATATAAGGCACTGTGCCCTTAAAATTTTTTTGGAGAGCCTGAGACACATTCTCCCTAGATACTACTGCATGGAAAACAGAATTCACCTTTTTGGATCTCTACCTGGAGTCGACTGACGTAAATTAGAGAGGTGATAGGGGTTACTTCAACTCAAGTCCCTGAAAAATTGACATTTGCTTATTGGCTAGAAGAAAAGTTCAGAATTTCTACTTTGGTAAAAAGTTCTTACTTGGTAAGAACTGGTTAGGTCAGGTTAGACTTCTAAATGTTGGTTTTTCTTCACCTGTAAGTCTGCCTTAAGAGATACACTATTTTTAAAATATATTTTATTTTCCAAATTTTCTTGTCAATGATGTTATCATGTAACCCAGTGAAGAGGGATTTTGATGCCACAGAGAGTACTGCAAATTGTAGATGAGAAATAGCTATATGGGGGCAGAGGAGAGCAGTTAGCTCCTTAGAACAGATGGCAACCAGAGGTCATGGATATGAAATTAGTCTAAAAACTGAAAAAAATCATGACAAATTGTGAAACAATTTGTATCAAGATAATATCAAACGTGATTTGACCATCCTATTTCCACTACACAATAAGCTAACCTCTAATAGTCATGTGAAGGTAAAGCAAATAAATCATTCTGTAAATGTGAAAATGAAAGTTAAGGCAAGTAATTGCGGTGGATTGACCTTGGCTGGCTTCTAGATGTCCAGCCAGTTGTTCTCTCATTCTGTCTCTTCAACAGGATAGGCGACAAAGTAAAATGGCAAATTTAATGTCAGGATAAATTCAGAAATATCACTTACTTGCCAATTACCACCATGGCAAAACAGATTCATCTTGGGGAAGATTAATTTAATTATTTTTAAGTAAAAATAAAGTAGAATGATGAGAAACAAAGAAAGAACAAAACCCCTAAAAGCAGATCTCTCTCACCTACCCTTTTTCTCAGGCTTAACGTTCTTAACTCTTTAACTTCATCCACTCCCTGAATGATGCAGAGGGATGGGAATGCAGGTTGTGATGAGTCCATAAGAGTTACTCATTGCTACTCCTTCTTTCTTACACTGTTTCCTTGCTCCAGCATGGGGTCCCACCCACAACGTACAGTCCCTCACAAACTACTCCAGAATGTATCCACTCCCCTGGGTATAGCGCTTTGCAAGAGACTCCTCTAGTGTGGGTTTCCCATTACAAAATCTTTAGAGTAATAGTAAGAAAAATCAAAGACTTTATATATAAATGTAAAGTGAAGTTAATTACCAAATCACTGTCATATATGAGTATCTGCATTCTGAGTAATTGTAGAGATTCAAGTGGTCATTCCCCAACTAACCAAAATTATTTGAAGACAATATGAAGTAGTGGAGTATGGTGTACCATATTGCTTTTCTACTGATAAAACTAATCTTTAATCCTTTGTTTAAAACTAAAATTTTGTTTGCATATGTTTCTTAGTAGTTTCTTCAGCATTTAATGACGTGTGAAAATGTAATTAGGAGAATTTCAAAAGTGGAAAATTACACTAGCTGAAAGAAAACATGCTGGTTTAGTGTGTTCACGGTATAGGGATGCACAAGACTTTCTGTGTATAGTTACTGTATGTATTTTGTCACTCAGTTAATATTAATTTTCCAAGCCACAAAATGTAACTTTTATTGTAGCATTCTGCAGTGAACACAGTAAAAATATAAATAAATAAATAAAGCCACAGAGAAGTTATTCTTGATGGTAAGAGCCTTTGGAGTAGCATTGAAAGAGGAAATCAATACAAACATTGTCACTCAAATCACTTTATTCTTTTGACGAAAATGGCAGTAAGCCTTGGTAGACATGCTGCATCTTGTTTAGCAGAGAAAAATAAATACATGTACATAATTATAAATTGTGTTTATTGTAGGATGCCAGAAGTAACACTAATGGAAATAATTTCTGTTAAAACTATTGAAGCATAATGTGATTTTGCTTTTTCCCATATGGCTTGCCTGGAGAGATTGTATTAGATTAAGAATTTTTTTTTTTTCATGCAGAATTAACAGTTTTCCTGGAGAAAAAAAAAGTGAGAAAATGCACTAGATTGAATATTTGTTACTCAATTCAAAATAGATTAGCAGAGTACTTTGGAAAAACATTAAAAAGGCAGTTTTAAAAAATGAGGTAGACTCTTGCAACAACATATTGCAAACTTTATTTTGTTGTGAAGCTCATTGTCAAGAAGTTACATGAACTCTCACAGTTACGTCTTACAATGAAATAAAACAAATTTTACTTGACTAGGCAAGATATACCTAATGAAAAATCAACCATCTCCACACTGATTTATAAAAGAAACTTCAAAAAATAGTAGAGGCTCTTGTGTATTAATATAAAAGATGAAACCTCTTGAGCAAAATTTGGTCAAGGAAAAAAAGCTCTTGGTCTGTAGCTTCATCTACATTCTTGCTGGACTTTTGCACAATTGAATCCTCTGGCAAATTAAATTTGTTCCATTTAGTGGTGTAATTGTTTTCTGGGTTAGTAATATCATATGAAAGTCCAGTGAAGGGAAAAGGAAAAGCAAATAAAAGAAGCATGGGACAATAAGTGATACAAAACACTGCAAAGTCACCATTACATGGATTGGCAGATATCAGCCCTTCTGCAGGGATAAATATGGAGATATGAATTCTGGCAACCTTCCTGTATTGACTGTTTGGAAAGCATAGGAAATGATATATGTGTTTTTTTCTTCTTGTTTTTGTTTGTTTGGTTGGTTGGGTTTTTTTGTTTTTGTTGTTGTTTGGGTTTTTTTCCTTTTCTTTTGGGTGTTTTTGTGATTGTTTTTTGTAATTTTTTTTCTTTTTATTGAAGTATTCTCAAACAAAATCTATTTTTGAAGAGCACCAAACTCTGCAAAGTGCTCTTAGAAACTACAAAATAAGTACCAAAACCAGAATCATCATTTTAACTATATAACTCTACAGATGCAAGTTGTCTGCCATAAAGGCTGTGTATCTGCTTTGCTGGACATTCTGGGCTACATGTTTCTCATTAGTGTGCTGAAGAAAGTACCATCTTTTTCTGGCCTTTAAAGTGCTATTTTATCCCTTACCTAGGCTCTCACCTCAAATTTTCCTTTAATATTATATTTCCTTTCTGTGATGAAATCTTATCAGACTTCCTAACTTCAGTTGCCATCAGTGGTTGAAGATGTAAAATAAAATATACAGTTGTCATTTATCCTATTATAATTTCAAAACAGTTGTGTAGTGGGGTTGGTAGTGCAGGTAAGACTCCATCCCTTTGCAGGCAGTAGGATCTTTAGAGAACTTTCCGAAATAAGCTATACACAGGACGGCTTTCCAAATTTTTTTCTGACTATGAGCATGAGGCACCCTCAACTTGCTTTCCACATTGATTGAAGAAAGTAGCTGAAGAATAGGCATAAGAGTAAATATGTGGAGAAGGGACAGGCTGTTCTTGCTGTGAGGGGTCAGTGTTTTCAGGATACTTCACCTTCATGTGTTTCAGGTCTGATCTGTATGGAGAGCAATATTTAATGCACTTTTGATGAAATGCCACTGACATTTCCGAAACTAGTAGATGACAACAATGAAAAGTTAGCAAAATACTTTATCTATGTACCATGAACATATATCTATCCTCTAACAAGACTCTTAGGGCATTTTTGTAGATTGACCTATTCAATGACACTAGTACAAGGATGCAGGTGTGAGTAATTGTTGCTAATGAAGCATTAGTTGTCAGAAACATTTATATCAGAACTGTTGCAGGGGACCTCAAAAGTGCAGACACAAGATGATACAAGTGTCCTGAGGGAATGAAGATAAATCACAAGTGATTAATTATGTGTCACTAAAAATGCAGCCTTAATAGTTGGAGGTAGTAAGGAATACATAATTATGCTTCCCATTTCACCTTGTTATGAAGTAATCACTTAAGAGTTCCTTGGACCTGATTTTCTCCCTTGGGTTGAAGGAACATACAAAAATGTGTGAAAGCATATTTCTGAGGTAGTCCTGCCCTGGACAGCATGTCATATGAATCTAATGTGTTGAGTCTTATCCTGTGTTCTGATATAACATCACACCACAGCTTCTAACTTTGTGAGTCAAGAAGCTGGGGGCTTGTAGCATTCAACCCAGGCAAGAGACGAGAAGCTCTACAAGCAGACAGGACATCTCTAACTCTTTTTTTTTTTTTTTTTTTTTTTTTTTTTCCTAGATGCCAAGTTTCCGTAGAATTGTGAGATTTCTCTGCTTGGAAATGATTGTTCTGACTCAGGTTAGACGATGAGTCAGGCATGGCAAGATCATGTTAATATCTTCTAAGGAATATCACTGTTTGATGCTGGTCTCTGTGGGTGCTTACCGGCTAAGCAGTGGACACCAGCAATAAACAGAAAGTTTGTGGGTTCTTCAATCTCTGGCTGAGCGTGGCTTCAGGCTTGGAATAAAAAGCGGGCTCAGAACGTGGGTTGAAGGCATTTATTCCACTGCAGTCCACATGCCAGAGCAAGTTTTGGCCTTCCGTTCTGTCCTTAAATACCCAGGGCGGAGCCTGGGCAGGAGGGAAATCTGGGCCAATGGGGGGAAGGGGAGGGGCTGGTTCCATCAGGGTGATACTGCAGGGATTTGGGAATGGGGGAAGGGGCTTTGGACGGAAATATACCAATACAGACAAATAAACAAAATACATATACAGCTCTGAAAAACCTCAATCATGCACCGCAACAACTATTAAAAGCAGAAGCAACTTCAGTATTACACGTGGCTTGCATTTGCAGATGTCAGTCTGATCATTTGGTGTGCCTGTAGCAGTTAAATGATAGACATTAGGTGCTGGACAGTCACAGTCACAAAGTAAGAAAGATTCAAAATGCTGTGTAGGGTAATGCAGTGCAGTTTTCTACAAGGCCTATTTATTAAGCAAAATGACAAGAGCCACTCTGAGTCACGTCTCCTGGTGAATGACTGAATGAACCTGAATGACTCTTTGGACTACATATCAAGGCATTGCAAATACAGACACTATGATTAGCATGCTACTGTGCTACAAGTCTATATCAAAATTTCTTCATACTGGATGAAAGCCTATGTAAGCATGGGCATACTATCATAGTACCAGAGACTGAAGAAAAATCTGAGGTAGAGCATGACAGTTATTCAGCTGAATTTATCATGATTGAGGACATGTATTAATAATGGACCATTAGTAATGACAGAGATATGACTTCTTCAATCTGAAGTAGCACATGATGACAGCAATAACCATAATGGCAAAAAGCTTTTGCAATCAGGCATCAAATGACTAAAGTGCATTTCTCTTGCTACCAATATTAATAATATCAATAGCAATAATTTAGGTATGAGAAGGTTCAGAGGATTTTGAAGCATTATCTCACAGGTCTGTTACTAGCCCTAACTAGTGTTTAGCCATAATTAATTTCCCAAAGTCGGTCAGGCCACTTTGGATCCTGAGGTCTCAAAAACTGGTTTGGGTGACCATGTACTTGTCCTGCATACTATCCAACTGATTTGTGGATAGTAGGGGGTGTCAAACAGCCACAGCATTCCTTTAGTTTTGCCCATTCTTTGACTATTCCTGCTGTGAAGTGACTGCCATTATCTCATAGTATTGATTTTGCTTTGGGCAGGAAACTGAACCGTAACCCTTTCACTGTACTTTCCCCTGTGAACCATGCTACTCTTCAGCCTGCACCAGACCTGAGACTATTTCAACTCCTACATGTATTATTTTCCTTCAGATATGTCAATAGGACAAATGTAGTCAACCTGCCAAGTTTCCCATAACCCTTTTCCTGCCATTAGACAGGGAGGGGGAATCTTGCAGGGGGTGTTTCTCAATTCTGGTGTAGAATTGGCCTCAGGCAGAGATAAATGTTTCATAGGCCTTCAGGGTGACCAGCCTCTACTTACCCCTCTCTTAACAAGTCATTTATCCCCTGGTGGCCATGTTTCACCTACAGCCATTCCAACAGATAATCCCATTTCTCTTCCTCTTGTTCTACTTCTTTTTCTCTGCTAAAATAGTCAACAGAGCGAAGGAGTCTCTTTGGTTATTTAAGAGTTGGGCTGGGTGATCCCCTTTCTGCTGGGTTGTTCCCCATCCAATTGATACTGCTATGAATCTTGCATTTTCAGGATTTCTCTGCACTTCACTTTTTGCCATACCAGTACCTTATTTACCTCTCACTGGTTTTCTTCCCAAAAAGGGAACCATTCAGTACACCCCATAAAAACTACATAGGAATCTGTATAGACACAGATTGACCTCTTATCATCCAAAACCCTTATAGTCAGACTCCAGACTGCTGTTAACTCTCCTACTGGAGCACTGCCCACTCCTTTGGTTCTCTCATTGTCACATCATCATTTGGTTATTTTACGTACAGTTAATAGAAATGGTTTCCTAAAGCATGTGAAAGATGGGAAAACTACATCCCAAGATATAATTACCTCATCTCCAAAATTCACCCGGGATCTGCATCCTGGCAGTTATGCCGTTTTCTAGACAAAAAGTCATTCTGAGCTCTATAATTTTTCTCCCACACAAATAAGTATGATTTAATCACTATAAGCTAAGTGTCTAACTCTCAGCTTCTCCCATCTTCTACCTTTTTTGGTTTAGGTCATGAAGAAATCCATTTACTTGAATTTAGTTAAGCCTGCAGGTAATGCACAAAGGAGACTTTCCAATCTGTGTCAAAGGATGAATACCTTTTGCGACATTGAAATCTAGCCTTTTGAATTAAAAGAAATCAAGAGAGAGGAAGAAGAGAACTGATAATGTTTCTTTCATCTGACAAAAAAAAATTACATTTTAAAAGTGCGTGGGACAAAGGATCGAAGTGTCTATGTTTGAAAAAGAGGAATCCTGATTTTCTTTGACCTAAGAAAGCTGCCTCAGGGTATCTCGTAATGGATTGATGGGAAAGACAGTTCTTCCCACCCCCCGTGGCGGCTCAAGGAAAGAAAATGAAGAAGAGATGTGATGTTGGTAGGAAATTCATTTTATAGTGTGAGCCTGTTCTCTCTTCATTGACGTTTTGAAACACATCATGGACATGGCCACATTCACAATGTTATGATCTTTAGCTCTTTTATGGTGGTTATTTTCTGCATTACAGAATCACAGAATCATTTAGGTGGGAAAACATCATGGTCCTAGGGATCTACAGGGATCTGACTTCTCTTTTGATTTCATGCACAACTTCTCTGAGAGCTGCTGCTCATAATAGTTCTCCATCCTTTCGAAGTCTTGTAACAGTTAGTAATTTTCTACCATTTTATTTACTCGTGAAGACAGCTGGGTCCAAATCTGTCTTTTTGCAGCCTTGCATTGAGACCTGACCAGGAGATAATAGTTGGTCACACAAAGTGGTTGGTCTCGCTGCTCCTGCAGATGCCCTTGAAAACTTCCCTAGCTGTCTCTGGGATATTTCCCTTTTTTTCCCCATTATATAGACATATGATTTACTATAGACATAGTGACTGTGCCAGCAACATGGAGCTTCAGCCCAGTTTACCTAACCTGCTTAGCAAAGTCAAGTCTCCTTCCATGAGCTGAAAATCTCCTAGAAGCCTATTTTCTATTACATCTCCCAGGTGTGTAGCAGGTATGGATCTCTGGATATAGTTACCTTCACTTTTTATTCTTGATGGGTGGTAGGTTTAGGAGTTGGGGGATTTTGGGCTTGTGTTGTTTGTTTGTTTTGTATTTTTTCTCTTATTTTTATTTGCTCCTGTACTTTTGCTTCCTGATTTCTTCACACTGCTATCATGGAGATGTGATTAATCAGCCTTTATTAAATTATTGATGCTTTGCCTGGGAAATGAAAAAATAAGCGAAAAGATCACCAAACTAGGAACAAGTAGGAACTCCTACCTGAAATAGTTGTGCTTCAGCATAGAAATATATTAGTATTGATTAAAAATTTTCTTTCAGGACATAACACAGTTATGAATGTTAACGTTCATGCTGATAAATGCCTAGTTAGTGGCCAAGATAATGGAAGGGGGAAAGGTCACCTTTTTCTTCTTTTTTTTTTGGCTTTCCTTAAAACAATCATTCTTTGCAATTACTTTAATTCATGAAGTACTGAAATAAAACCCAGACATGCATTCATTGCTGTCTTGTAAAAAAAATGTCATAGTACTGAATTTGCTAAGAAAAGCTTTTAGGTGGAACACTTGCAACCCACCCATTTCTCAGAGAGTGCTTTTAAAGAGGGAAGAAGGAAGTGTTTTGCCTGTGGTTTCTAAGCCTTTAGCTGATTTCCCTGTATTATATATTTTTTTTAAATTTTCTGAATGTAGCTTCAACAGCACATTCAAAGCTCAATGAGTGTAATTTGTGAGACACTGATCTGCTGATAGTGATGGGCAACACCGAGCAAAAAATTTCCTTCTGATGATCATTGTTATTCCAGACTCAGTAACTGAACAGAGAGGGTCTATATTCTATGGTGTATATCTAGCACACAAGAGCCTGGTGAGGTATTTTAACTGTAAGGCTGGTACTGGCTTTTCTTAGAAATTCCACTACTTTCCTAGTCTTGTCTTTTATCAGGGATGTCAGAAGTAGGGAAAGTACTTGTGTGCCCAGAAAAAACGTACCAGATTTGTTAAATGTAGGACCGAACTGGAGGGAAAAAGTAGAAGATACTGTGAGAAGAATGTCACAAAAATGTTCTGAAAATCTCATGTGGTTAAGTATCCAGGTATGTTAAAAGGAGTCCATCACTTGAGCTGAAGACCTAGAAGTCTGAAGTACAACGTGAAGCTATACATCCTGAGAGAGACACTGCAGTGAAAAATCAGAAATAGCTGTTCTCCAGCAACTTAGCTACATAATCCAACTTGCAGTCAGAATTAGTTGGATGGTTTGAGTGTTTCATACTGAAGGACTTCTTTACACTCATTGAAAGAAAAAAACATTCAGTACCCAAGTTCCAGGACTCACTGAAGTGTCACAGATATTTACCTTCCTATGTTAACACACACATGGGTGCTGAAGCATGGAAATGACCACAGAAATTCTTGCACTGTAAATTAATGAAGAGCAAGTGCCCAACAAACAAGTAGTACTTATTGTGCAAGATTTCTCTGAAGACATTTTTTTTTTTTTAAGATTATGTAACAGTTGAATACTTGCATGAAGTAATCTCAGTTTTCAGTTACAGGATATAAATTTCCATTTCAGCAGGTATTTATTTTGGATACTTGTGGATATTGCTTAATGAAGGGTAAGGACACTATTCAAAAAAGCTTTTGTCTGACTTACTTTTATGTCAGATTCCAAATAAGTGGGTAAACAATGAAAACAAAGTTGATTTTCCCATAAAATTAAAATAGTGGGGGAAAAATTGTATCAATATACATAAGAAAACTCACAATAATACTTTAAAATATTGACCTGTATAACTAAGCATCTTTTTTTCCCTAGATATCTAGCATTTAGCTTTTAACTTCCATATACATTTTTTCTTTCCTGTGTGAGACAGATATTTTATTCAAGAGCATAAACTGTTTGCTTTAAAAATCCTATAAACCCAGACAGATAAAAATTTCTTCTTCAGTTCTTCAGTTATACTTGATTTTAATTGCACAAACACAATTAACCCCTTTAAATTGCCAAATACAGGAGTCTGAAATACCTCTATTTTTAAAGGAAAATATAAATGGGTGTTGTTTTATTCCTCAGAAGGAAATAGGATTACACTTAAACAGCTCCTGCACTTTAATAAATTATTAGTAAAATAAATAATTGATCTTGACTTCAGGTATAGCTTTTAGTTATATGTTTATGGTATAAATATACAAAATAAAATAAAAAATTAAAAAATGCCGCACATAGTTCAATGCAATACTGAAAAATTAAAAGTAATCACCTTTGCTCATTGCATAAGTAAGGCTTTTTGTCAAATAGAAAAATTATTTGAAACTATTAATATCATCTTTTAAGTAAAGCGTCATGACCAAGTTTTGGGGTTGTGAACAGAAGAGAAAATGTGCACTTCAGTGCACTTCAGATGTCCAAAAAGCTAAAGCTTTCTTATGCTAAGCTCTTCACAATTGAATGACAAAAGGCAGTTCAGAGTTAAGTCTGAGCTGAACAGATATCACAGAAGAGGAGAAAAAAGAGAAATTAGTGTATAGAGAGACAAAACAATAATTTCATTGCAGTATCTGTAAGCAGCAAAGCTAGAAGTAAAATTTCCTTAAGACAGTCAGGGGAGACAAGGAGGGAGTGTTGCCCTCTTTGCCAATGACCAAATGGAATCACGGACCATCACATGGATGGGTGAGGTATGAACTGAGAGCTTATGGTCAGGATCAAAGAGAGGGATGAGACAGGTGACTATAAATTGGCATGTCCGTGGGAGTGCTGCTCATCGGCAAACAGTTCCCCAGATCAATTTATAACTTTCTGATGTGAGTTCCTCCAAATCTGCTCATTGGAAGCTTGGATAAGGCTTGGAAATGAGGAATGGGTCTGGCTTGGGTTGGAAAAAGATGTTTATTTCTGTCCTGGCTCCATGTGCTAGGAGAGCACTTGCCAGAGCATGTGCTTCACAGCCAGAGACAGCCAGAAATGGAAGCCAGAACCTCTGCTCAGCCTTGGTCCCTCTTAAGTACTCAGGGATCGGCCTGGGCAGGGAAGAAACTTCAGACCAATGGGGAAAAAGGAAGGGGGTGGGGTTACATCTGGAGGAAACCAGGTGTATTCAGGGGTAGGGGGGTAGGGTATTTTGGAATGGAACAAACCAAGTACAGACAAATAACAAAATACAAATACTAATTCAAAAACCTAAAACATGCACTGCAACAGGTGACATTGTAGCAGAAGTCTGCCACAGTACACCACTGCAGAAGAAAATTGAGACCATCTAAGAATCCCAACACACCCATTTGCGTAGTGGTTTGGGTGTCCACCAGAATCATTCACTCTTTTTCCTGCTACTGTGAGACAGGATTAGGAGAAAAAGCAAAGCAGGGTCAAACTTAAAGGATACAAAGATAGGGTTATTAACACACACTAAAAAAAGAAAATGAGAATCAAAATGAAACTTTCAAAACACTTCCCCTCCACAAGTGTTGACTTTCCCACAAACAACATAAAGAGACAAAACTCAGAATTCTTAGTCAGTTACCACCCATAAAATACACTTTCATCAGTTCATTTGAAGAGAGAAGTCTCAGTTTGCCATGGAATTTCCCTACTGACAACATAGAACATTTCTCTTCAGGGTCTTAACTGTCACAAAAACAGCTGCCTGGGAACCTGCTTTTGTGAAGTCCCTCCCATAGACAGCTTTCCCAAGCTGCATATGGATCATGAACACTGGGATATCATTTTAAAAAGGGACAGTTCAAATGCAAAGGATATTCTTCATCTCATGGAACAGAGATCTCTTCTCACTTCTTCACTGGCACAGAGGGCTTCTTATCTCATCTCTATGTGTTCAAACATCTCATGGAATCACAGGATCACAGCTACTAATTAAATATTCACTTAGTCCATGAAAAATACCTTTGTTTATTCACAGTCTGAACAATCATTTTCCCCAATCCATATTTCCATGATTTAAAGGGATATTCCAGAATATTACAGTTCACTACCATGGCTCCTAAAAGATTTTCAGCCTAAAAAAACCAAGGCATCTTCTCTATCTCCTCTCAATTAGGATTTTTACTATCTCTCTCACTGACTTTAGTCTCATGCTGTGTCTCTCTAAGTTTCAATCACTCTGTCATTTCTCTCACTCAGAGAAGGATTAGTGCTCCTCAAGTTTCATCTGTGCAAAGAAATAGTTAATATCTTGCCCCAGGGCCTGTGATCATATGATCTCTGCCAGGTGACAGCCTCCAGGATTTCAAAGCCGTGGGGATGGAGGAAGAGAACTCACCCCAAGCCATGGGATCCTGTGGAGGCCTGGCTGGTGGATGCCTCCTGCCCACCCCTCGGTGACCATTGGGGCGGGCTTAGCCCAGCTGGGCCTGTAGCTGCTGTCAGGGGCTTGGAGGACATCTCCCTCGGCTTAGCTGGCAGCAGGGCAGGCTTTAAAGTTGGTTAATGTTAAGCTGTAGCCTCCCCTTGCACCGCTGGCAGCTGATGGGGCCCCGGGGCATGGCCAGGCCAGGGCCGGCTCCCCCCCAACAGGGAGGAGCAGCGGGGCCTGATCAGCCTGGGCTTGTAGGGGTGCGTGCCCCTTGGCCAGCCTGCTGTATTGCTGGCCCACCCGGCTGCTTTTTGGGGTACGCCTCTACA
>JBBMKD010000102.1:96989405-97021230 GCA_037834095.1 Argya squamiceps | reverse complement strand
TAACAAAGAGGCTATTCTAACTTATAATAAAACCTATAAAAACCAAAGCATGCAAAAATAAATTCAGCAATCCCACATGGGCTGCTCCATGTTACCTTCTCCTCCGGCGGGAAGGAAAAGGGCTGGCTTGGACACAGTCTCAGCTTTATTTGTGTTTTCACAAAGTCTCATCCAGCTTCCTCAGTGGTTAAACAATATGTCAGTATCAAAAAATTGGCCTCTGATAGGTCCCTGTCCTTTTCACGGGAAATTAACAGGTCCTTACAGGGTTACAGGGAGCTGTTTCTTCTTTATCTAAAAACCAAGCTGTTTAACCCATGGCAAGACTTGCACAATTGTTGTGGGAAAGCACTTTGCAAAGTTTAGAAAATTGATTTTAAAATGGAACATAAGTTTGCATATCAACATGATAAAAAACATATAATGCAAGCGATTGATTTTGTGTGATATATTAAATGAATAATTGTTCAAGAACCTCTCAAACCAATTTAATGCATAAAAATGCATAAAATAGATTAGTCAGTACTTTTTGTGGAAAAAACCAAGTTTTTAAATAGAGATAGACACAAGTGGAGAACTTGCTGGAATCTTCCTATGTTCTTGCCTCATAGCTATCTCAAACTAGAAAGATTCAATTCTTCATGTGCATAGTTATGCTGCATATGTGATTCTGTGATTCTGTAATATGCTGCAGAAATTCTGCAGTCCTGACAAAGCTAACTACCTTGGACTAGTGTCAAACTAGAGTGCTGAAACTGTACTTAACAGTATAAGTACTGGGGTTTAGGCATTTCAGAAAGGGATGAAAAACTCTCTCCCCTTTTTGAGTTTTGTGCTGAGAACTTCAGGGCTAGTTTCTTTTGTGCTCCTGTGTACTTGCTCCTTTTTTTTTAAAATGAAGTAATGGCAGTCAACTATTTAACATCTTCAGCATTGTCTCAAGCCAGTGGAGAAGAATAATGCAACTTAATCCATTATAGAAAGTAAAATTAAATGGGAAGAAGAGAGTTAATATAAAGCTATTTGATGTCTCGCTGCACTTCAGTTATGAAAGGAAAACAAAACTGAAAACTTTTACTTGTTTCTACATAGTCCATTCTTTATTTTCTCTGTGGGTAGAGGGCAATAAGAAAGGAGAGCTACTGACCTTCTGTACACATTAACATACTACAAGATTTCATGTACATAGTGGGGTGAAAAGGAACCTCCAGTATTATTCTAAATGTCACAGGCCTTACAATCTGAATTAAGTACCTTAAGGCTGAATTGTTCATCACTGAAATACAAAATAAGCCCTTGAGAGTTTCAAGCATGATTCTGTTGCTAAAAATGTAAAACAGAAGGCATATTAGAAGGGTTCATACATAATAATGCATGAAAGGACAACATAGTCAATTTAAACTAAATTTCTGCATTAAATAGCTTATTATAATGGAGTTATTATTATTGTGACAGATAAAAGTGATTGAATATAAATAGTGCTATGTGCTTAATATTTTCTTTTAATGTCTGACATATGCATACTAAAATACTAATTGTACATTCATCTCCTCTTTGACAATTTCCAAAAATGTTATAAATTAATAACTCACAAATTGTCATACAAATTAAAAGCAATCATATATGCTAGTCTTTTGACTTATAGCTGGACTTTGCAGGCTCTAGACATTGTCAGCTACTATAATCCTCAGTAAGTCTTTCTGTTTAATTACAAACCCTCTTGTATGCATATGATTTAATAATTCATGCAAACTACCATGCTGTTTGTTGTGATAAAATTTTTATCTGTGCACACTGGGAACACATGAGGACTTGTAGTAGTGCTCAGTTTATTCTTTCCCAATGGTTCATGACATTTACATTGGTCTCCTGTGATCATTAATATGCCAATCCAACAGTTATTTTCAACCATCCTTTTGCATGATTGGCACACTGTCTGTGAAAATCCTTTTCCATAAATTGAAGCCAGAAATATCCCAATTTTTTGCTGGATGATATTGAATTTTTGATGAAGTCCAATTTATTGGTCAGCTGCTCACAGATACTCTTTGTTTGTTACTTACTAGATGACAGTCTTAGGATCCAACATCAAAACTGTATAATTTGGGTAGTGATGCTCAATAAATGGTCTTTATCATACAAATACAGGAGGAATACATTAAGGGCTAAGCAAAAAGATGAAGACTAGTTGAATTATTTGGTCTGGATTCTATTTTAATTGAAAATAATTTCCATTCTAAAATATTTAAAAAGAATCAGCCTCTCCTCCATCACAGAAAAAAAGAAAAAGCCTTTTATATTGTTTTATGATGGATTTTATGTTTTGAAAGACTAATCATATACAAACATATTTGTTTCTTAATATCCTCAGTCAAGGAAAGCTAATAGGTACTTGGAATATGAATAGCTGGAGGCTAGCAAAAGTAATCAAATAAATCAAAATTGCATGTGCAGGGAGGTATGTTCTATCTGCAGGACTGGCATCTGCATGAGAATAAAACCCACAAAGGAATGTACATGTACAAAAAAAAAATACACTCATGAACTATACCTACACATTTAATAGTTGTATAATACAAGTAATATGTTAAATAATAGACCACCAAATGGTAGTGGAGAGACAGAAATTAAAGGCAGTAAAATAACTTGCAATTTAATAGAAGGTTAGGATATATTTTTCTGAATCAGTAGAGACTGGTTTGTTTTTTTTTTTTTTTTTTTTTTTTTGCTTTATCTTGAGAATATCTTGAAAAATCAGTGGAGAGAAGAAAAATTATAAATTTCTGAGAAAAAGTATTATAACATGGTACAGTAATAATAAATCTGAAGATGCAAGCTGTAACTCGCTAGTATTTCTATCACATTAGCAGTTAATTTTTTGATTCAAGATAATACAGCATTAAGGAAATTACTAGTATTACATTGAAGTCTGCTAGACCGTAGTGAACCTCACCAAAGAAAGGCTAGAGGCTAGAGAGTTTATTAACATAAGTTTGCTTTAAAACAAGAGAGTATAATTTTATGGTAAAAGAAATCTCTGCAAGTCAACTGGGTTGAGGATTTTTGTTATGTTCTTATGTTGTTGGTTTTTTTCTGTGTGCAGAGTATAATGTAGTGCTGTGGTGAAAAATAAGTTATTCACTAGCCAAAATGCAAATAAATGGATGCCAGACTTGAGCTCAGAGAAACCACTGAGAGAATGGCTCATTTGTACAAACCAAAGGAAATGCCTTACTATCAAAAGGGTTCAATCTGAGTTCAATTCAAAAAATATTATCAGTAACAGCTTTCTCCTAACTGTCCTTACTCAAGTCAGAAAGAAAAGATAATAATTTAAATACAAAATGGAGGGAAATATTGTCCTTTCCTGACATCTGGAAAATTTGTCTCTATCATACAGACATATATTATATGGAGCTCCTGGACAGAAGATTATTTTTTATTATCCTGAAACACAAATCTTCAGATGAAGGTCAGAGAACTAACTTCCTTCCTTCCTTCCTTCCTTCCTCTCCTTCCTTTCCTTCCTTCCTCAGAATTACAGTACTTTCATATTAAAGTTCTTTGTCTTTTATAATCTATGAGGAGTAGTTTAATGTCAAAGTGTACATGAAAACTCAAGTTCTGATGGCACTTAAGCATGTCATTTTATTTAATCTGAGAGAGAAAATTAGGAGGTTTTCTCAGGCTTGTCAAGAGCACCAGACCAATCCACCAGGTACTTTACCATGTATTGGGTTTAAATTCTACCACAGGAGAGCTTTGGATGAGTTCTGTCCATGCAAGCCTTGAAAGCAGAGAAAATATCACAGAAAACAAAAGCTTAACAAACCATAAAAGTTTCTAGGTTGTTACACATTTTCCAAGTCACTAAATTATTTTAGATATTAATGTTTATTTGTTTGGTAAATCTATGGTTTGTTTTACCAACAGATGGTACTAGTGAATATAGTGCATAAATCTGTGAGGAGTGGAGTAAACTTTTCATTACAGAACCCATAGAAATTAGCAAATTGATACTCTCATGGAAATCAGAAGTCTAAAGCTACAAGTGAGAATTAGAAAAAGTATCATAATAACACCTAATCTATTCCCTCTACCCATAACATATAAATTTCTGTATCTATGACTGCTGGAAGAAGTTTGGTGTACTGCAGATAATTTGGCTGTCTGTGTTACCACAAGCAATGTACTCTGGTTTTGGTTTGGGGTTATACACAAATGGGAGATAAAACATTCGTGATTGTCATCTGATAGTCCATCATACCCCAAGACTCTTGGTGTTGAAAGATACTGTGTCAATGTCCTGCTTAATTAGAAACAGTTATAACCACTGTGTTTTTTTTGTTGTTTAAGGGCGAACCACATGTAAAAAGGTAGAAATCCAACCAAAAAAAGTACTCCTATGGTCTGATTTCTCTAGCCATTGCAAAATTTTATTTCAGTCTCTTGCTTGTAACTCTCTCTGCCTTCAGAAACCACTTGGCAAGCCTGCTTGCATTCTACAACAAAAATGAAACTTTACCTGACCTGCCTCTAACTCTACTGGATTGTCTGTGCTGCAAGCTATAAAAGACAGAAGAAATTATCAGGGCTGTTGCAAACAACCATAAATCCAAATGGACCAAATATGTAAAGTGTAAAACCTAAAGATGTTTCTTCATGCAGATGTGAGTAGTAAGGGGTTTACAACTAACAAGGATCAGAAAACTAGTAAAAATAAGGAGAATTTAACAGTTAAAACTGTGGTTGTTGTCAGCTAGCACACTGACTAGCAAACTCAGCAAGCAAGTCAATTGTTCTAGATCTGAGCTAAATAAAATATGCTGGTACCTGTGGCCATTTTAAATTTCCACAATTACATGACTATTCCTTCTTCATGTGTCTCCAGTTTGCGGCCAAATCCATGTGTCAGCATCTGGAAGAATTTGCTGCCAGACTTGGTGAATTTCACTGATCTAACAGTGTTTAAATTTTAAATGTTTAGCATTGTATTAATTCTAATTTTTATTTTTATATTGAGAAGATAATTTTTAACAAAAAATTATTTTGTTGCCTGTTCTGTGAGACTGCTCTAAAGATGGATTTTCACATATTTTGTACCAGAATAGCTTTGTTATATTCCTCCCTTGTGGCTTCACAGTAATTTAAGGACAAATCTTCTAAAAATATTTCAATAATCTTCCTTTTCAGTCAGGACTGAATATAATGTAGATGGTGAGTGACACACCAGTGTGGTTCATCTCTGGTGGTTCTGGCTTTAGAATCTGAATTTTGAGGCCGTAGTGAAATACGACTGCTGTTGTTTTTTTCCATCTCTTTCTGGCCAGGTGGTTGGATTAAGGAAGCTCTTGTACAGATTTTGCTAGAAATTCCTTTGGTGTTGCTAAATGCTACAATGTATTGACATGCAATTATTATGTGTTATGGTTTTATGACCTCTTTGTGTTTAGTTTCTTAACTGTAGTTTTTATGGCCTGCTTTTTGAGGTTTACTTATAGAGAAAAAATATCTTTTTATTACCTGGGAACTGCATTTCACCATCTCTGTGAGAAATTGTTTGGTAGTTGCATAGCTACAGATACAATTTTGGTCTTGCAGCTTCTCTGTCTACATTTATTGGTCTGAAATCTGATTTCTCCTTAATGGGAGCACAATACCTTTGAGTCTCTTGGTTACCAAAAGGGCATTGGAGATATGATAGTTATATTTTCACAAAGAAAGCTGTAGCAGGTGTTGTAACAGACGTCTTGGAATCTAATTGTTTTCATAGATATATTAAAAAAAAATCAGGTTTTTTCTGACTTTTTCTTTTAAAAAAATACTGACCAAAAAGTAGATTTCAGAATCCTGAAGCAACAAATACACCACAAGCTGGTAGATACATGGAGACTTTCACAGACAGTTGTTACAAAGAGTGGGACTTATCATTTCGATTGGAGCTGCTAGGAGAAATACTCCTTGTAGTATTTCCTCCTCTTAGAGCAAGCTACCAAACTTTCTTTCTCCATAGAAAGGAACAGAAGAGGTGCCTACTCTGACAGTAAATCAGTCTGATCCTTGTTGGGGCTGTGACCCTGTTCAGGTGCACTGGGAATGCTTTATGGAACATTTGCTTTCAGCATGTGTGTCCACTCAGAAAGCCTCGTTTGGATGGATTGGGATCAAAAGGCATTACAAGAGTTCCAGCTTGGCTTTCCTATTTTGTTCTGTTGCCTTTTGTCTCAAGCTAAATCATAATTATCATGTCTCTCAGATGTAAATTTAAAAAGGAAAAGAAAAATAGTACTCTGCTTATTCTGTTACTGAATTTCTATATCAAGGATTTTCAGTTCTGTATGATGACATAAGATTTATCTCAAGTGCATAGCTTTTGACCTTGTAATCTGCTGTCTTGATCTGAAATTACACCTAAACTCAGCACTTTCAATGTCAGAAGATGTATCAGTATTCACCACAGCAGCAGGTTCCTCAGAGGAAAGGGATGTATCTGTTTACTTTAAACATTGACAATTATTCTTTATCCTCTGTATTTAGCCTTTATCATCTGTTGCTAATAGTGTTTCCAAATGCTCTATATGAAAAATAAAATCCAGAAATATAAATGGGAAGTGAAAAGTAGATCACGTATAAAGGCTTGTGTTTCAAATTAGAAGTCAAAGAATCACATTATAGAACATGTATGTGGGTGTTTTGTTTTATTTTTTTCTTGTTCGTGTTTGTTTGGGGTTTTATTGTTTTCTGTTAAAAATAAAACTTCATTAGATCATAGATCATCAGGTCTTTAATTTCCTTTTGTTTTAGTGATGCTGTCAAAATTATCTTATTAATATAGATAGTAAGACTTTAGAACTATTTTGATGTTCTGTCTGAAAAAATGATTAGTGTTAAAATAGCTTTTAGTCAGGATGATTTTGAGATCCTAAATATATTAAAGAATGTAAGGAAATTTCTCTTGTGATTCTGTATTGAAGAGCAAAAGGATTAGGAACATGGCCATCCTACAGGTCTATGAAGAACTCTGTCCCTCCTGCAGCCAGTATTATTTCCTGCAACCACCAACTCTTGCCACTACTAATTTACCAGTGATTATGGCAATGACACTGCAAAAATTGAACTGAATCCAGACAGATATATTTTCCTCAGATCTTGTATCTCCAAACTACTAAATTGTTAAATTACTAGAATTGACATCATAATGTTTTTCTCGTCCTTGAAGAGTGCATCTGGAGGCGAAAAGCTTCAGCTCATTAGTTTGATAAAAAGACCATATCAATTTCTCTGAAATTTTGTCTTATTGCCTCCAGATTCTGATAAAAAATGAAAAGTATTTTACTTTCAGTTTGTGTTTTGAATTGAGAAGCCTTAATATTTTCAGTATTTGTACTTAATATTCAGAACTATTTCTAGACAGCCTTGATTGAGCAAGACTGTGGAGTATTGTTTTCTCTTTACACCTCTGGGACTTCTTAAAATAGGTGAAGATTATGTTTTTAGATGGTTTGGTAATAAGTGTAATGCTAAAATATCATGCATTCCTGACGGTCACATTCTTTTGCTCTCCTATAGCATATTTGATTGGTCAAAATCAAAATAGAGTATAGCACAGAAAGATACACCAAACACTGATTGTCATCTTGAAATTTCAACCATAGATTTTGAAAGCTCTAGGAAAGTATATTGAGAAACCTGCTTTACAATTTTACTTGTTCTTAGGAGAAATAGCTGTAGGTAACAGCAAGAAGTCACACAGGATTTTGTATGCTACCCTCATGGACTGTACAAATACTCCTGTTCATGCTCTACCTTCACAGGATGTCCTAATTCAATGGCCATAGTGCTAGATCCATTGTATGGATCTTAAACTTTTTTAACTCTTCCTATTAACAAAAAAATAGTATTTTGCTCTAAACTGTCAACTAAAAATCAGTTATGTGTGACATCTGCAACTGAAAACTCTTTACTTTCCCTGAATATTAAAATTATTATTAAAGAAAAGCAAAATTCTCTTGTTATCTTATTATCTTCAAAGGTACTTTAGTTCTTATAAATTATTTAGTGTACTGTAACTTTATCTAAACAATTTGTCTAAGTCATAATCATCAGTTTGGTGAAAGAAAAGTTGGTCTTGTGGTTAATCTTTTGCACATCTCTTTATAGCTGTTCTGGGTTGAAGACATAATACCACCAAATGGAGATGACTTCTGTAACTGTTTCACAGAACAGAAATATTCCAATTACAAACAATGTTTAAATAAATAGAGGGAAGTTTACTTTAAATCACGATAATTTTTGAAACTTTAGAAGTTTTTCAAGAATTCTTTGCCTTCCATTAACATATTTCACTTGGAAGAACCTGTTTGTAAGAAAACTCACTAAAGTGAAAAGAGGAAAATTTGAGTTACAGCTAGCTGTTCTTTCATATTCACCTAATTTATTTATTGTATTCTTCTAACTACTACTGTAAATCATTCTTTAAGTGATCAGGAATCTCCAATTACATAAGCTTTTGTGAGGATTCTTTTCTGGTTCTGGTTTATCTAGGTTATGTCTACAAATTGTGAAGAAAAAAAAAAAGTTCAAACTCCTATCAAAATTATTTCTATTCTGCTAATTATCTTTCAAATATTCTGCAGGTTAAAGCAATAAGTAGGTCTAATATGAAGCTTAAATTATGTTACCATCTTCCTAAGATTCTAAGTGCAATCTGTTCAACCAACTCTGATTGTAAATACCGTCTGACATCTAATTTCATGCTACATATAAACAAATAACCCCATTCACAAGATTAAAAAATAATAAAAGAGATAACCTGAAAACAGCTTTGTGTTTAATCAGAGGTAGATCCATAAACACTAAGAAGGAATGAAGTATAAATTAATTTTCTGTACTACTTGCTTGGAAAATGGCTACAAACAATAATTGATAACTGCATTGGTCTTTGAACTGTAATACTGACCCTGACACCAAGGCATTTTAATGCTTACTATGTGCTTGCAGCTTGTTGTCTGTCATTTTCATTTAGATTGCATCTCTCTGAGGCAGGCTTTGTCTCAATTTTTGTGCAACATGGATGAAATCAAGCTCTCAACTACTTCTGACTGTTCTACATATGGGTCCTAGAAACAATTACAAGTTTAGCCATTTCTGGCTTCCTAGATTAGTCCCAAAATTTTCCAAAAGCTCAGCTCTATATATAAGAAAAAGCAAGTGTATAATGTGACAAAAGCAGTCCTCTATATCCAACTAAATTTATGTTTTAATGAATAACTAAATTTAGTTTATATTATAAAAAATTGTGCAAAATAAAAAACAAAACAAAGACTTAAATCAGATATCTTTAGAAATTATTTATATAAATATATCTGTGTAGTCTTTGTTTTTTCTACTAATTTTTCTGTTATCTTCACATAATAGACATTCTCTGTCCTTTTATTATATTCTTGTATAACTTCAGACATTAAAGAAAGCAAAGAAAGGAAGCAATATCAATTAAATGATATTTGAAAATTCAGTTGCAATCAGTGGTCATTTAATCACCAATATTTAGAACTAAAACCTCCTCTAGGAGGCTTTCTCAAACATCTATGTTGATAAATATGCAAATATTGTAATGATATTTCAAGTTAGACTAACCTGTCTATGTCTGTCTCTTGGCATGCTCCAGGACAAGTCCAGATGCATCTTTACATGAGGTAACAATGTGCCCTTATGTCAAAAGTCAGTAGTCTCCTGGGCTTCATTAGACAAAGTATTTCCAGCAGGTCAATGGAGGTGATTCTTCCCCTCTGCTTGGTGCTGGTCAGACCACACCTGACTGCTGGGTCCAGTTCTGGGTTCCCCAGTACAAGGGAAGCTTGAACATCCTAGAGACAGTCCAGTGAAGAGCAACAAAGGTGATGAAGAGACTGAAGGATTTTTCTTGTGGGGAAAGGCTGAGAGAGCTGGTGCAACTCAACCAGGAGACAAGAAGGCTCGGGGATCTTATCAATCAATGTCTATAAACACCTGAATGGGGAGTACATTAAAGATGGTGGAACAAGTCTCTTTCTGGTGCTGCCCAGTGACAGGCCCAGAGGCAACTGGCACAAACTGAAACACAGGAGGTTCATACTGACCTGCAGAAAACACTTTTTCTCTGTGCACAGGTTGCCCAGGAACTTTGTACAGTCTTGTGTTGGTTTAAAACCCAGCTGGAAAATTAAACCACACTTGAGCTGCTCTCTTCCCACTCTTTCTCCTGGTGAGAGGAGGACCAAAAACAGAGATTCCCACTTGGGATAAAAAGTATTTACTTGATTAAAAAACCAACCAACCAACCAACCAGCCAAACAGCCAGAAACAGCAATTAAATAAGAAAAATGAACAGTAAAAGCAACATTACTAATACAAAAAAAAAAAAAAAGAGGTATGGAATTTAACTCTGCTAAATACTCCATCCCTCTTTTTCCTCTGTACCCAGGACAAGTGGAGGTCAGGATAGTCCAGGACTGAACAGGGAGGTTGGACAAGGTGATTCTGTGAGTTTTTGATTATCTGATTCTGACATGTCATTTTGGTCTGATGCTGCGATAAATAGACAGGCTGCTTGAGAGATTTAAAAAAAGGTGTTTTGCCAGCATTATCTTAGATAGTATTTGGGGGATTAAAAGCCTAGCTTTAAAGAAAAAGGAAAGGTTTTCTTCAACAAGCCAGCCAAAGTTTGTTCTGAAAACTCACAACAATAATTCAATGCTTTCAGAAATATTTGTGAGACATAGCTAAATCTTGCTAACTATATAAATGTATACTTTCTCCTGTAATAAAGATTATGGAGCTGGTTATGATTCATATTAACATTTCATAGCTATTTGAAAAAGCTTATAGATAGAGTGTTTTTTTTAATAAAGCTATTCCTTTTTATACTGCCTGAGGATTTCAACTGAAATGGATCATTAGTCCTTTGACCTGTTGGCCACTCCTCTCTTGATGCAGTCCAGGATGCAGTTGGCTTTCTGGACTGTGAACCACACTGGTTGGCTCATATCCAGCTTTTCATCCATGAGAAGCCCCAAGTCTTTTTCTACAGAACTCCTCTCAATGCTCAGTGGGTTCCTCTCCCAGTCTGTACTCATGTCTGGGGTTGCACTGATGATGATTTTTGGGGATGCCATGATGATTTTTTGCCTTTTCTTTTATATACCTTTTATGTACCTTTTATGTATCTTCAGTACTCTTAGCATGCATACTTGTAATTCCTTAAGTCTGAAAAGTTAGCATAGTCCTGATATTCTGTTAGGCCAGAAGACCAAATATTCTAGAGACCTTGTAGATGGAGGTTGGAATGCCCTGTACTATCTTGAGAAACCAAGATCATCTTTGGAATATATCTCATAAATTAAGATTAGACCCATCCAGGCAGGAATTCTTCAGGAGGGGGGAATATCATGCTATTCATTCAAGCCTTTCATTGGGACATCTTTTTTAGATATGCTAATTTGTAAGGTCCATAAAATTGGATACACAATCTATTGAGTGTGTGCATTTTGGCGTATTCTACCTTGGCGAAGTGGTGTACTATAAAGATCCTTTTTAAATACTGAGGTAAAGCGCATTTATCCCTTAACAATGTCTGGCTCTTAAGCTTTAGGACTTGGGAAAAGGCATCAGCCCCACCCAGGTGAACTTGGACTTACTGAACCTCATTAAGTTCTCATGGACCTACTTCTCAAACTTGTCCAGGTCATCCTGGATGACATCCCATCTTGCTGTGTTAAACGCAAATCTCGGCCTGGTGCCATCCTCAAACTTGCTGAGGGACCAGTTGATCCCACTCTGTGTCATTGATGAAGATATTAAAGAACACCAGTCCCAAGACGAAGCCCTGAGGGACATCACTCATCCCAGGCCTCCTCCAGGACGTAGAGCCATTGACCACAACTGTATCCTGTCTGTATCCATCCATCCATCCATCCATATCCTTATCCACTATATAGTCTACCCTTCAAATCCAGGTCTCTCCAGTCTGGAGATAAAGTGTTGGAGTCCAGGGCATTCCTTCGGTTGCCCTGGATGGTCACAGACCTCGGCAGAGAGGCCTGGGACCCAAGAAAGAGGGTTTGAATCCTGGACAGGGGGGTCTGTCCAGGGGGTTGCCTAGCACAGAGCCCAGAAAGACACAGGCTTTGATTTTAGTCCATGGAAAGGATTTCTAACATTGAGAGAAGAATTACAAGTCACAAAGGTGTGAAAACAGTAGTGTAGTTAAACACAGGGTGGAAAATTTGATAGTTTTAGGATTCTTAGCATAGAGGTAAATGGGGGACAAGATGGAAGATTTAGGGTGTTGCCCTAAGTTCTTCTCCTTCTTCCTCGTCCTCCATCTTCTGAGGTGAAGATGACACAAAGTAGTTCGAGGGGATTGGGTTAAGGTAGAAGTAACCTTTCTAGTATAGGCACTAGGCATTGGCACAGAATTGTAAACAATAGACACGTAACTATCTGTATAAAAAGGTAGCAACCTCCCATCACGGGGGCAGTCGCCTCGTGTCCAAGCTGCTGTCTGGACCTCGGCTGGGTGTGGAGAAAACTCTGAGATATCAAATAATAAACAACATGAGAAATCTGAAAACAAGGCCTTCAAGACTCTGCTTTTTATCACGTGGTGCGGCTCAGGGCTTTTAGAGGGCCAAGGACTCTTAACAGCCGGAATCTCAGGAGAAAAAAACCAAACCCGAGAATAAGGAAGATTTTTGGGCCTGTGTTAAAGGTAGCACAGAAGTCTAAATAGATTACATCAGTCAATCATCTCTTATAGAGCATGGCAATCACTCTTTCATAGAAGGCCACCAGATTGGCTGCACATGACCTTTTCTTGGCAAAGCCATGCTGGCTGTCAAGCATCACCTTCTTGTCTTGCATATGCCTTAGTGGTGTTTCCAGGAAGATGTGCTCCAAGATTTTCCCAGTCATGGAGGTGAGACTCACTGGTCTGCATTTCCCTGGGGATTCCTTTCTTTCCTTTTTAAAAATCAGAATCCTGTTTCCTTTTTTCCAGTCACTGGGACTTCCCCTGACTGATACAATTTTTCAAATGCAAAGGAGTCTGTCAGGGTAACATCAGCTATCTCCCTCAGAGCCCTGAGATGCATCTCATCAGGACCCATAGACTTGTGGCAATTCAGTTTTATCAAGGGATCCTGAATCTGCCCTTCATTTACATTTGGAGGTACTCCACTGACCCAACCCACAACTGGATGTTCAAAGTGGATCATCCAGGCACTCCCCAAATAAATGTGATAAGATCACATGTATCACACCTTTTTTCTCAACTTTTTTTCATAGTGTAACTCAGTGGAGTAATTTAATTTTGACACTTAACTTATCTGGAGGTTGCAGAAACACTGAAACTTTAATGAAATATTAAAAAAACTACAGAGTCCCCCATGCTCATATTTTGTCACCTGTACATTTTGTTTAATTTATATTCTTTCTTAGGTGACAAGAAATAGTGAGAATACTTAGGTTTGCCAGGATGAATATGTGTGCTCTGCTAAGGCCCATGAATTACCAACAACATTTTCAATAATGAAACACAGCTTTTTAAACACATTCATCTATCTTAAAAGCCAGCTGAACATATGAGGGTTTTCAGAGGATTTTTTAAAAGCAAAACTGTAAAGTGTGTTGATTTATGCCTTGCCTTGATATTGAAATGCATTATAATTATCCTAGTCAAAGTTTTATGTGGCAACATATCCATTCCATAAAACATTCTTCCAAAGAGGCATTTTAGCCAACACAGCCATTTCTCAATAGTATAAAATATACATGAATATATATTTACATAATATGTATATTATTATCAGATTAGTTTGTTGGTATTGATGCATATGCATATGTGTGTGTATAGATATCATATACATAAAGAAATATATATTATATAGATAATGTATATATTTCTATCTATATGAGTACTGGTCCTAAGAAACCTGTAGCCTCATATGAAGGCCCCAGAATTTCCATACTAGAATTAGATCTCCATTTTGATAAGGGCTCATTCTACTCAAATTATACACTGAAGCATAAATCTCTGTAAGAAGCACAATGAATTCCTTCAGTCATGTGTTCTCTGTTATGACACAGATTTATGGAATTCTCAGGCTCTGACATTATGATGCCCCACTGTACATTTTAATGATTCTCTGGTGGCTGGAATGCAACAGTAACAATTCAAGTCAGTAAGCGGAGTGGCTCCACCCTAAACTTCATAGAACAGGTAGAGGAATGTCTTTGTTTCTTTAGGGGGGTTTAGAAGGTGCTTGCCCTCCAAATAGAATCAAGTTCTGCTATATTAACTCCGTTTTCTTCACTGATCTAACTGAACTGTGAACACAGGTTTTAAAGCATCAATTTCTACACTTAACCTGGTCAAAAATTTAATTCTCTTCAGACCAGGTTCTACATCTTCACTACATCTGACCTCTCAAATTAGCTTTCAAAAATTGCATTTCCCCCCTTTTAAATAGTAAGTTTTGATCATAGCTCTATTTGTAGATCACAAATGTTAAAGTAAAATCATCAGCAATTTGAGTGCATGCTAGGCATCACCCATTCCCCACCTTAGGTTAATTCCAGCCCTAGGAATACTATTTTCAAGACTTTCCTTTTCTTCCTTCAATCCTCCATTGCCTCCTGACTTCAGTAGCTGCTACACAGAAATCAGGACATAGCTAAACAGAAAAAACAGTATCCAAAGTTTTAAGTCATGCTTACCCAGCCTGGTCCTCTGCAAGAACTGATGCAACACATTTTTGTTTTACTGAGCTTCTGGCTGAATATGTCTACTCATTAGATTTAACAGGGAATATGAAGCAAATAGTAAGTACAGGTTAACTACGTGTAACACAAGTGTTTTTGTAATCTTTGAATCAGAGGTACACTGGAATCATTATTGCCATCATAACTGCTGTTTAAACCCAAAAGGTGCCCCCAGAAAAGCAGATTGCTTGCACAGATTAACTTTGGTGGTGTTTCTGACATTGAGTTGCTCATCAAAATGCTCAGTTTTCATCTCTGTGCAAAGAAACAGGAATGAGATTGAGTTTAATGGCTAGCAATTTAACAATTTAGTAGTTTGGAGGTATGTGACCTAGGAAAAATATCTGTAATTGGATTTGATCACAATTTGCAGTGTCATAATAATTGCTTAGTGTCACTATTAAACACTTGACAAGCTTTTCATTATAAGTCTGTGTTATTAGGACTTTTCAGCTTAAATACATTGTGCCTTAGCAACTATAGCCTTAATTGTAAAGGTAGAAACATGTACTTTGTAAAATTTTCTTTTCTTTTTTTGGAAGGTGAAGTGTATAAAGCTGCAGAGAAAAGGTGGAAACTACTACTTGATCTGGATTTAATACATGACTTAGGCTTTTTCACATGTATAATGGTTGCAAACAAAAAAGGACATACAGAGTTAATAAGAGTTGAATCTTACCCTGTGCTAATGACCAAAAAAAGAGGGTATCACTGGAATGTGCTACTTCCTTAATGGTACTTAATCACATAGTATTTACATAAAGCCAAGCGTATGCCTAATTTCCAGCAACATGTTGTTTTGACCTATGAAAGAGGATGAAATTAAAATTTCTTAACAAATACACTCAAGAAATGGAAATTCTAATGGTAGTATTTGTATTTTAGAATCTCATGGCTTTACATTTAACAATCATTTCTCCAAACTGAAGAAATTTACTTATTTACTAGTCCAGTTAATGAAAGATCTAATTCAGAATGTGTAATAGTACAAACACCAAACTTCACAGCATTATTCTGTGTCCTGGTTTCAGCTGGGATAGAGTTGATTTTTCTTCTAGGAGCTCTTACAGTCTTGTGTTCCAGATCTGGTATGAGAATAATTCTGATAGTACAATGATATTTTAGTGATTGCTAAGTTGTGTTTAAACTAAACAAGAAGCCTGGTAGGTGGCAAAATGTTGAGAGCAGACACAGCCAGGAATAGATGACCCACAATGGCCAAAGGAATATTTCATAATGTATGTCACCATTCTCAGGATATAAAATAGAAGGGAAGCTGGCTGCAGCCACTGCTTGGCATCAGGCCAAGGCTGGAAAGCAACTGTTTTCATTTGCATCACTTGTTTGTATATTCTAATTTTTTTTCTTTTTTTAAATTTTCTTCTTTTTCTGTCCTGTTAAACTCTCTTTATTTCAACCTCCAATTTTCTTACTTTTAGACTACTGATTCTCTCTTCCATCTAGACTGGGGCAGGAGGAGGGACCGAGTGATCTAGTGGCTGGCTAGGTTTTTACCCTGATAGTTTGTGACCTTCCAGAGGAATGAACTGCCTGAAGATTACATCTGAGACCTTTGTCCACATTGTAAGGAAAAGATATAAATTAGGAAACCAGTGATGTTCTTGAAATATTTACCCAGAGCTATTAAATTCTCAATGCTCATTCTCAAATTTTCCAAGATAGATCTTCTTGTGAAATATCTGATATATCATAAATTAAATAAAATATCCAATATATTTTAAACTTTTAAATATACAACACAGGAAAAAATGGATCTAAGGCTGACAACAGCTTTAAGATGAATCAATAGTTCTAAGCTGAATTACAAGGATGAATTTCATAGTTTTCATCATATGGAAAGCCATCGGGATTTGCTTAAGAAAAAAGAAAAAAAAAAAGCTGAAGTACCAGAACAGCAAAATTCTTCATCATTCTAGAATTTCAAAAGGAAATGGGGAAATAGACTTACTAAAAGATAATTTTGCTTTTTTTTTGTGGCCATACAGGAAGAGAAAGAAATTGATACATTAGGTTTTGAATTATGAAAATTCCCATAAAATGGCCTGCCAGGAAATGAAAACACATCTCAATTCTGGAAATAGCAAACATGATGTAACAAATATGGACCCATCCAATTCCTACAAGTGACATGAGGACAGAATGTAGGAAAAGAAAACCATTTGCTATACTGAAAGCATTGAGTTAGACCTTGTGTGAAAGATAAAGGAAATTAATCAAAATGACACATCAGCATTGCAGATATTATTAGCAGATTTTCACACACAAAACTCACAGGTTGTCTGACAAAAGAAATAAAATAAAAATCAAAGCAGGTTATTATTTATGCATAGGTAATATAAGAGGAAGTTTATCAAGGACAACTCATTCTCCTGGCAAAGAACAAAGCTCTCTTCTTTCCTGGCAAGACAGAGAGTTATTTTGTCTGGAGAATTCTTCTTTTCCGAGAACAGGATTTTCAAGGGATGTGGGTTTTCTGTAATGTCCTTCTGGGACCTCCCCTGATCTAGCCATATTCCAGTTCTACATATTGTATGAAATCAGAACAAGAGTGAAATAATAAAGATTCACTAACATTTTTTTCTATTACTGCATACTGACTACATTTAAAAAAAAAAAAAAAAGAAAAAAAAAGAAAAAAAAAGAAAAAAAAGAAAAAAAAAGAAAAGAAAAGAAAAATAAAGAAAAATAAAGAAAGAAGCTATATTCTAAGTCTTGAAGACAGGGCCAAACTGAAATGCAAGATCTTGAATCAAAAAAAAAAAAAAAAAACCAACAAAAAAAAAGAAATAATGGTATCTTCATGGATAGAATCAATGATGTCTAGGTATGTCAGTTAAAACACTCCAATGAAGATGGAACCCTCATCACAGTCAGCAAAGAAATTGGTGGATGACAAGGTTGCCTAAGGTATTTATTATATATCACAAATTAACTGGAAATCTATACTGGAAGACTGTGAGGCTCCAGATCCAGAACTAGAGTAACCGTCTTATTCACATTCAGCAGACGTAGTCTTATGGTGCTTATGATCAAAAAACTTCAAATGAGAACAAGAAGGTAGAAGGAATTGAGCAGTTGAAAAGCTTCACCAAAAGCTGCATAATTTGTGATTTGTACACTGACTGTGGAAGAAAAATACATATCATTAATGTTGCTAAGGGAAACCTATTATGTATCCAGGCCATGTATCAACATATAAGCTTGTAATGTACCTCTTAGAACTAAAGAGGAAACGGAAAGCAAAGTAACATATCTAAGCAGATTTGAGCAGGAAATCTTTTCAAATTATATGTGCAATAAAATGCCCCTTGTGGAAGAAGTATTATCGTCTTAACTCTCTTTTCATCAAGTTCAATACATACCAGTTTCAGAACTGAGAACTGAGAACCTGTCCTAGGGAAAGGATTGCCAACCCAAGCACTCTCTGTGAAGTTTTTAACAAGCAATAGCAGATGCTGTGTGGATTCCAAAGAGACTGGAGGCTTAGTTTGGCGAAGGAACTGTGCTTGCATTGCTTTAACTATAAAAGCCATGGGCTACTCCCTTTTCGTTAAGCCAATTCACACTGGACTTCTCAAATATGCATTGATGTATTCTATTCATCAGTGGTTACATTTACTACACATAACTCTTGGTTGTGGTGGTTAGATACATACCCAACATGTCTCTATACATACAGACACTTCAAGACTACAATCATCATCTTTAACTGCACTAGTGGCTTTCATTAGAAAAAAACTATATGAGCTCAACACTGAGGTAACTTCTGCTACATGTCACAATAACATTCTACCTTCCACCCCTGCTCCTGGTTTTCATCATCAGAAGTACATATTCTGTCTACGGTTTGTCTGGCATTCCTTGTTATCTTAGTCTGTTTATAGATCTTCCTCAGTCTTTGTCATGATGTCACTTCAGCTGCCCCTTATTAGAAACATCCAACCAGATGGGTAGGAGAGTACTTGTAAGAAACTAGGTTTAAACTCAATACCAAAGATGCAATTATGGGCTGTTACTTTTGCAATTTTCTTAAGAAAACTTCTGCAAATTAAAAACACATCTCTTGCTCACATTTCTTATCTGTTGCTGCTTCAGAGTCTTGCTTCCTTCAGCCCCTGGGAGTTCAGGTCAGGACTGACAAGACACTTTAGGAATGATTACATGAAGCATCCATGCAGTCCCTATCCAGGCTGTCTATGGGTGGTTTACAGTGTCAATGTATCCAGGTCATGGAACTTCTGGCTCAACACAGGCTGGTCAGCTGACAGAGGGCAGCAGGCAAGGCCAGGTAAAATGTGACCCATTAAGCTTTTATAGGGATGTCATCTGCGACTTCTGAAATTCATTTACTACCATCAATGATCAGCAATAGATTAAATCATTACATAGCCACATGTTGCATGCTAGAGCCTTTAGGAATTCATCTTTAGATGAAAGGGGGTGGAAGGAAAAGTTTTCTTTACCTAAGACTATCAATACACATAGGGCATCATCAAGACTCTTCAGGGAGCAAGACAGTTCTTTAATCATATTTTACTGTTCATTCACTTTGGGACAGCCTGGTCATCACAGTTTCTCTCTGGAAGTTACAATCATCCAGCTGAAAGAATGTGTGATCAAGAAATAAGATGCATATGCATACAATGTGCAGATTATCATAGACTGTTGCATTTAGTGCAATCTATGTGAGATATTTGTAGTTTATTCAAGGCAAATGAGCATGTTTCATGCTATTTGCAATCTTTTATTTTCTATTGGCAAATGTTTCCAAATGCAGATTTCCAAGAAATCATACTATAATAGGACTAGTACAGCAATATAACATTTGCTTTGAGTCACACACAGATTTAAGATGAAGAAGTTTGGAGAATGCTATTCATTTAATAGCTCATAAGAGCCGTCCTCACCAGGTGTTAAGTGATTTTTTTGTAGCATGCTAAATACTCATATTTTTAAAAAAACCCAAAGTGTTCTTCTTGGCTCACAGTGTTCAGCATTTTCCATATTTTCCATGGTGAGGACCTAAAAATGCAGATTACTGCATTTTTTTCTGACATATGCTGTTGTTCCTGAAAGTAACATTCAAAAAAGGGTAGAAATCTCTCTATGTTTAGTCCATATGCTGTTAAAATTTTTTCTTTATTGTCTCTTGCAATTAGTTTACAAAGATACATCATCCACATAAGATCAAATTATTCCAAGCAAATCACTCCCAGGAGATTGTGAGGCTAGGTGGATCAGATAACAGAAGTTTGAAGGGTCAGCACAAACCAACTCATACTGCCAAAAGTGGGGATATAAAAGTAATTGGGGCAAGATAAAGATAAAATAAATTGTTTTGCATTTGGTGTACTCTTTCTGCAGAGATATGGAATTCATGAACTCTAGTACTTAGTATTCTTGTCACTAAGTTTACTCCATCCTTCAGAAATCACATTGTCAATGCAATCATATGAAAAAAATTATCTCTGAAAATTAGACCAATTGCTAATTTAATTTGTGATGATCTAAGCTAAAATGTGACAGATTTTTGGCATGCATGGGGAAAAATATTTTTATATATACAAAAGCTATCATTGACTGCAAGAAAATTTATAACATGTAATATATCTTGTCACGATGGATGGCAGTTTTTACTGAAACACTTACTAATGAGACCATTGGTTTTGGATTCCTTACCCAACAGTATAATTGCAGCTGACTAAAATGATCTTAAAATTCTTTCAGCAGAGGTGTCAAAACAATTTTCATTCAGTTTGCCTTCAGCATTCACTCCCAATGGCATAGGACAAAAAGCCATAGAGCTGTAAAGAACTCACTAAGAATGTACAAGTTTTTGAAAAGTTTATTATTCCCAAGTTAACAAAATGAAAACATTCAAGCCTGAGGTTCACCTAACAAAGATATTTTTTATGTACTAACAAATGCATCATAGGTGAAAATCACTCTCAGACCATTTGTAAACATGATTGGAGGCAAATGACACAAATAAAAAAGGCTCCAACCAGAACTTGAAATGAAATTCAGGTGAAATAAAAATCACAATTGCATGTTGAATTTAAAATAACATTGACCTTCATCACTAAGACATGTACTCTGTATTGAGTATGTCTGACTAGACTACAATCTGGTGCACAAATTAAAATTAGCATGTGCTTGCCTTTGCTACAACTCAGTACTGTAGAGCTACTTTTGAGTTTACCACATCCTTGATATTAGAATTACCGAGCCAGTAGATGACTCAGATTATAAATGGAAATATTTATATAATGCACTTGGGATTGGTTTAATGCAGTTTGGCCCTTTTTCAGCTATCAAAGTAAATAACAAACTTGCTCTCTAAGTGCCTAAATGGCTTCAACTTTTCTGCAACTCCAGTCAGTGTTTTAACCTTTTCTGAGCATTTGCTTTAAGAGCATTATAAATGAACCACCAGGGATAAATGCTGTAGGAATGAGCTTGAAGCAAAATCCTTCCCTGATCAAAATTTCTCACAGATAATTTGTGTCAGACTGATTTCCAAAGATTGCTTCTGAGATCGAACACATTTATTAGTTAATTCTTAAGATTCATGTAAAAAAAAAACCAAAAACTTGTGTAGTTCCACTTCTTGTGCTGTTTCTCTATGAAATTAATTGGAGCCTCTGCTACCAGTGTACTTTCATGTCTGCTGGTATCCCAAAGGCAGACTTGTCAATCACACAATCCCTCTGCTGCTGTTCTGCAGTTGACCTGATTCAGCACGGAAAAGGAGCAAGTGCTTCTATGCAATCAAACTCAAACTTATGGATACCAAAGAGACCTTGATAGACTCACTTAGTACTAGGCAGTGGAAGCAAGGGAGGCAAGACAGAATAAGAAAGGATGTAAGAAAGGATGTAAGAAAGGGGGAAATTGTTGATTTGGAAGTAATCTTTTTAATTTTTTTTTAAATATTTGCAAAAAAAAGCATGCAAATATGCAAATAAGGTAATATCTATGCATATAAGGTGTACTTATCACACATTCCCTACAGGTGTAATTGTAAGAATGTTAGCTGACTTTGGAATATGCTCAAAATACAGATTTGTTTGAAAAACTCTGGATGGCACAGATTTGACAAATCTGATAATATCAAGATGCACAAGGGCACAGTTCAATGACACTTCAATTTGAACTTAATTTTAAATATTTCAAAACTTGAAAATTAAACCCATCAGTCCCAGTGGTTATAGGGATAGTTTTAAATTGAGAAATTTCGAATATAAAGGCACAAAATTATGCCTTTTTTATTGCACTACTACATTGTCACCATGATGGCTTAGAACTTCAAACTTTAAAATCACAAATGTTCTTCCCATTGTAGGAACCTGATGAACTAATGACCCTATCACTCAGACATTTAAAACTTATTCTTGGTAGTATAATATTAAAAATAACGATGAGTAATGATACATAGAGGACTGATACCGACAGTCCAGTAGGAGAAAATAACCTGTGATTGCTTTCTTAGAAGACAGTAATTTCTATGGACTACCATATTGCACCTGCAAGATTGCACATCAGTTTGCCAATGCTTTACAAGTCCTCACACTTGATCTGCATTTGGGTTTGGCAGTCTCACTTATTTGGATGTTTGTGATAGATCAAAGATAGTTTATTTGACAGATATAAATGATCTTCATGCACAGCCCAGCTTTAGTTGTTCACAGCTAGTTTTAATTATCCAAGCCTCCCTGCAAAATTACAGCAAGAAAAGAAATTCCTTTTGTGGATGGTAATTGTCCTTAAAAATTATTCTGAAATTAAAGAAAATGTGGCTTAGGGTGAAGTCTTTCTCTTAGGAAAAAAAAAATAAGGTGTATACAGTCTCAGAATTCTCTTAAAAAGAATACCCTGTTGTGCTTTTCCCCCACTAAAATGTAATAGATGACAGAAACTGGAACGTTGAAATAAATCAACAGTTGCCACAAATAATTTATGTAAAATGACAAAGCTAAATTTAGATTTTACATGATTTTATATGGCAAAATTTCTAGGGCCACTTTTTTTTGGAATCAAATTAAAGGTTGATTGCGTATAGCATCTTGACTTTTACAGCACAGAAGTTTTATGTGATTTATCACTTAAAGACCCATTGAAAAACAGTTGGAGACAGAAATCTGATTAGATGTTGTTCAGAGCCTCAATAAATATTTAGGAAGATAACTCTTACTGAAATTATTGGATATTAAATGCCTTACAATCACTGAGAATGTAAGTATATGCCTGTATACACTGAAAAAAAAAATAAAGAGGATATTACAGGACTGGTTATGTGTTCTTTTAAAAGGCTAGAATTCTGGAATCAGATTAATTTAATCTGGTTCCCTATTCATGTTTACTCCCTTTGTAAGAAAAATGAAGACTTTAAATGTTTATCTGAAAAATGCATAAGCTCTAGAAGACTGTCTTCAAGCAGTTTAAGTACTTATTGTCCCTCAGCTTTACTTAAATTTGAAATATGTTTCACCTTTTCAAAGAAAGTAATTAGGTTGAGATGGTTATTATCTTTTATCTTTTTGTCCTCAGACTATTCTCAGAAAGACAGTATTTCAGAAAAGATTTTGGAATGCACAAGGTAAAAAAAAAATCTATTATTACAATAATATTACTATAACATTCTAAAACAAAATTCTCTTTGGAAAAGATACACCTTGAATGGATTAAAGTCTTTTTGAAGATACCAAAAATTACCTGCTAGGAAAAATTATTAACAGGTTTCTAGAGTGATAAAAGTACATGTTTTTATGTATTCTGTAGGGAATGTAGAGGGATCTTCACATTAATTAACCTGAAATTTTTGCAGCTTGTACAAATATAAGAAATTGTCAACTTCTTGTCTAGCAGTTATGAATGCAGGACAGATTTTACTGAAATTTATACCCTCATAAGAAGACTGTTTCCTATATAAGATATATGCAATATCCAGTGATCACATGTAAACAGACCAGTAAGATCAGGGATCCCATCTGCTGTGGACAAAACCAAGGACAAACATGACACTTGTTCAGCTTATTTTTTACTGTCGATGGCGAGAGGTTGCATTAAAAATATACTTCAGTTTCTATGTGAACCTAACTTGTGAGAGCCTTCTCCAGCTGCCAGTTGCCCTTTGTGCATCTTCTAAAGTTTGCTGCTGAAAAATGTCTGAGTCCATTTATTTCAGTATCTTCTCCTCAAAAGCTGCTTTTGGTACTCTCTCTCGTGACATTCAGATAACCTATCTTCAGTCTGATGCATCAGTCACCTTGAACACAAGGTCCATGTCTTGTAGGTTGGGATACCCTGTGGGAAAGGGTTGCTTCTGCTGATCCTCCACAGTGAGCAGCTACTGTGTAGGAAAGAGTTCCAATTATTTACTGGTCTTAAATACTTTTCTTTTTTTCATTCATCTGTAGGAATCTGCACAGGGCTCTGCATTTTTACATGATATTCTGATGTGTGAAAATGGCAAAAAATGTTACTTTCACCTTGAACAGTGCTCAGCATAAACCAGACTGCAGTTTTCAGAGCAGTGGAAGAAATATTTCACATCTGGGCATATGTGCATATTTCTGTTGCAGGAAGAGCAGCATACTAATGACAGACAAACTTTTGCTTGGTGGTGGATTCTGCTATGTCTAGAGAACAGAAGGAAAAATCTTTAAATCAGGTCTTTCAAGAGAAGATCAGAATGGCTTGTGACTCAGGAAGTAAATTTTTTTAAAGGCTATTATAAGGAAATGTCAATAAAGATTTCATGAAATGATTGAAGTGAAAAAATACTAGAGACCATTTGTTCAAATTTTAAAAATATGAAGCACTGCTTTTGTGAATACTATGAAGAGACCCATAACAGAAAAAGTATATTTGTTTACGTACATACATGAAGGTAGATTGGAAATATCTAATTCAGACATAATCTTGAATTAATTCCTTTGTCCTTAGTATTTATGGCAAATTACATACAGTGTACATATCCCAAAGTGGTTTACTTTCCCTAAATGTTTAGAAATAAACTCTGAAAATATTTTTCTGAAGTCATTAGATTTAGACCATTGATATTCTCTGACAATACCAATCTTGTGTTCTAAGTAATTATATAATCAAATAAAGCCTTACCTTTCATTTTTGTTTCTAACTCAAACAAAACCAACTTCTCCTTCCATTTATTATCTCTATCTTCAATGTCTATGTTGTTTTTTCCCCTTAATTTAACTATACTCTAGAACTATTTGACTCACATAAATTAGAAATAAATGATGATTACTAACTTAATTTTCCAGCAAACTTTTTCTTGTCTCTTTTAAATTGTTCCTACACTCTTCTCTTTTGAAAATGCACTTGTCTTCAAGCAAGTAGATATGCGTTCCTCAAAAAGGAAGAAAGGAGAGGTAGATAATTCTCCTCAGGGATGAGATTAAGATCAATATTTGCATCTGAAAATCATAATTTTCTCTCAGTTGAAAGAGAAATAACAGGTCCATTAAGTACCTACACCATGAAAAAAATATATATTCATAATCTCAGAATTGTCTCCTTTGCTACAGAGAAACACACTGAGATGTACATTCAGACCAGATAAACACAATTTGTAGGGGTTTAACACTGAAGTAGTGTATCCCTTGGGTGTTAGTCCCTGGTTTAAGTCGTTTCTTTTTGACAAGCTACTACATACTCTTTATTCAAAATGATCTCTTGTCTAACACAAATACAATGAAGAGAGGGGGAAAAAAGAAAAAAGTGACTTTGCTCTATGGATATCACCAGTCCTCCTCAGACATATTCAAATCAGAAAAGTGGTGAAATAAATATTCGATAATTTGATGAGGAAAAAATGATAGCTAAGCCCTCTTGACCTTTTGTGCAGCCCATTAAGGCAGTCCACTAACACCTGCTTTGTAATTGCTCTGCTAATCAAGGCAGCAGGGTTCACCAGTTGCCACATTTCTGTCCAGGTTTCCAGCTTTGGTGCTGTGTTGCTATCTCAATTAGTCTGCAGCACTCTTAATGTAGCTTCCTCCTGCAGGAAGAAAATTGGTGTCAGATGTGAATGCTTCATAATGAAGAAATCCCTTAATGTATAGTAAACTTATTATGCATTGTGCTGAAACTAATTTTCTTTCTTTTAGAAGTATATGTGTACTTAAAACTTAGAGGCAGAACGAATGATATTCAGATTTGTCCCAAAATGAGGTGTTTGGGAATAGTTTACAATAAACAACTATCACAGTCACAAGTGTTGAAAAAGCTGTTCAATCAATATGCTGTTTGCTGAGGTTCTGTCCACACATGCACACATACAAATAATTTTATGTCATATATTTCATGTCCATTTTCAATATTAATACTGTTAGAATTACTGAAATGTCACCTGTAAAGCAGAAGAGCATTTGAAAACTGTCTTGTGGATAAGGTTCCCATGGAAACCAATTTCCTTGATATCCATGTATTCAACTGCCTAGAATTTTGTTTGGATACTTGTGGGAAAGAAAACAAACCCAAACTGTAACAAAAACTTGGAAATAACTTACACATTTTTAAAAGATATGAAAATACTCATTTAATGCACTGTCTCATGCAGTAGAATAGCACTAACCTGATCAGCATTCACCACTTCTAGCTGAAACTTTCATGCTACCTATGATTAATACGGTGTGTTGACCTAGAAAATCTAAGGATTTTACCAAAGTAAACACAGTGCCTTGAGTTCTTTGTTCAGTATACATAGAGGAGTTACACTGGAACATCAAGATCAAGCACATTTGCAATGGAGACTACAACATCACTGAATTCCCTTCTGTGAGCCCCTAAAACTGGTTACCTTACACAGCACTTCTGTGTGACAAAAGCACATTAGTTTCAGGACAGGAGACACTGCCTCTATCCAAAAAATATTTATGACAAAATTGAATGTTTCAGACAGAATTAGTGAGAAGTTAAAGTGATGGAGATGCTGAGATAAAACTCTTATAAGGTTGTCTGTGATTAAAGCTAACAAAAAAGGGGAAATATTCCTTGTGAATAAAGTTTATTCCTTAAAACACAAGCAAAAAACCCAACCAACAAAACCTTAAAAAAAATCCTAAAGGTTTGTTGATTTTTTTTTTTTTTTGGTGTGTGTGTGTTTGTAAGTGAAGAACTTTGGTGTCTTTAAAGATGCATTATTTTTATCTTTGGTCTTCTCATATCCTGGAGTCATGTAAGGCTACATTAATCACTGATATCCTTAGTTGCCTAAGTGTCTTCAGACATCTCATATCCTCAGACACACTTTAACACTTGGCATTTTTTTTACCTTCTAAATAGTCCAATAAAATACATAGACTAGTTATTGAAGTAAGATGCTTCTAAAATATGATTATGTATATCCACTTGAACCATAAAATAAATCGTGAGTATTTTTTTCTCTTTTTACTGAAGATGAGAACCAAATACCAAAAAGATATCTACATTAAGTTTAAGACACTGGAAAGTAAGGATTTTTTTTCCAATATTTTTCCTGTATAGAAGGGGAAAAATCCAACTCTGGAAAAAGAGAAAGAAAATACTACTCAGTAAAACAACATTGGTAGTACTGTGGAGGGGGGGCAGGGAAGTAAGAATACAGATTTTTTGTTACCTTCAAAGCAAGTTTGTGAAGATTTTTCAGTCATAAGTCTTTGTGTTGTTTCATTGGCTCTAGTTAAACTGTTTGCTATTTTATAAAGTTTATAACCTAGGTTTTCTGGGCTATATGGCAAAGCACTGAGTACATGTCAAATAGAAGTAAGAACTGTGCTCAAAGCTTGAGATAATTCTTCTTGGTATTGTTATTTCTACAGTTGCAGTGACAGCTGTAACAAGATTTTTTAGAAAGTACAACAGTTTTGCCTCTAAATATATTCTACTAAAGACAAGAAATGTTAATCTGAGTACACTCTGTTATATTTCCTACCTAGCCAATTTAAGCAGTAAGCAGAAAAGAATTTTAATTTTTTTAAATTAAATTTTATTTATTTCCTGGAAGGAAGAAAACACTGTATTATACTGCTGATAACTGGTCATTAATGTCCCTGATTCTGAATTAATTTGTTTAATTTTGGCTATGCTATACTGATGATATGCTTTGGTACTGAATGAAGACACAATGTTTTCTCTGTAGGCTAGACCACTTCCTACTTTTGGTGTGCATACCTACTGTTGCATACAGATCAAGTTTGAAATATAATTTTATTTTGCAGAAATATAATTTTATTTTGCAGTTCCAATACATTGAGACAAGATTGTTCTGAGATTCTTTGTTCAAATACTAAAGGCAGTAACCATACAATGTTAAAGTAATGAAAAATGTTTCTGGGTAGTCAAGAGACATGCACAGAACCTTCATGCAGTGAATTGTGGAAAGGACAAGAGAGGCAAAAAAAAAAAGGGTTGTAGTCTTTAAGGGCTTATAGTCACAGAGTAAAGAGGACAACAGAGAGTTTTGTTTCCACCTAGATACCTTTTACTTTTCAGAGAAGATGAGGTAATAAATTGGTAATGCAAGTGTACTGACGATATATGTATTTAAATCTGAATTACTGGATATTATCAACAGAACTGAAGGGTTTTTTTCCTTTTGCCTTTAAAACTCATTCTTTTTTTTTCTAAGGTGTGTTATTTCATAATTTAGTAAGTTTTACCAGAGTTTTTAGTCTATTATAATATGTGGGACTATTTGCTCACAATATTGTTGCCAATTTGTATTAGGGTCTAAATAGAGAATGAGTAGATACATGGAGTATTACAAAAGTGTTTTAAATGTAAAATAGTTTGCAGAGAAAATGAGTACAAATACCATGCTACCTCTTGATATTTACTAGATGAGAGTGATGATCCTAAATCTGAATGAAACCTGAATGAAACGATCTATCTTAAAACCCAAGATAATAGTGAAATATTTATTATATCTATATTACATCTATTGTTGCACATTCTTAGCATAACTCTGTACCACAAAGATATTTTTTAAATTGATCTTTCTTCCTTGAGCATATAACAACTACAAGTCAACATGTGGATGTGTCTGCATGTAAATATGCCCAGATGCCTACAAACACTTTCTGAAGTAAAAACTTCTTGTTAAACAAAAGGCTGTGAACTTCCATTTTGTATCTTGTGAACATCAATTTTGTAATTGATGAAGCCTTTAGATTCATTTATGATTCATATACACTGTATCATCTTCAAAAGAGACTGAAAATATCAGACCCAAATACATGACTACAGAAACCTTGCCTAAACATTTTTTTTCCCCTAAAGATACATGGTCCGGGGCAACCTGATCTAGTGATTGGCATCCCTGACCATGGTCTTTTAAGGTCTTTTCCAAATCAAATCATTCTGTGATCATTTGATTCTACAAGTTTTGTCTTTTTGGGCTTGATAAACCTTTCCATCCTTTTTTTTTTTTTTTTTTTTTTTGTGTGTGTGTGTGTGTTTCTAAAATATAATCTTTCACCTTGTTATAGTGTAAGAGTCACAAAACTAAGTGTCCTCATTCCTTCACACACTGTGGAATATGAAATAATATAAATTTAGTGGGATATTTCTATGAAACAAAAAAAAATATTGCTAAAAATAATTGTTTCTAAATAGAAGAATCTGTGCATTTTAGCAACTTTTCAATGGTGTTCTTTGCAGGGCTGCTCTCAACCGCTTCTCTGCCCAATTTGTAGGTGTGGATAGGGCCTTGAGCAACCTGGCCTGGTGGGAGGTATCCCAGTCCATGGCAGAGTGGGTTGGGACTAGAAGGTTTTAAGGTCCATTCCAAGCCCTTAATATTCTATGACTCTGTAACTTGAGAAGCCAGGCTGACATCTTTGGGAGGATCCATATGAGCACTCGGACTGATGAAGATTATTGGATCTGGCTAACTAGCCAGTACAAGTGAGATGCTTACAAGCATCTATAAAATCATAATTGTCTTAAACACTATTAAGATCACCAAAAACACTATTAAGATCACCAAAGGTCTTTGCCCATGATGACAAACTGTATAATGAAGTTGCAACCACTGAAGCACACCTTGCCCCCTGGATTTCAGGAACTTTAAGACACCGGATAGGAACTTGAGATAAGATAAAGGTATCATTATTATCCAGTTATCTCAGGTTAAGGAGAAGTAGACAAGGTTTAGGGAAAAGTATGTGTCCACAAGGAAAGCCAACAGCAGCTGTGCTGAAAATCAGCTCTGCTTGGGTTTGGTGTGGGAGAGGCCATAGCCCACAGACTCATTTGATAAGGCCAGGGAGGTTCTTGGGCATTCCCAAATGCTGCTGAACTACATTAATCCATGGAACTGCATGTTTCATGCAATCCTCACCACTGAGAAGACCAGAAGATGACCAAAGGGCAGCCATGGGATCTCTAGGGCTGATGATTATTCTGCTGAATGTCTCTCTTTTCTCTTGCTCACCACCATGCCCCCTCACTCTCCTTGCTTTTCTATTTCTTTTTTTCCCTCTCTCTGCCTCTCACTTTTACTGCTAAATAAAATCCATACTCTGGATTTCAGTATATGGTCTGGTTTGCACTTTAATTTGGGCAGAGGTATCTCTCTAATGATTTTAATAATCAGATTGTAACAGTATGGTGTAAACAAGCTGGCAAAATGCCACTCATTTTATATCCCTTGGTCCTAGGGGGAGATACTCCAGTCCTTTCCTTGCCCTACTTAAAATATAATACATTTGTCCTCTATGTGCAAGCACAGTGGCAATAAGAGAAAAAATTTTAAATGAGAGTGTTTATTTTTTTTGTTGTTACTTTATAAGCAAAAATAAATTTAAAAAAACTGTAAATGGACTATATTCATCCAAATAACAGAAAAGACTTATACACATTGCAATGTAACTCATTATATACTTCTGAACATACTGCACTGATAAAAGAAGACAAGAAAAAAAAAACTTGTTTATCCTGGTAAAGCCTATTCTCTGGAGCAACAGATTTTATTTCTATTGGAGAAAAATCCTTTTTAACGTGAAATTTTAATTTATGGTACTTCATCTCAAAATTGGGATGAAATAATATTTCTGTGCTCTAGAGGAGTGTTGCATATACATATATTTTGAGATGTTTTGTGATCTTAAAAATGTATTAGAGAAGCACTCAAAATTATTTTGTATACTATAATGTAGGTTATGCTCCAGTTGTATTTTATACCTGTTTTTATAACATAGTATATGATCATGATAAATAAAAACTTTTATTTGGTTAGCTTGTTTTTTATTCTTCTTTGAATGAAGTAATGCAACTGTATTTTCAGTTCTTCCAAAATTACTGCAAGGCTGACCTGCTTTTAACAAGCTTAACAAAAATACAATGATATGTCAGAACATGCTCTTCCTTTAAGAACAAGATATTAACCTCATTTTTCTTATGTTTCTTTCCCAGAATAGTGAACTTTAAGCAAACAAAGTGGTTGCTGGGCAACAATGAAACCCTAAATAACTCCTGTATCTGAATTTTCATTTACAGCAGTTGTAGCCACCAGCTACCCGTTCAGGCTTGTAAGTTCAACTTTCCCAAGTTTTTTGTATCTTTTCTATATCCTAGTTAAGTTCCATCGTGCCATCTAGAAGCCTTAAGTTAACCATGTATATCATGCTTTGATTTACAAAGTCAAATGTAATAGAAAAAGGGGGAAAAAAAACCATGAAAGAGAAGTAATCACATAAACTCTGTGTCTCAACCTCATAAGCTCTGCAGTTCTACAGATTCATCAACCAAACTTAATTTGAAGTGACTGGGCTGATGTTACATTGGCTGCCACTTAGGCTCCAACTAGTGCTACTGCTGTGTATCATTAGAACACCTCCTGTCGGATAGAAAACTGTCATTGCTGCTGGCTAGCACTGCAAAAAGATGCATGCTACAGGAATCTGTTCGGTACCTGGAATAAGATTTGAGTTGTCACACTCTCATTAAAATAAAATAAAATAAAATAAAATAAAATAAAATAAAATAAAAGAAAATAAAA
>JBBMKD010000102.1:96842270-96989305 GCA_037834095.1 Argya squamiceps | reverse complement strand
TAAAATAAAATAAAATAAAATAAAATAAAATAAAATAAAATAAAATAAAATAAAATAAAATAAAATAAAATAAAATTAATAAAACATATAGGAGAGGACTAAGAGACAGGGCTGGGGAAGAAGCGACTGTCTTACAAAAATGTCCCTGGACCATTAAAATAATAATAAAAAAAATTGACATAGTGAAGAAGAAGCTGGAGTAGCAGCTCTCATCAGATTGAGATAGAAGGTGACCTCTCCCAGAAAAAAAAAATCCCTGGAGTTTCCTGGCTGACACCACAGTGGATGCATCAGTTTAAATACATCTTCATTTAAGCACATAAGGTTGCAGCTAAAACATCAAAACTCAGTGGGAATACATAAACACACACAGAGACATATATATTTACACACACAAGAACATATATATATATACAGATATATATGAGGAGAGATTGAACACATAAAAAGAATATAGACAGCTCTATGGTGGCAAAGGAAAGATGAGGAAAGCTGTAGAAATCTAAGACAATTATTTGAAGGAAGAAACTTAAACTCACTCCCCATTGTTTATAGGGTACATGACCTCAATTTGTAAGAAACTCTTACATAATTTAAACTCCTAATTTCACATATCCTCAGAGAATTTGCCCGTGCAGCTAAATTGATGTGTTATTGCTAATAGGGGCTCATTTCCAATGTGGAAATAAGCACGTATTGAATAAATCACTTTAAAGTCAGTTAGATTTACAAATATGCTATTTTTTTCATGCTAAAACAATCCACATAGACAATTAGGTCTAAGTAGCTACCTACTTTATTGCACACTTTTCTTTAATCTGGGCAAGTCCACAGTTAATTTACACTTAAACTCTCAACACAACAGTACACCATATGAAGGCAACAGCCAAATATACTCTCAGACGCTTTTCTTCCTCTTCCACTTCCTTTGGCAAGAGCTTTCAAAAGTCATTAGATCAAGCCAATTTCTGAAATTATGGACCTTATGAAAATACATAACTATGAAAGTGAAACATGGCGAACCCTAGGAGATTATGAGGGAAAAACATATATATATGTATATATATATATATAAATATATATATGCACACACAGAGTGGTGTGACAAAAATAAATCCAAAGATATTAATTGCATTAGAGGTTTTTTTATTTATTTTGTAATTACAAATTAGAAGACTTTTTTTCCTAGACTGTGTTTTTTCTTTTTCTCCTTTTTAAATATTTTTCAACCTAAATAAAGATAAGAGAATTCCCAGAAGTAAAGGCAATTCAGTTTTGTTGAAGAATTACTTAAATATTATGTATATTCTTTAATAATATAATTTTAATGTATTATTTTTATTTATTATAATATTAACACAGATGCTGGATAAATGTAATGCTGAGCACCAAAGAGAAGATTTTGTGAAAGACTTGGCATTCAAATTCAGTGTGTTGTATATAATGCATTTCCTAGCTCTGTCTATAACTTATAGGCACTTCAGATTTAAAGAAAGCCTTGTGGCCCAAAATAGTGCTACAGCAGATATGAATGCAGTTCATCATTAGTGGAAGAAAAGTGTAGTTATCTGAAGAAAACAATGTACTGTGTTGAAGGCATGTGACAGAAAGGTTTAAAATGTCTGCACTTCTTTGGAAATGTGACATTTTCTACTGGCAGGAGCAGAAGCAGGCAGAACACACTAAAGAAAGGAAAATGTCTAATGAGATTTGAAGGGAAAAGTTGTCATAGTGCTGGTCCAAAACACACCATAATCAATTTGTATTTCTCTTTTCTGTCTCATCTGCTGTACCAGGTTCTCTGTCAAGGTCTGCACTTCATTCACAATAACACATACACCATGCAGGGATAAAACAAGAAAAGGTTAGGAAAAGTAGTGTGGGTGATAATATTGACAGAAACTGCATAGGTTGCATGAAGGCAGTGATTTACACCAGCTGAAAAACTGATTAGTATATATATTTTTTCAAAAACAGTAAGAATTTGCAGCTCTCCTGTCTATTACTGACACATTCTCTGTGTATACGCAAAAAATAATTACCAGTATTCTATTAGTACTCTAAGTAAAATACAAAACTCCCATTATAAAGAAAAGTTAAAGGTAACATCTTTTTTTTCCCCAAATTATTTAAGATTTTAGTTGGCTTTCAACACTGCATGGTGACATGACACATTAAGCTTTAATTATTCAATGAAGTAAGAAAGACACTTTGGCTTTTATTCAAGAAAATAAAAAAAAATTCTAAAAAATATGACCTTTCATTTCAAAGAGTTTACATTTAAAGTAAGTAAAGAACAGTTTTGCATACTAGATAATACTGACATTTAAATTCCCAGTATTTTCGAAAGTGTTATAAACATTTTGTCTAGTATAGATAACAAACGTCATCTATGCAAACACATTTTAAAGCAAAATTATGTCCATAGAAAATTTACAGAAAATATTGCTATCCTATAGCCTACAAGTATTAACCAGAACACAGAGACTGTAAACTCAGGAAATCAGTCTGGCTTTTGTATGTTTTTCTTTTTAATTGGTGTCATGGTTACATATTGCCTAATGTATAGCTGATGTTGGAAAACAAGTTGACAGCTATATGAAAGAGCAAGTACCATCACTAGGAAGAATTGTATTTAATCATATGCTGCTAACCACAGAAATTCACAGAGTTGATACTTAGAAAGGACTAACAGAAATCATATGGGCTTATAGCCAGCACTGAAACAAGGCTGACATTTTCATGACCAATAAAGGGTATTTTGTGATTTATTTTTTTGTTTAAGCATAAAGAAAAAAAAATCTGTCAAAGCATCAGAAAATTAAATATACCTTTTCTGTATTACCACAGAAATAGTAGTAGATGGACACTCAAGAGCTCTCAGCTTTTCCCAGTTCTATCACATTATCAGCTGTATCAAGTAGGGCTGCACAGAACAGTTCGAAGTATGCTGCAGTATAAGTAGATACCACCTTGTAAGTAATTTAATGTATTGCTCTCCTAAAGAACTCCTTCTGTGACAGTAATGAAACTATAGAATCATAGAATCATGAGATCATAGAATGGCTTGAGTTGGAAGGGACCTTAAAGGTCATCAAGTTCAAACTGCCTGACATGGTCAGGGACACCTTGCACTAGACCATGTGGCCCAGAGTTCCATCCACCTGGCCCTGGCTCAGGGATGATGCACCCACAAGTTCTCTAGGCAACCTCTTCAGTGACTTACCACCCTCACAGTAAATAATTTTTTCCTGACATCTAATCTAAATCTACTGTATTTCAGTTTGAAGCCCTTTCCTCTTGTCCTGCCACTACCTGCCCTTGTAAATAGTCCCTCTCCATCTTTCCTGTAGGCTCCCTTCAGGTACTGGAAGGGCACAGTTAGGTCACCCCAATGCTATTTCTTTTCCAGCCTGGACAAATTGAATTCTCTTAGCCTTTCCTCATAAGGAGAGGTGCTCTATCCCTCTGGTCAATGACCTACTTTTACTACAAATTCCTTATATTCTGCTGGTTTAGGACACACTACTATGGTGCAGTTGGCTATCCTGTGAATACTTTAAGAGGATGCATACTGTTTATGTTATATGGGTCAAGACCTAATGACCTCCCCACAAAACTAAATTGTATCCATACCTCAACAAAAACCTTTCTTTGAAAGCTTTCTTTATATTCCAGTGTTTATTCCTTTATGAAGAAAATTATACTAGGCAATTTTAAGTGGCTTATGATAACTCAAATTGGTGCAGGCTATCACAAAAAAAAAAAAAACCAAAACAAACAAACAAAAACTCCCCCAAAAAGCAAAACAAAACAAAAACAAAACAAAACAAACCTAACAGCAACAACAACAACAAAAAAACCCAAATTAAAAAAAAAGCCTCACAAAACAACAAAAAAAACAAACCGAAAGAAAAAACAAACAACAAAAAACAAACAACAAAACAACCTCGCCAAAAAAAAAACCACCCCCAAAACCCAAAAAACTCCTCAAAAAATCCCAAACACTCAAAGAAAATATTTTAAGACATATAATATTAATTAAAAATACTAAACCCCACAGACTAACTTCAAGAAGCACTTAAACAACCTACACATGTGATGATGGACAATTTTTTCTAGTTCTTATATGAATTCAAAAATTCTTCTTATTTTTGTTCAACTACCTTTTTTGAAATTTCAAAACAGTTCAGAAAAAAGCTCACTGATAGCACCAGCTGATGCTATCTCTAACATAAGATAGGTAAATCACCAACTGACATAATAGTAAGGTTATACTGCATGATGCATTATGAGATGATGTGAATAGTGCTACTATGCCCACTGTAGGATAATACGTTTCCTTGTTGAGGAAATGAAACATTTGATGCATTATATGAACATTACCACAAGGTTCTCTCTTCATATAGATGTCTACATACCATGAAATTCTACAAGGTTCTGAGGCATTAATGATAGACACCCCATAGCTCTACATATTCACATTCAGTAACAAGGTACAAAGTCTAGTGCAGCTGCTTCCCAGTAGGACAACATGCTCCTGAAGCACAGGTTTTCTCAACATGCTGCATACCTTTGTGTAGTAATGGGAATTTTTCAGGTTTCTTTGTGTGGACAGAAATCATTTAGCTAACATATTGTTGATATTGAAAAGGGTATTTCTGTGGGATTCTTTGTTTTGATTTTTGTTTTTTTTTCTATTTTGAAATTGTGTAAGTTGGTAATTTAATGGGTGAATTTTTTTATCAAAAACTGCACTTTGATAAGAGAGTTTCAAAGAAGACTTATTCTTCTTTGAGGAAGGCAATTTTCAATACAAAATGTCGAACCTCTGGTATGAAACCATTTTATTTCCATGAGAGAATGCTTTTTCACTATTCTTTGTTTAGAATAAAGATTGCACTGTTCTATTACTACCATTGTCTATGTATAACCATTTTTTTCTTCTGTGCCATTTTTAGATGCTGACTACTACATTTTTAGATTCATGAGACCTTGATATTTTCAGTTTTATTTCTCAAAAACACCTACTTTGCGAAACATATAGCAGGCTGGAGATTAGTCTTCAAGATACAATGCCTCATAACTCATGTGGTTTCTATAAAATCATAGAATCACAGTATAGTTTGGGTTAGAAGGGACCTTAAAGATCATCTAGTTCCAATCCTGCCACGGGCAGGGATATCTCTCACTAGATCAGGTTGCTCAAAGTCCCATCCAACCTTGCCAGAGTTGCTAAGCTTCTCTGGGCAGCCTGTTCCACTGCCTCACCATCCTCACAGTAAAGAATTTCTTCTGCATATCTAATGTAAATTTCCCCTCTTTCAGTTTGAAGCCATTACTCCTTGTCCTGTAGCTACAGTTTCTGAAGAAGGAATGCCTTTACATTGACTGACTATGATGGCACTGTTTAAGTCTGTTTTGAGAAAAAGCTAACTTTAAGGGTCCTAGTGTGTTGAATTTTTTTAAAAACTAAACTGTAACACTACTGCTGGACTGTGGAGCACAGTGCGTGAACATGAAAGTTCAGCCTTTCTCAGTGGTGTCTAAATCCGTGCTGAATTACAATATCATGTTACTTTTTTTTTTCTTCCTTGTAAGCTAGATGCCCAAGTCTGGCCTTTACTGCAAGCTATGGATCATGGTTCACCATTAGTACAGGCATACTTAATGCGATCTTCTTAACAAATGCCACTTTTTTTTTAATCCTTTTTTCCCCCCCTTCTTTCTCTACCTAACAGAAAAATTATGGCAGAAGATGAAAAATGTCCTGGTTTTTGTTTAGTATTTTTTAACCATTTCAGCACTGGGAAAGTATAAAGGCAGGATAGTTGCATGGATTGTACATTTAAAATGTACATTTTTCCTATGAAAAATGTAAAATAGCCAAGCCACACAAAAACTCCCAAAACTGTGACACTTGATTTTATCAGTGGTTGTGTCTTAGGGAAAATAAAACAGTTTCCAGAAGTGATATATGCATGCAAGTTAGAGAAACATAGATTTATCCTAGATTTTTCCTATCTGAGTCCTTCTTTCATTTAATTTTATTTTAATTAACACAAGGTATATTTCTCTTGCTCACTCACACTAACAAGTAAAATTCATGATGACTCTTCCAAAAAATTTTAAATGGGGATGAATAGATGGTCTGGAATTGGTCAGAGAAGTTTCTCAGAGCTAATTACACAAATTTACTGACACTTCTCTGAATATAATTTCAACAGCACTACCTCCTAAACACTGGAATATTTTCTGTATCCTAGTTGCTCTGCCGAAAAATGTGATGCTTAAAACATAAGGCAGTTAACTGCTCTTCAATTTCTTGTTATCAGCTAAAGAAAAAACAATCTGGTAAAAAATTAGATTCATAAACTTATCTCTACATGAGAAGGGGAAGTGGACTGTACTCATGAGAGGTAGAAAATATCAGTGTCAAAGAAGAAGGCCAAGGAAGCACCCTGGCATCAGTATTTTTGCTGTTCATTTCCACATGTTTTATCTGATGAATCAGGTGTTGGTGGCAATGCCTTGGCGGTGAGAGGGGTGCACAGGAGAGCCTGTCCTGTGCTGGTCATGTCTGGTTCTAGCTGGCTCCAGTGGATCCAGCATAGGGCACAAGCACTTACAAAAGGGCATAACACTGCACAATAACTGTGGGAGATAAGGGAGTGAGAAAAGGGTGAGAAATAGCCCTACAGACAGGAAGGTAAGTGAAGTAGATGGAGGAGGGGCTCCAGGTGCCAGAGCCGGGCAGAAGTCCTGCAGTTTGCACTGGAGTTTGCACTGGAGCAGATACCCACACTGAAAGCCGTGGGGCGGGTGGATATTTTCTGAAGGAAGCTACAGTCTGTGGAGAGTCCATGTCTGTATCCCATGGGAAGGACCCATGATGGAGGAGGGTAAAAGTGTGAGGCGGAAGAGCTGTTAGGAACTGACCACAGTTCCCATTCCCTATTACCCTGCTCTACTCAGGAGTGAGGTTAAGGGAGTCAAGAATGAAGGAGTTCAGCCAGGCCTGGGAGGAAGGGTGGATGGTGTTTTATTTTTTGTTTCTCACCATTTGAAGGCATTTTAAATAGCAAAAAATGAAATAAATTTTCCCTAAATAGATTCGGTTTTGTCTGTGATAATGGTAATTGGTAAATGATCACCCTGTGTTTGTTTTGACTCATTTTTCTCTCTGTTCCACTGAGGAGCACCTGGCAGGCAACCAAGATCAACCCACCACACCTGTACATAAATGGCCAGTCTTCAAATTCTTCATTTCCGTGAAGGGAGTTATAAGGCAACTTACCTGTAGAAGAAAAAGGAAGGGCAAGAAAAGAGGTTAGAAAGGTACAAAGGCAATTTAAAGTGGATAGTGAGACCATTTTTGATGCCCAAAATAATATAGATTTTTTCTTTTTTCAAATATTATTTAGACAGAAGTAGAATCTGTGAACTTCATAGGAGTGGATTTTCATCATTGCAAATCATATCTCCTCTGCTTCCATAATGGCTATGCCAATTTGTGACAGATGAAGATATATTGTACCTTGAAATGATCTTGCAGTCCAAAGTGGTTTAGAAAACCTGTCTTTTAGCATAGTAAAAAAGACTGTGTAATGTTTATTGATTTTGTGTGTGTGCGTATGTGTCTACATAATTTTTTTCCCCAAAGTAATCTACATTTCAGAAATAGGAAAGCATATTTGGAACTCTAATGATAAGGTTAAAATTTCAAAGGTTTCAGCAAAGGCTAAAAATTAGCAAGAGATAACACTCTTACACTGGGGGACAGTGTAAGATATATAGTGCAGTGTATGAATATTTAGAGCTCCAAGATATAACTAGAATCTAACTTGCATGTGCTATATAGTTTTTGTCACATCTCTCTCCTTGCCTAATGTCCCTTCCCCATAGTTTTCCCATATTTCTTTCCTTTGTTATTTTCTATTCTGAATGTTCTGCTTTTTGGTCTACTTTTTTTTAAACCCTCCCCACCTTAATTTCTAGTATATTAGTTTCTAGTATTTCAGTCTTTCAGAACCCAGCACTTATGGCTTTTCCCAGTCAGTTCCAACAAATCTGTTTCATATTATGCAAAATGAACATGTCCATTATTACTGAATGTACACTTCTTTTGAGATACAGTAACATCTTGGACTGTGTTTGCATTACTACATATGACTATGTACAGAAGCTTTCTTGTTTTTGAAAAAAGCACAGTAAAATCTGTGTGGTACTATATGGAGCTGCGAATCAGCATATCTTTTATAGTTCATATTTTTCAGCCTAGTATCTGAAATCAGAATTGTTCCAGAATTTGTCCAAAATGTGCGTGTCTTTTTCATTATCTTTTAACTGATAAAATTGATTGATAAAAACCAGCAAACAGGTTTGACATTCTATCAGGATATAGTAGCAGATATATGACTAAAGAAAGCCTAGAAAATGGCAAAGACCTTGTTGTTTTGGAAATGTTGCAAGTAAGTATTAATGAAGAAAGTGCTACTAATAACTTATTAGTATCACACTAATAAGTTCCAAAGTCCATACTAAAAAAGGAAATATTTAAATTAATTATTAATATCAGCTCCTCAGCTGCTAAGCACAACTTAGAAGAACTTCAGAGAGCATTAACATTACTACAAAAAACAAAGGGAGGATGTGAAAGTTCATGTTTCCTGTTGCCCTACCAACCAAGACATTATTCCAGCACCACAGTAGAAATTGCTTTTTCACATCTAGATTAAGAGAAAATTTAAACTTTTTCACTGCTGAAAAACTTTTTCTGTTCATTCAAGACAAGGGTTTCTTTGAGCTTGATCTTCTCACTGTAGAAAAGAAACTCAGTTCCTGCCTATAGTAATTATAGGAATCTGAGTATGATATTATCATCTGTTTACTTAAAAATACAATTTGCAACAAAGTTCAAAGGACTCCATTTCAGCATATGAAAATCCAGGGATTGTTTGGTTTTCCACCTCCATTAATTTGATTCTGTGGACCATTGTACTGTGCCATCCTTTTGAGTATCAATGTCCACTATGAAATTTTGTATACCATCATTTTTAATCTTTCACCACCTCATTGCTTTGATATGTGCTACTCCTCAGACTACTGCTAAAAGGTTGTTTAAAAATCAATATCTAACTCCAGTTAAATATATGTATGCTGTTTTTCCACCTCGTGTTTTGTTGCAAAGAGAAACAAAACACTTTCTTGGCTTATGTTTTGCCAAACCTTAGTTTCTACTGTAGAACACATATTCCATATGAGACGTCATTGCAGAGCTTTATTAAAAGATCTTTTTTTCCTGAGGTTAAACTTCCAGGTTTCTAAATTTCAGTTGCAGAAATTGGACACAATATTTCTAAATAAATCTCACCAGGATCACTAGACTAATAGAAAGAAGATTTGGAAAAGATTGTAGAAGTTTACCTTCCTACTTGGTGTAGCATCATATATGATTTTTCTACAGATGTTCTTCTAGTATCCTTTTAGCTCTGTTAGTAATTTTAGTATTTGTATGAGCATGCATACTTTTCCACAGACTTTTTTGATTCATAGCATCAAAAGGGGTTTGAAAGGAACATCTGGTTCAACCTTTCTTGTCAAAAGTATGGTCTAGACAGACTGTCCCAGTACCCTGTTCAGATGAATCTTGAAATTATCCAAGGTTGGGGAATCCACCATTTCCCTGGGGAGATTATTCCAATGGCTGATTTTTCTCACAGTAAAAAATGTTCCTCTTGTGTCCAATTGGAATCTTCACAGGAGTAACTTGTACCAAATACCCCTTGTCTTTGCCATGGGACTCCTTGAAAAAGAGGATCTCCATCTTCTTTATAGCCACCCTTTAAATACAGGAACATGATGATAAGGTATCTTCTAAACCTTCTTTTCTCAAGGCTAATCAAACACAGTTCTCTGAGCCTTTCCTTTTAATGGCAGGCATCCTAATCCTAGGGTCATCTTTGTGGCTCTTCAATTGTCTTTGTGCTCCTTTTCTAAAACACCTCCAACCTGACTACATCTTCAACAATAATGTAATTAAGTCAGTTTTTTCCCTATCTGTTATTTGCTTTCAGTTTATAGAAGCTAACCTAACTATTATCCAAGTTCCATGATCTTCGACTTTAGACTCCTTGATCTTTTCCCATCATTGTTAACATGGTTTAACATGGTTAACATCTATCAATGTCTAAGTCTTTCTATATGATTTTATCAGGCTCTTTGTACTGATATTTTCCATCTTTGTCCAGTCAATGTATTTCATCATCCTATACCAATGAAAATATGAAATGGCATCAGCCCCATAGTTTTTTGTGGATTTCCAATTCTTAATGATCTTTATGAAAAGACTGAAAAATTACAGAAAAAAATTTAGTTTACTTCCCATGATTCTGCATGGAGTTTTTCAATTTTCCAATAGCGAAATTTCCAGACATGTTAGAATTAGATCAAAGGTCCTGACACCAAAGACATATTAAGAAAACTTCAAGAATCCTCTTTCAGACTTCATATCAGATCACTAGTAAAAGTTTTACCCTGTCAGACACTTTGATCAGTTAGCCTAAGTAACATTAATATTAGAAAAAGCCCTTATAAGCACCACATATCCTTTACATGAAATCATGAGATCTGGGAATATTGCACAGAACATCACTAATCTCATGTTAATTAAATCATTGTTAAATCAAAGTCATATAGAGAAAATATTAGGAGTATAGTATCTACATAAAAGTAATGAAAATGATGTTAAAAAAAAAAACTGATTAAAAAAAATTCTGTGCAATCATGTCTTTTCCCCCCATTTTTTGGTGTGATTCTTATCCTGGAAACTCAAGATAAATCTATGGGGTTTTTAATGTTAATATTCGGATCTCAGTTGTAACACTTGTATCAATAAACTGCAATGTAATCTGGCTGCTGCTGGCTGATTGTGCATTATCCTCCTTCTGGAAGAGAAAATATTGCTTAACCCAAGAATATTTTCAGCACTCAAAGCCCCTGACCCTGAGATAGACTTCTCTGCCTGAGATAAGGAAAAGATAGGAAGAGTTCTTTGTACATCTTGACACAAGTGCTAGCTTTGTGGATAGCTTTTCAGAGCCATGGTGTGTTACAAGGAGACGAAAGTAAGTTGAGAATCAGAGTGAATACCTCTGTCTCTGATTTCACCCTTCTCACCCATACTCTTGTGGGAGGCTTTGATATGAGTCTCGGCAGAAGTGCCAAGAAAACTCACCACCTTGTGATGCCATCTTGTACTCCTCTAACACTACTTCACAGCCCAGAGGAGAAGCTGTTGCAGTCTGTGGCCCTTGTTTGATGTATGGAGTCAGAGCAGCGTGCAGGGATAATATTCACTCCAACACAGGATACTGTAAAATAGACGCAACTTCAATGAATTCTTTCACTGCTGAGCAAATACTTTGGGAATGGCATGACTAAAGGTAACCTTCTTTCTCAGGATGGCAAAGGCGCTTATAAAATTCTGAGTGTGCTCCAGGGAGGTATGTTTGTGAGTAGTAGTCATAAACAACACACCTAACAGGCTTTTCTATGTGTTTCTTAGTTTCTGAGGCTATCACTCTTGAGCACTTGACATGATCTAGTTCTCATTATCTGTGCTTAGAACACTGCCCACTGATAACAAAGTTTATTTTCTAGTTTTATTTCTAGCTATATGGTGAGGAGAAATATATAAAATAAACCTGGACTGAAAATGAAACATTACAATTTATTTGTTTATGGTGTTAGTTAGTCTCACTTGTCTACAATGCCATGTTTTCATTGTTTTTACTGTTATCATATCTGGAAGTGAAGCTGACAGGAAAATTGCTTACTTTACAGGTCACTGGCTGAGCTCCAGAAAGTTAGCTGACATGAAAAACCCTGGAGCTCAGACACAGACCACAAAGTTTTTGTTGCATTGTTCCTGAACATCTGATCTATAAAAGTTATTAGAACTCAAAAGTATAGTGGTCTGCTGAACACTTTAAATCAGAATTATTTGGGTTATGAATCCAGTTAGCAAATATGTTAGCAAATTGCTATAATACAATGAAATATTAATAAAAAACCTGTTCATTCTTATCTCCATCTATTGAAGGTAAAGGCAAACCTTAAATCAGGCATATCCTCATTTTTTAATACAATTGTCCTTATCTAGATTAGGCCTCTTCTTAAAATTAAAGAGACTTATTGAGACACAAAATATCAGTTTCCACATTAGGGACATAAGGGAACTAATGGTTCAGTAAATTTTCAATTGTACAAGAGGATAGAAATTACAAGACTATCTGCTCAGTGGTCCATCCTATCTTAGAGCATGACACAAAGCTGAGAAAAGACTGGAATTTTTCCATGGTTCCCAAAAGGCTCTTTCCCAGACCTTATAGCTGTCCTTATGTAGTTCTTACAAATGGAAATGAGCCATCTGGACAATTTTAGAGCTTTTCTCAGAAAAAGGTGAAGTCATAAGTGGTTGACAGTACCCTATTTTGTATATGGGGGAAAAAATATTGTTGATTGATACTTTAGTGCAGCTTGTCAGGAGAAAAAAAAATCAAACCAAAAAAATTTTAAAAACCCACAACACAAACTCAAAAACAAAAACAAATAAACAGACAACAAACAAGCAACAAACTTAAAACAAAACAAAGCAAAACAAAGCAAAACAAAGCAAAGAAAAAAACCAAAAAACACTAAGCAAAAAAACCCCAAAACCAAAGCCTTTCAGCTTTGAGCTTTGTTTAAGGAACCTAGTGGGTTTCTAAAAGAAAGTAAAAATTAATTTAAAGATGAAATCTCTTGATTAGATAGATGTGCCTACACCATTCATGAGTCCCTTTTGGTACTGTAGAGGATTCTGGCTACTTATTGTGAAGGAGATCCTTATCTGACATAAAGCTGCATGTTTCAGCTCTCTTGAAGATAGTAAAGAAAAACTGTGGTATGAAGACCATTAGTAATTTTTGTTAGTATAAAAATTCTGGTGTTTTGTCCTGAGATGGTCTGAAACAATTTCAGCTCATCTTGTTTATCTGCTAAGAGTAGAGATTCAAGTACAATTTGGAAACAAATTTAAAGGTGTTGGTTTTGTGGGGAGAGTATTTCCTATTTCCCATTACATCCTCCACTGTTATTCCTTTGTCCTCATATGACATTACGGAAGGCTAAAACCAAAATCTTAGAAACTGTACTAGGATAAATTTACAGATGAAGAGAAAAAAAAAAGAATGGTCTTAACAGAAGAAAAAAAAAAAGAAAAAAAAGCCAAAAGAAAGCAGAACAGCAGAACTTGGCTGATGCAACTGATATAAACTGGACTTTTCCAGTTTATATAACTGAAATCTGTCCAGAAAATTTCTGTTGTTGTTGTTGTTTGCTTTTGGTTTTGGGTTTTTTTTTAGCAGGGTTTGACATTCTAGTGCAGCCTTTTTTGATGTATTCATGTGATTCCTCAATGTCCTCTGGGGTTAAAATCTGAAATGAATTCACTTATCTAAGAAAAAAAATACACCACTGATATCATTGCCTAGAGAAATATTAGGAATAACAAATAAATCACAATAGCAGAATCATTCCAGAGGGGAGAGAAACTCCAGAGACAGAGTGTTTTCTTGCACATACAGTATATTAGAGATGCAAGTTACCTCAAGGCTTTCAATTGATTTGATTTTTCTGTGGTTGGGTTAACTCAGTATTTCAAGATCCTTGATTCTTTATTATGTTGTTGGTTTCTTCTTTATTATGTTTTTATTCTGAAATATTATGCTCAAAAGCACTATTTTGAATGTCATATGCAGACACAGGGATACATAAGAGCACTTGCATTTTCATATTACCTCATTATTCCCTTGGTTTAACTGACTTCTGAACACTTCTTTCCTTCTGCAACCCACCTCCCTTCCCCCATTCCTGTTCTGCCTCACACATAGATTTTGGGAGAAAAACAACTCAAAAGTCCTGTTAGTGAGGTAAAATGACTGAAGAGATTCAGGGTTCTTGTGAATAGTGCATGATTTTGAATCAGTTAAGAATGAAGTCTGTGAGCATCTTCTCATGTGTATCACAAAGAGTAACTCAGAGAAGGGGAAGAAGAGCAGTGCATTGAAAAGCACATGGTTTGTCTTTTGCAGGTTGCCCTAGACTTTAGATATGATCCCAACTATGTTGCCTATAATTGTATTTTTCCAGTCATTGATGTGCGTCTTTATACAAATATTGATATTGAATGAGATGTTTAGGAGTCTTTGCTTCTACTACTGAGAAAACTTTCAGGAGTCAGGCCAAAACTGGCTTTTCTTCTTGTTTGTTTTTAATTTTGGCAAGCTGACAATAGCTATCCAAATATCATCTGTTATGAATTTTTTGAAAAACAAGAAAAATTACTCACATGGTTTGATTACATTCATTTCATTGCCATGTAGGACACATAATTATGTTTTTGAACATTATTTGTCTAAACTACTTCTAATAGCTTTAAAAATAACCTATACCACATGTGGACACTATGAAGGGTTTGTTTCAGAGATTGCTTAATTTATAAGTTCAAGATGGACCATAAATTTTACTGTATGACATTTCATAATGCATTTCTAAATGTCTGAAAACTATCAAACCATCTTAAAGATTTTAGTGTTTGTTATTATTTTTTGTGTGTGTCTGACATGTAAAGAGATTATTATCTCATGTTTCAGTAATATTTAGCAGTTGTGTTCTATGTCAAAGACCTGAGGCATTTGGTACTTTGTTCAGTTGCAATATGTTAGGCAGTTGTTACACAGGTTCCACCTATACAGTACAGGCAGAAGGGGATTTTTCTGCCCATAGGAGTTTCCAAAAAGACATGAAAGGTCAGCGTAATTCTCTCTAAGAACCATGACAATGAGAGCAGCAGAGGAGCACATCATGTAGTGAAAGTGGTGTGCAAAAGGGATTGAAGGCAGACATGGTCATGCTCTGTGGCTGAGAACAGCCTCCTTGGGCAAGGTGGGAGCTAAAACAGCATTTCAATTCAATCTAACCTTCCTATGGGGATATTTCTAGGGGGTCACTTCAAAGGCAACTTGCTGTGTGGAAAGCTCAGCTGAGTTTTGTCTCAGCCACTGGAGGTACACTCGGCAGCAGTGTTGGTAGCCCCCACTGTCTGCAGATGGGAGCCTCTCTGCTGAATAAATGGTAAGATCTACCAGCTCTTCGTGTTGCTGCTGTCTGATGCAACCACAACCATGTTGTTTGTGTTTAAAGCAAGGCTTTCTGCTTTTTGGTCACCTCTAAGTGGAGTAGGCTGGGTGGCTGTAAGTCAGAAAACTCACCTAAAGACAGTTTAATAATAAAAAAGAAATTGTAGGAATGCTACTAATAATATAAAACTATAAGGAAATAAGGTAATATCAAAAGGAGTTACCACATTCAAAGTGGTTGTCTCAGTCACAGTTTCAGGTGAATATTCCATCCTCCTTCAAGGCATAATGTACTCAAGTATTAAAAAAAACCCTATATAGAGTAGTATAGGTTAAACTTGAAATATTTTGCTGCAGTGCAGACATAAGAAAAGAACATTGATAAATTTCCTCTAGATATCTCTCATCATCCCTCTGCATAAAACACTTTAGAAATGTAGAAATAGTTTCATTGGAGCAACCCAAGACAGATACAATGTCACAGGTAGGCACATTTATATCCTCTATCATTTCATGTTGATTCTACTTATTTGTTCTGCACCTATATACCTCAGTGAATATAATTCAGGGTTGAGTTTTCACAGTGAAAAATCAGTAAAAAATAAAAAACACAATGGATTGAGACTTGACATTTTTGTCGCATATTATTACATTCATGTGTACAATATAACTGTTACATTGTATAGAAGTGTTTAGGAGCTTCTTTTGAGGAAAAAGAGCACTATTTGTAAGTATGAACATTTCACAGCACTCTCCTTTATTCAGATCCAGTCAAATATGATTTGGTGAGACTAAAACTGCTCAAAATAAAAATCAGTTTTATTCCCTGTAAAAAACCCCATAATTATAGAGTCAAAACCTTTTTCAAGATCTGTATTGAAAACAAATATACTATATTATTGATGAGGTAGATTAAAATAATTATGGTCTAATATTATTGATTGTATGCCACATCCTATTTTCTCACTTTCTTACCTTTTTTTCTGAATGTTTGTCAGTAAGACATCAGGATTAAGGCTTCTAATTTTAGTTTCTAACTTTCCCAACTTTTTCCCATTGCAGGTTTGTATTTTTTCTACAATTATGCTTGTCTTGAGATTAATTTTTAAATTTATGTTACCCTTTCTCTTTCTTATTTCTCTTCTTATATCCTTTTATCTATGTTATCCTATGCTATTTCAATTTTTTTTTTTTTACTTTATACTACTTGTACCTGCCTTCCTCTTTTTTTTCCCACTTTTCTTTTATGCTTCTTTTTGTTCATCAATTAAAAAGATGCAATTTAATTTGACACCAAAGATCTGGAAACATGGAAAAGGTTTTATGTGTTACACTGTCTATGCCAGGTTTTATTTTACAGGAACGTGAGGTAGGGTATAATCTCATAGGACAGATTAATATCTGCCACTGTTGAATGATTTCCATTAACAAGCATTTCTTCCTACTGTCTGTTTTGTTAGCTCAGTAAGAGCAAAATACCCCATTCCCCTTATTTCTCACTCTTTTATTCTCAGCATGATATCTGTATCTCATAGCAAGGAGCAGAAAAACCACACATTAGTTTCTTTGTGCCATGGATCATAGTTCTTGAATGTTTGAGTTTTCTCTGTCCTGTTTCAGCCTGTTTGGGATTTTTTTTTTTCTATATTTGATGTTCAAGTTGTCCTGTGTTCCTTGTTCAACTCTGTTACTAGCATTGACACCTCTCTTTACCACCCTGTCTATCCTCCTCCTCTGTGAGAATGTATGGTAGGATTAGGAGGAGGATGAGTTAGGACCCCATGTCCCTATCTCATCTTCTTCTAAAAGGAAAAGATATTTCTCCTCTTGATGAAGCTGAGCTGAAAGACAACAGGAAGGACTGTCAGCTCCCATTTGAAACCAATCCTTCCTTCTTACCCTCTCCTCACCCCTCTTTCATTTCAAAAAATGATAAATAACTGAAGCCCTGTTACTGAGAAATGTTTCAGTGCTCACCTTGAGCATCGATTGCCAGACCACACACAAATAAGATAGAAATGCAAATTTGCACGTACTTTGAAAACATAAAATCTTATGTGAGCACTAAGTATGATTATGATGACTATTAGTGATCTTAAGCACTGTGTGATTTTTTAGGGCAGAACTGAGACTAGTTTGACATATCAAAGAGAAGTTAGCCTAGATTTGAGGCTCTGCTTTAACTAAGTCAATTTCACACCTGCTCCCTTTGTCAGTCCATATGTTTGTCATCAATGAAAAATCCTCTCCACATGAGCATTTGCAGTGGGAATGATTATGACACATTTCATTATCTTCAGTAAATTGGATGGTTCAGTCCTTGAACTGCTGAATACCCCACACAGGTCTTGTCTGCATTGCAGACTTCACTCAGTTATAATGTAATTGAGTTGAACTCATCACATAGAGCCTATGCTTCTATCTTTGCTGCACAGAGAAATCTTTTCAGCTATGATTCAGAGCATGAAGGGATTTTTTTTCCCCATATCTAAAGGAAAAAGTTAGCCATTTTGATACCACTTAGTCAGTGGAATTGTACAATTTGAGTAAATAATCAATAAGAGCCCTTATTTATATGTGATTTCTTAAGTATTGTTTGGAATTTCTAAAGCTACGCTTTGAGTTTTTTTATATCCAAAATGTTCTCCTCTCTGAATGAGTCCATTTTCATTGTACCTTGAAGCAGTTATTGCCTCATTTATTCCTATCCAAAAATTATAATTGCACCTGACAACATTTTTACTCTATTATGAAGCATTTTTCAGGTTAAAGCACATTGAAGGCTTCTGCGTAATGGAGCTAAAGGGTGTTGAATCAAAATAAACAGCATTTGCCTTCATTTCATTATTCCTTTTCTCTAGCAAATGGTAGAATTCAGTATTTCAGAGTGGTTTAGGAAATTAGAACTCTATCTGGGGTTACAGTTCCTACAGCCTCAGCAAAAATAATAGAATATATGTCCTGGCATAGTGAACATTTAATACATATTCTTATAAATCTTTGGAAATTTTGTATAGAATATTGTATGAAATACCATTTTGACAAAAGCTGTTTTGTGGTGCTAATTTTTCTCACAGGAGGCTTTCTTTCATAAGTGGAGAAAATCACCTAGATTCAAGATTTAAAGCCAAGGTTTGCATCTGTGTATTTCAGGATCCCATATAAGCACACTTCTCTTTGATCTTTCAGAGGTGAGTTGGCAGTCCCTGGAGTGTGACCACAATACATAAGGTATGTGCCACCTTGTGACACTTGCTGGATTGATTCCTTCAAGTGAGGTGGTTTGAGGAATTCCTACTTCACAGTTCTCAGTGGGGTTTAGAGATGAGAGAGATTTCAAGCTGCCAGGTGCCAAAGGCAGGAGCAGAACTTTAAGTTAAGAACTTTTACACTGGAATAAATACACTCACAAATTGTGTAGATTTTCTCCAGGTGGTTAAGTCTTCAGATAATTGCACAGGTATCATTTTTTTATAGAAAAATAGAGTACAGACAAAGAATATTCATCCATTTCTCAGCAGAAGCTGTCAGCTAACAATTATGAAATGACTCAAAAATAAATTGGGAGGGTGGACTTGTTTAGGTTTTGACCTTTGGTTTTGTTGTTTTGTTTTGTTTTTTTCTTTTGGTCTTAATAATATGTAAGAGTCTTGTAATAAGAAGAGTCACAAGGAAACAGCTAATCATTTCCCACTTACAGATTTTATTTTTTTTTTAAATATTTGTATTAACCTTCCACCTTAAATACTGTGTCACACAAACACAAAAATATATTCTTTTTATGCTGGTGTAGTCTTACACCACTTTTTTTTTTTAACTAGAGGAATTTTAGCCACAACAATTGAAGCATTACAATTCAGTTTTGGGTCTTGGGTCAAGATGAAGAGAGAAAGGAGATGGTAGATTTTAATGAGAAGGATTTCCACATTCAAATGGCAAATTATTTATTACAAAATCTCCAGTATCATGAGCAATGTGAATTATTTTTCAAGCAGATGAGTTTTTTTCTCAAGCATCAGTAAGTAAAACAGGCAGAGATGCTATATGTGAATCCACATTGTCTTGCAGAACAGGGTCTGTCCACCAGATCTGGATCTATAAGGCAAGTGAAACAGCAGCACTTCCCTCACCAAAATCACAGAAATTGTGCTTTATTAGATAAATGGAATTAAACCATCAAAAAGATAGTTGATGGGGCTAGCTTCATATGTGAATGCTAATAGTTAAAATTGCCCTAATACTTACTAGCCCTTCCTCTGCTAGCAAAATTTATCAGAAAATCTTATATTTAGATACAGACTAAAGGACAAGAGAAGTAATGCATGATTTTTGATGATCTACATGGCTTGCCTCGTGTTGGAATGAATTTGTTCACAATATTATGTCTCAAATGACATTTCCACTGAACAAAGTTCCCCACATCTTGCTGACTTTGTGTTAGAGAATGTTAGGTAAAAAGGTATTAATATTTTTAGTTAGTAGGTGTAGTATTTTCTTTATAGCTTTGAATTTGCTTCTCGAAAAAGATAAAATAATTTCTGACTCTAGGAAGGACATAAAATATAATTTAAATGGTCAAAAAACCCCAATGAAATTCAGCTAGGGAAGGCTAAAATAGAATTATCTCATCAGAGTTGAAATTATGGTGTGAAATGGGAGGAGGGGGAATGTAGGTTCTGTGTGCAAAGTGCACCCGTGTGAAAGCCATCAATCCACGTTAGTATCTATTATATATATGCAGCACACGTAATGCACAGGGGACAAAAAAAGAAAGATTAACTTTTTTTTTTTGATTTTTCTTTTTTTTCCTTTTTTTTAAATGTATGTCCAGATTTGCCATGGAATAAAATACACTAATACACTTATGAACTCTTCAGATGCACATACTTAGTTCTTAACAGCTGAAATTTATTTGCATTCTGTAAGAATGCATCATTATTTGAAACCTAAAATGTTTGCAGAAGGGTAAGGGTTTTAATTCCAGAAATCTATCACAGATTTATTTCCTAAAATTATCACAGAATCAGAGAATCACAGAGTGACTAAGTTGGAAGAGACCTTCAAGATCAATGAGTCCAACCCAGCCCTAACACCTCAACTAAACCAAGGCACTGAGTGCTACATCCAGTCTTTTTTTAAACCTATCCGGGGATGGTGACTCCACCACTGCCCCAGGCAGACCATTCCAGTACTTTATCACCCTTCCCATAAAAAACTTTTTCCTAATATCTAACCTATATTTCCCTTGGTGCAGCTTAAATTGTGTCTGATTGTATTTAAAACACATTAGTCGACATTGCAAAGTCATTATTTAACAATTTTAATTCATTTGCTAATCTTTGTAGTAAAATTAATCATGATGAAATAACTCGGCAATAATGGGGTTGCCATAAGTGCATACAGAGGTTTTGCAGTGTGAAATCAGCACTGAGGACTAGATGTTCTCTATTTCAGTTCTTTTCTATTAATGATAGATGTAAGAGTTTAGTAATCAGAGAAACGAAGCAGCTTTATATACTTTTTTGAGATTAAGCTATTTTTTGAACACTTAGAAATGGTAATTTTGGATATTAGAAAAATCACAAACTTTTTCAGGAGTAGAATAAGTGAGGAAAAGCTTTTGAGAAGAAAATCTTTTTCATTTGGCTTAAGTATAAAACCAGAGTACAGAACAAAAATGGAACAAAAAAAATCTTTTATCCCCAAGTACCTATTACTATCTATTAACATCATTTTTAAAGATGTAAGTGGAATTATGACTCAGTATATCTTATTAATGAAAATGAGATTACTTTTGCATTTAACCTTTTGAAAGAAACTTTATTTAAAAAGTAGCTACTATGTAACTGGAACAACAAATGGAGAATATCTATGTGCAAGAATTCATAGAGACTTTCTTTTTTAATTCAAAGGCTATCTATCATCTATCTATCTATCTATCTATCTATCTATCTATCTATCTATCTATCTATCTATCTATCTATCTTTTAATACCTATCATGGTGCAGGGATTTCTTGCAGATAATGATTTGGTAGGTCTAAAGGGAGAATAATACACCACAAACCTGGCATTTAAAACCAAAAAAAATAAAGACTCCTAACAAAGTAAAAGGAAAGAAAAGGGAAAATTAAAACAAGTGAAATATTTATTGAATCTATTTCATTATGAGACTTTTTTAATTTGTGGTTTTAAAAGTATATTCAACAGAATCTATTGTACTCCGTGAGTATAAATGAGACAAGCATGACCTAGGCAAAAGTGTTTTCCAGTGACATGATACCAGTTTATAACATGGTATCATGATAGTGCTTTCCTAGCATCTCTTTGAATACTGAAAGAATATTTTGTGTTCCATTTCTGGAGTTTTTCTTTCTGATTTTTCCTTGATTAACTCACAGTTATCACAGAAGTAGTCATTGTTGATAAATTTGCCCTTCTCCAGAAACAGTACAATCTGCACATTGAAATTAAAAATCCAGAGGCATCAATGCTGCTGATATGTTAGTAGTATGTGATGGAATGAGAAGTTCACATTTATTAATTTCTTCCAGTGTTCATTTATTAATTTTTTCAGTGGGTATTTGACATTTTTCAGTGGGTATTTAACATTTCTCTAATCTGCTGCTTCATATGACAACAGTGAACAAGACAATGATGTCCCTCATCATGTCACTTCTCAAGCAGCAACATCCTAAGAGGACATCTCTTCAATGTGCTAAATAGATTTCCAGGCAACTTGAGAGAAATTCACTTCATTATAGAGGAAACAATGAATTAAAATTTGCTTTGACTTTTGAGTTTTCAGAAGCCTTTGTACAGCTTGTCTTCATGTACTTTTGCCCGCATTAAAGTTCAGTGACATAATTTATTTAAAAAAAATAGGAAGCTCTTTTAAAATTATTTTCTATCTTTCAGGTTCTAAATAATACATCAAGTATATATTTTTAAATCTGTTTTGTTCAACCTGTCATTTTATCCACTGTAGCCCTTAGATGCTGGCTGTGAATTTTCTTGTTCAAACAACTATTCTTAGATTATTTTTTTAATGCAAATTTCTTGTTCAGAGGTTCTCTGAAGACTTCCCCTGTGATTTAACTGTTTTCTTTAGAAGCTCCAACCTTTTCTTAGAATTTGTTTTCCTATATATTGTGGTGCTCTTCTGGTGTTGTTCCATTATTTAATGTCCCAAGACCAAGGAACTACAAAGGCCATGCAGTGCTGTTTTAGATCAAAATATCAATTTAATCTTCTGAGAATTGTTCAACATATCCATCCCAATGCAAGTTCTAGCTGATGCCATGCAGGGACTAAAGTTACAGTGGATATACTCCACATATCTATGACTTCCAACTCTGCTTCTCATTCTATTACCCATGGTTTATTACATTATTTTTAGCAACTATTTTGATTATTTTCCTGCTTTGGAGAAAACTAATGCATGTAAAACTTTATAATCATTAAAAAAACCTATTAATGTCCATTGTCAAAATTACATTTACTTTTATTTTTTTCTGAGCCTAAATGAGCAGTTCTAGCTTGCTTATTATGTTTTTTGTAACCAAAATTATAATTGAAATTTATTTATTTAAAAGCAGACTTGAAGTTTTTTGAACCATACAATGACATTTTACCAGGCTTTCTACAAAACTGGGCATTGTCTATTAAATTATATACATATTATGTGACTACTTTGCCTGCTATTTCTTTTTGCCTGATATTAAGGACAGCAGGAACTTTGTTAAAATAAGAATTAAAAAAAAAAAAAGCTTCAAGTAGGAAAAATCCCTGATTCTCCTAGTCTTGAATAGTCTTCAATATCACACTGGTATTTAATTGATAAGTGAGTTGGTTGAATCACAATTTCTTCATGGTAAACTCCAAGCTGTTCTATCACAGCCCTCTTCATCAGGACAGGAAGAAAATAACGTGAAAAGGACTTGTGGATTGAGGTGATTTAATAAAGAAAAAACAAAATTCATGCACATGGGAGTAGAGGAACACCAATGACTTCTTTCTCTATTTTCCGTCAGCACATGATGTCCAACCACTTCTCAGGAAGCAAGGTTTCAGCACACACAGTGGTTGCTCTGGAAGATAAACATCATAAATAAGGAATGTCTTCCCTTCCTCTTCTCTTCTCTTAGATTTTATATCTGAGCAGACACTCTGTGGTATGGAATAACCCTTTGATCATTTGGGGTCAGCTGTCCTGGTTATGTTACCTCACAAAACCTTACCCAACCCCCAGCCTACTGATGAGTGTGGGGAACATGGAGAGGCAGAGCTGATGCTGTGCCAGCACTGCTCAGCAGTAGCCAAAAAACTGGTGTGTTATCAACACCTTTCTAGCTACCAATGCAAAGCACAGCGCTGTGAGGGCTACTGTGGGGAAGAAAGCTCCATCTCATCAGGTTCAATACACCAGCATTCTGTTGAAACCATTAGAAAAGTGTATTTTTGTCCTCTTTCTGGACACTAGGCATGGGTATAGCTTTTATGTAGCTTTAGTACTCGAGGTCCATGCAGGTCTTATCACAGCCTTAAAAAAAAATGCAGGAGAGCTTAATCTACAAGCTAATTTATTGTTTATGGAATTCTGTTAGCAGTTGTTAGTCTGCCTTCACTGAGCCTAATACGGAATAATCAATGCATTTAAAATTAAACAGGGAAAAAAGGTATTTGGGGTGGATGGAAGAGAAAGAAAATAAATTAGGCTTTGGTCAGAGTCTTCAGTGATTTCATTCAGTGAAAGGCAGAGTTGCAGTTTTTCAGTCAAACAGAACACAATTCTGAAAAAAGAACTTCAAAATTAAGCATTGTCTATCTAATTCATGTGTATAATAAATTGTGGTGTTTCCAATTGTCTCCTGCCATTACAAAGGAACCCCATTCAAATGGATTACCAAAGGCAACTCTGAGGTCAAGGAAACAAATCCTGCAGCCTCGTCTTGAACAGCTCATTGATTTCCACACTGCAGCTAAATTTCTCATTTATATTTTTAATTCATTGCGGTTAAAAAGAAAGGAAAAAAAATAGACCTTAAGATAAAGGGAAAGAGATAGTTTAGTAAATCAATGCAGAAGCTTTTATTCCTTGCAGCTCTCTCTGGATTGCAGATTTATTCCTTTGGGACTAGATAATTTCAAATACCTTGCATTCTTATGGCAATAAATCTGACTCTTGAAATAAAAATCATGCAACATTTCCTAGTTTTAAAACTATTGAATCCTTCAGAAACTACTGTTTTTTCTTTTCTTTGGTTCTTGCAAACTAAATTAATGATGTCATATTTCATTTCTAAATAATTCTTGACTTTGTGGGACTTTTATTTTTCTCATTTAAAATATGAAAAAAGTAGAATACTTAAAGTTGTGGCATATTTGTGACCAAGTACTCATTGTAACAAAGAATTTTAAAAAAAATTGTTTGTATTTCCTAGGAAATAGTTTTATGATATTTTTTGTATCATGTGCTAGCTGGTAATTGAAATGACTCTGTGTGGAAGATCAGACAGCTACAGAAGCTGAGCTAGGTAGCACCGCAGATGTCGTGGCCCTGGTACAGTGGAAGCTGTGAGAAGGATAAACTCAAGGCAAGAACAAGAGGGGAAGACACCACATCTGACCACTTTACTGAGAGAGGATGTGGACAAGGACATCTCTGTCATGAAATAATGTAATAATCTTGATATTTTGGACTTGATAATCAAAATATTTGTGTTGCTAAGGGAACTGGGGCAGGGGGGTCTGAGTAGAAAATTTTGTGTGGAAGTTAGAGAACTATAAATACTGGTGATTAATGTAATAAACTGGCTTTGTTTTGCTTGCACTGCATGGTCTGTTTCTTTCAATGGCTGCAAATGGTGTCCTGTGTGAGGAGCAGCAATTCACCTAGCTGGTGTCCTGCAGGGAGCCCCATGGAACTGAAGAGCTGTTGATGAAAGGAAGCAGGAGCCCAGCCAACATCAATCCCTTTGGATTTTGAAGGTGAGCTGTGGGATAGTACATGGGCAGTAATATGTCCTCAGGAGAAAAATATGTTTTCAAACTTATGTCTAAACTTTTAGAGAGGCAGGCACGGCAAATTGGTTGCTTCTCACTCTCTTAAGCTGATTCTATGCTGGGCGGAATCACATGGTAAAGGATTAAATGCCAGCACCGTTTTTACAGTGGAGTTACGGGATGAAGTAGGGGTGAAACTCTGGGATCAGCTGACTAAATGTGATAAAATAGCAGCCGGTTCGTTACCTCTGTGGCCAGCTCTCTTAGAAACTTTTAAGTCCAGGAAGGTGCCAGGAAAGGGTAGTCTCCCACTGCTTTCAATCACTGCAACTCTGTGTCAGTATAACTAATATGGCTCCCACCTCTTTTTACAGAGATTCTGTACCTGCCCAGGACATGGTATTCTTTTTAAGAAAAAAATTATCAACCTGTGTCTTCTTGAAACTTCTCATTGCATTAATCTATTTCTACTTCCACACTGCATGTGAATTCCCTCTTTCCTGTTTAGTGTTATTATTTTCTATTTTGTACTTGTTTTTTTTACTCAGTCTAGAATAGAAGTGAAATGACAGTGCACTTCTGAAGAGAGACTAAAAATTTAAACAGACTTTAACTACAGCTACTTATACCTCTATCAGTCAGTATTTATGTTGTTCTGTATCTCTAATCTATCTTCATTCTCTAATCCATACTATGCCTGTAAGGCAAAACACATTCCAAGAGAAAGAAGAAATGTGAAAGTGGCCATGCATATCTCTTGGTTTATTTTCTCAGTAATTATATTCTGGTTCTTACTATTTATTTCAGCAGGATGGTTTTCCATTTCATATCCACCGTTTCATATCCACCCTCCACAGTAAATGTCTTTCAGGAAATAAAACCACAAATATTTAATCACAGTGGATACAAGATGCATGGTATAGACAGATTCTTCTGTTTCCATTATGTAATCTGGCTTCAGTATCAATGAACATGATCTTTCAAGTTATTCAGTTTATACCTCTTCAAATTAAGCACCTCTAATCAAAGAGTATATTTTGACATCTATTAAAAGAAAACTACTGGAGCTACTGTTATACAATTTACTTTTAATACATTATGCATTATAATGTACCAACAGTATCAGACCTAAGATTTCCTGGCATCTTGACACCTGCTTGGTTTTCTACCTAATCCTTCAAAGGGCTGTTATCAATAATGGTCTCCCCCAGAGTTGCAGCCTTGAGTGAAGACTGGCTTTGCTGATTTCTAGAAGCAACCTTATGGACTGGTTTTATTACAAATGAGACAAAAGCTCTACTGTCACACACATTATCCAGAAAAGGATAATACAGAAATACATATAACCACAAAACTTGACAAAAGTAAAGTTTGAGATTTTTAGGATCGTAGTTGAACATGTGCACTAAGACCTTGAAGAATACAAATATGTTCAAATTCACTCTCTTTTTTAGTGACACCCTTTATCACATTTCACTTTTGGCAGAATGGAGAAAAAATTTTATAACAATAATATCTATTCTTACATTTTTTCAAAAGATATCTCCCTTTATCCTATCTGTACCATCTTAAATAATCATATGACACCATCCTGAATGTCTAAAAATATTTATCTGTCCATTTTACTGCAAAATAAAATACTTTCTGAAACTATAATGTATCTCAGTAGAGCTGGATCCATGATTTTTATTTAGTTTAGTTCAGCTCATAAATCATTAATAAATATAAGCAAAATCATAATGCAACAGTAATATATGTTGATATTAAACATTTACTAATATTGATAAAAAACTGTTGGATAGATGCTGTTTTAATAGCATATTGCTAAATAGTGGCTCTGATGAATAACTAACTTTTCATTTTTCAGCTGCAGGGGTGTTTCTTCTTAAAATTATTACTAAAACATCAAAATATTCTAAAATTAAATTCTTCACTTTAAAATGTTATATTTTACTTACAATTTTTCTGAGAAAATGTCTGCGTCAGTCCAGCTTGACCGTATTGATTACCAAAGACTTGGTTCAAGTTTTGTTAGAATGTTGCTAGTAACTTTTCAAGAATATTAGATTCTCCAGCAGCCTAGGTTGGAAGAAGGTTGGAAATTGCATTTACACAAAGGACAAACATTTTTGGGGAGTGATCTTCTAGGACCTATTAGACCGTTTACACTTTTTTAGGGCTTAATTCTGCAATAGAAAAGAAACGTGAGTTAATGACATCTGATTAGTGAATGCAGAGCTTGCCTCTCTAAGTGTAATGTACTTGCCCAAAAGCAATGCTCTGTCCCTGTTTTCTGCCTGTCTTTCTTAAAGCCTGACCAAATACTCTTATTGCTCGCAACAGCAGAGTCTTCCGGGCAGGTTTTACAGATATTACCAAACCAGAACGTCAAATTGTCCTGTTGTTTTGACCTGCTACAGCTTGCACTGTCTATTGATGGTTTTCATCATTGCTCTGGGTGTCCAGTCTTGTTGGGTTTGATGAACCAGAAATTCAGACTGTCACATTGCCTTAGAACGGCACAATCCCTTGTGTCTCCTCATGATTTTCACTGCTCATACTTGGAGTCTCTATGTGCTGAAATACTTTGTTAGATTGTGAAGGTCATCCTGTCAGAAAGTGCTTCCAATTTCAGAATTTGTGTGCTTCATTGCAAGGCTTTTCTCTTGTGCCTAGACAAACTTGCAATCACAGAGCTTTGGAAAATTCTATTTTTAGTGTCTCCTAAAAGCATCTGTGATCACAAGAGAAAGGTTGTTGCAAGAAATTAATACCATTGTTCTAGTCTCATTCCTTGTTAATGACTTGTGAGAACAGATTCATTTTGTGCTTGCTTCAACCCTCATTAGAGTTTGCCAGTTGGGAAAGAGAACAGGGAAACAAGTGCACTTTAGACTTTAAGTAACATGGAAAATGTTACAGCCAAGTGGTTTCATACTGTATGCCAATTAGTTGAAGATAAACGTATGTCAGTGTTCTTAGAGATCATGTACTTGGTGTTTAAATCACTATGGATCCTATTTGGAGACCATGACCTTTTCCACCAAGAAGACACACATAACTCAGTACATCTGAGACATGCAAAAATCCAAATGGAAAATTGAAAGGCAAAAATAAAATATAAAAAGAAAGAGTGGGTGTGTGAGAGATATATGCACTCACAAATTGACATATAGCTGCAAAAATACTTCTTTACAATTTCTATCTGAAACTCATGACTGCATAATCTTTGTTACAAGTATGACAGCAAAACATTTCTAACTCAATTTTTTAATTAGAGATACCTAGAACCAGTGTCATATTAAAAAATCAAATTAAAAAAAAAGGAAATGCTAATTATACTCTAGTATGGCCGTTATGACTGTTCATTTGGTTTGAAAACTATAAAATATGAAAAAAAATCATATTTGGAAAATAGAACATTTTTCTCAAATGAGCAAGATTCTAAGGTTGGATTTCCTCATTGACATAGTTCTTAGGTCTGTTCACTGTACTTATGTGTAACTGGTTCCACTGTGAGTTGTAAGACGTATGTGACAGATACTTCAAATAGCAAAAGGGAGTTTAACTAAAATTTTTAATGTTTAGCTAAAACCTCCTACATTAAATATTCAGACTTTCTATTTCCAGTGAAAGTGAAAAATTGTGTAAATTTAGGATTAGTATTTTATGCCAGAAGAAAGTGTCATGTTAGGAGTGGCAATGGACTTTTTATGGAGTTTCAAGGACAGGAATGAGGGCAATACTGGAGGCTGGAAAAACAAAACACTGGAGAGAGCTCTGGGGTCAGAAGAAGAGCAGCAGAGAGGCTGAGGGTTGATGCCATGAGGACAAAGATACATGTCAGGATGGCTAAAGAAAAGTAAGAAAAATGATACAATGAAACAGCAAAGAAAAACTGATCATTGACTGATTTGAGAAGCCAGCTCAGAGTATAGTTTCTGACTTAAATAATAAACAAGACTTCAACAAGCTTTTTAAAGATCATAAGGAACATTAGAAATTGAGACATATTTTTAAACTTGTTCTTCTCCTTTCCCTAGTGTATGCATTTATAGTGGCAGGACTTATAGTGGCAGTTGTGAGCCTGAAAAGCCTTGAATGCACAGAGTGCATACAGTCTCCTTCTTTGACAAATAGCTGGTATTCCATATGAGGTATGACTAAGCACCACACTGATGTAAAGAATGCTGTGAAATTTCTGGACTCAGTAATTCTGTGGCAAAGTTAAAAAGTTGATGTGTTTGCTCAGGGCCAGTGTTTTGGATTGTTTTCCAGCTCAGAGATATTTAATTAATTACTGTTAACTAGGATCAGGGAAGGAAAACAGTTTTAAAAATACACTTCTGCTCCAGAAGGCATTGTTAAGCAGTTTTCAAATGCAAGCTCAGTACTACAGAAACACAGAAGCGTTGAGGTTTAAAAATACCTCTCGAGTTTGTCTGATCCAGCCTTCCTCCTCCAACACTAGCACTTCTAGTCAATTACTCTGGACCATGATCAGATGACCTTTTAATGTCTCCAAGGTGGGAACTCCACAAGTTATTTGAGCAACACTGCCGGTGTTCAGTCACCCTCACAGAAAAAAAAAAAATGAAAAAAAATCCTAATGTTCAGGGAAAACCTCCTGTGTTTTACTTTGTGTCCATTGACTTGGGTCCTCTCACTGAAATCAATCTGCCTTTGAGTTCTTTGAAACTGTCTACTCTATATGGTTAGACAAAAAAGACAAATATGGAAGAGGGAGAATGAAAGTAGCTATCAAAATATGGGACTTTTAAAGAGTATATGGTGAGACAACAGAATAAGTATTCATTAGAGTGTGAGTTCTTGCAGAGTGGAAAAACACTGTGGACAAATGCCTCTTCCAAAGACAGAAAAAGGGTATTTGTATTATAAGAAATGTTTCTGTGGAAAGGATGGCAATCTGATCAAGTATGAACTGAAAATGCTGATGATCTGTATTTCTTTAAGGAGTCTTTCTATGACTTCAGATTTGCCCTTGCACTGAATTTTTTTAGATACATAAAGGAAATAAAGGTGCTTTTGTAAAAAAATATAAGTTTAAATATGTAAACAATAAAAGCTGATGTTATTAAGAGCATGTTATCATAAAATGAAACCCATATTCTAAAACAAATTTCCACTGATAAAAAAGATGCTTAGCCTTCCAAAAACAACACAAAGTGAAAAGCTATCTTGGAAAACTATCACTCTATTTGAATTCAGGCTCTCTCGACTGAAATTCACAGTGAAGTCAATCAGTCAGAATTGTTTTCATGACAACTAAATGAACACTGAATTTGGGCCTCAATTTTAAGTCCAATATACCTCTGAAAAAAGTTACATCTCCGCTTGCATCTGGCTGTTGTCAGCAATAAACATAGACACGATAATGAAAACCACTGACCAAACCAATTTGTCTTTCATTTCTTGCACAAAAATTTGCATAAGTAAGTGATGGAAGTCCCTGAAACCAGCTGTGCTACCAGACTGCATCAAGGTTGTTTCCTACTCTAACGCAAATGAAAAATTAATGTAGCTTCTCAGAGAAACCCTGAAATTAACAAAAAAACCCCAAACAAACAAAACCCTCAAACAAACAAAAAACCCAAACAAATGAACAAATCAAAACCAAAACCAAAACCAAATCCAAAACCAAAAAAAGAAAGAAAAGAAAAGGGAGAGCAAGAGCTCTTTGTCTTCTCTGGCTGCCTTTACTCACCTCCAGTGAAGACAGGAGGTCACTTGCCTCTAATAAGTCAACTAGTTATTTCGCAAATATTCTTCTTTTCTGATTCTGATACACTATAGTTTCACAACACCAGGTTGTGCCTAAGTGGTATGGCTGAGCTCTGTATTGCTTTTCCGACAGAGTTTCAAAGTGATTGCATCTCTTTCCTGGGATTTAACATTATCAATTTTCTACACAATTTCTGAGAGGTGTAATTTCCTGTCTGAATATGTCTGGAGATTGTGTCTTAATTGAAGAACTTCCCAGATGGATGAAACAAAAATTCACAGCTTATTAATCATATAAATTTCAACTGCACAGCTGTATAGCGCCAAACAGATATTTGTGTGTTATCTGTGAAGGTTTTGTCTGGATAAAAATAGGTTGCAGTTGGCTGGTTGGTTGGTTGGTTGGTTGGTTGGTTGGTTGGTAAGATTGTTATTTTCTAGACAGGGCCACCATCACTTTTTTGACCTCCATATAGATTTGGGTATTATATGTAGCAGTAGTTATCCCCAGTGGGACTATGCAGATGCAAAGAGATTCATCAGTGCATGGATTTTACAGAGCCTGGCTCGTATTTATTGGTAGATTTAGATTGTCCTATTTTCCATGTAATCTCAGAATTTCAAAAAACAGATTTGTGTTGCTGAAATGTGTGCCACAAATTGTGACCACAGAAGCAGGGATACATAGCAGAAGTTGGCAGCTCTAATCCTGCTTATTTTTAGAATTTTGAAAGCTTAGTACTATCATGAATAGTACTATTCATGATAGTACTTAGTACTATCATGAATAACTAATTTTAGTGAAAATCATTTATGTCTTATGCTTAGAAAATGACATATAGCCAATGACCTCAACAGAATAATGTGAAAGGATGTATTAAAATAAAAATAATAATAAAAAAGTAGTGGGTGTGGTAATCATGCATGATGTGTCTTATTTATATTCTAAATTTAATTCTGCTTCCCTACACTCCATCCTTGCCTTTCCAGTGCATACGGAAGAAACTGGCATGTGTTGTATATAGCAGATGGACATGCTGTGGCATACATAGATTCTCAGCACAGTTCTGGCACACATATTTTCTGCTGAATTTGCTAGGTAGTAAGAATTCCAGCAGCAGTTGTTTCACAGAAAATGTTGTTCACTGACACTTTATTAAAAATAATTAGGCCAGAATGAATCAATGAAACCAAATGAATAAGTCAACTTTAAATTAGGCTGGATGAATATTTTTGATATATATCTTCACACTTCCTTTCTGTAGTTTTAACTGGAAGATACGCTATTAAAAAGAAGAAATGCAGTTCTCATCCTGAATCTTCTACTAAGACAACTTGTACAACAACTTATTCTCTCTGAAAACTGCTGCTGCAGCCCTGGTAGGTTTTGCCCATTTGTGGAGGAGAGCCTAAAGAAAATGGTACCAGCAAACTCCGGAGATAGATGCAAAGTTTTTCTCATTGCTGCATTTTGCATATCCTGAAGAGTTTTTGGCTTGTGGTTCTGTTTTTTTTTGTTGTTATTGTTCTTGTTTGTTGGTTTGGTTTGGTTTTTGTTGTTGTCTGGGGTTTTGTTTGTTGTTGGTTTTTTGTTTTTGTTTTTTATTTCAGTGTAATCTAGCTAGTCCTATGTGATTAAGAGGAGTAGACCTTATATTCCTTTATTGGATGTAGTAGAATGCCAGTTTTAAATCTTATAGTATACTTTTTCTTGGCACTGTTAATACTATCAGAAAGATAACCATACACATGCCTAACCAAAGGCAGGTAGATACTCAAAAAAGTGTTTGATTTATCTTATCATTTCTAGACAACTCACTGGCCAGTGTGACAGAGAACAAAAATGTTCTTTTCTTAAAAATTGCTAAATCCTTTTATTACTCCTAATCTTGTTCAAATGGTGGAAACAATGAAATGTGGAGAGAACAGGAAGGAATAATCACAGAATCACATAATCCTTTAGGTTGGTTAAGACCTTCAAGATCATCAAGCGCACCTTTAAATGATCACCACCTTGTCAAGTAGACCGTAACACTACCCGACATGTCCATTTGTTTCTCCAACATTTCCATGGATGATGACTCTACCACCTTCTTGGCCATTCCATTCTAATGGTTAACAACCCTTTCCATGAAGAGATTACTCCGTACGTTCAGCCTGAACATCCCCTGGCACACCCTAAGGTTTTGTCCTCTTCTCCTGTCGCTGATTGCCTGGGAAAAGAGGTTGACACACACTTTGATACAACCTCCTTTCAGGCAGTTGTAGAAAGCTACTACCTGAGCTCTTCCTATCATATTTTTGCCCCTTAAGGATTGTAACAGTTGTCTAGTTTTCTCTCAATAGATGATAACATTTGACTCTAGATAGATGATAGCTGAAGTAAAGTTCATCATTAAATGAAATATACCCTTGTGTATTTAAACTTGAAATTCATTTACATTTTAGTTCTTCACTTGCAATATGTCAAGTTTTGACCCTCAGTTTCAGACTGCTATATTGATAATTGTCCTGGTGGTTGACAGTCATGCAGGGTCTTCCTGACAGTAACTGATAATAAGAGATCATGTTCATGGCTCTTTATTTAAACCTTGGAAATTTTGTGATTTATTAAAAAATGTACTAAATGAGACTGCTCTCATCCTTGATGAATAATATCTTCTCATTTACTACATATATTTGAGTTTTAATTTCATACCAAATACCAATAACTCAATAGTGAACAAAGAAAATGAAAATGCAATTACCCTGAATTTAGGACTAAAGATAAGCATTCATGCATTTCAACATTTAAATTATTGACATTAGTGCCTGTCGTTTCTCTAGTTGCTCAGGGGCCTTTCTTTGACTTTTCTAGTTAACACTGTTATCGTTTATTACCTGGAGAACTACTTGTTACCTTAAAGGGAAAAGAATATTCAGTGACAACTTGTATTCTCTTCTGCTCTCCCATTACAGGACTAGCAGTTCTTTCTGGAAATTGACCTGCTGACCTCACCCTTATTTATGCACAGTATGTGCTATTACCTGTGTAGAGATCTGCTGGAAAGTCTTCTTCCTTGTCACATAAAATAACAAATGGAAAATCCCACTACATATGTTTTTCTTCATGGAGTCTACTTGTATTTTAATTCTGCATGTACAGATATCTCAGGATTTGACCTGATGTTTTTTTGCTCTATTGAGGATGCTTTGTATTACATATACTTACCCTGAATGGAATAAATATGTTCAATGTGTTTCTTTTTTCTTTACAGAAATGAATAGGTAAGAACCAGATTATTGACTTACATTAGAACTCTAGTTATAAAATCTAATTTCTGAGATGTGCAAAATGCCTGATGTACTTTAGTTCTCTACTTCACATGTAAACACAAATTTGTGTTTAGATAGCTCTTCACTTAAATGATTTGCCAATATTTTGCTTTCTTGTTCACCCCTAACTTGTGTGAAATTATAAGCTGACATAGTATTAGCTAAATTTCACAAATATTAATATCTGTTCATTTGCCACTGGTTACTGGGCTGTCTGTACATCAAATTACACAAAAGAAATTGCATTGATTTGTGCTAGCAAAATTAATTACTTCTCACCTAAATTAACACAATCATTGAAAATGCATTAGCACAAAGACTAAAAGGTGAAAATGGCCAGTTCGGTAAGACTTACTAAAGCAATAATTTGATCTGTAGGTCTAAAGTTGACCTGGCTGAATGACTATAGATTTTCGAGAGGCAAGAAGAAGACATGCCATGGAGGCCAGGAAAGTGTGGAAAAAGAAATTAATTATCACTTGCTAAAGTCAAACTAACCACTGTAGTTAATAGCACATCTTTTCATTAGACAGATAATTTTGTTTTATATTGTCATCATATAGTGAGCCTACATCTTATTTCTTTGTTCTCCTTTCTGAAAGAATGAACAACAGCACCACAAGTGAGATAACTCACTCACACTGTCAGCTTGTTCGTTACAAATCGTTTTTGGAGGCCAGGTTTCACAGCAACATTTAAAGCACCATTGCAATGGTACTAATAATCACAATTGCCATAGCCTATAGTGTTAACTATGTTATCTGGTGTACAACTAAACTACCAATATGGTTCCCTTCCCTAAGCATGTATTCAGAGTTTGAAGTAGGCTTTGTGAAGAAGATTTATACCTTATGACAAAGTACACCATCTTTTCCTCAGAGTTCTGTAAGTCTAACTAAGCACAGAAGCATTAAAGACAAAGAAAAATACAGCTAGATGGCCCCAAGTGTAATAACAGCTACATCTCTCAAGAAATAAATTACCCACATGACATAGCAGACTATAGGAAATGAATAGGAAAAAATATATATCAGTAAATCAACAAAGTTCAAAAGGCGTTATGCTGCATGTCTAGCTGAAACGAAATTTGGAGCAGTAGCTGACACACTATCCTTTACTCACCCTCATTTCTAGCTGGTGCCAAAGTGATCCTTAGCTGGTTTTTATGGTTTTTAACAGGAAAGCTGTTTATCTTGTGATGGGAGAATGACTTCGTGAAAAGGTAAATAGCATTAAGCATAGGATGGCGAAGTACTTTTATTCCTGCCTCGGCAAGAGACATCCCATGTGACCTTGGACAAATGCCTTAACTCTTCCATATCACAGTGTGTTCATGAAAATTCTAATCTGTGATCTATGGATGACTACAATAAATAAATATTGTCAAGACTGCCAATGTCATTCACAGTTATGTCCACTTTCGATAAGGATACATTTATAGCTTTCCAAGCTTTTCCTTTCTTTTTCTGCTTGTTAATTTGCTAATTTCTAATCAGAAGTTGTAATTTGTTAGTTTATACTTTAAAAATATCTAATAAATATATTTTGATCAACTTTGGGAATATCTATTAAACTACAGTTTTAATTTGGGTGGTTTTGGCAGTTTCATCTCATGGTGATCTGTGAGCAATTCTTGATTGGTCCTTTGAGAAGTGATATATACTTGTTCTGGTTTAATACCATTTAAAACCACTTCTGTGTCTATAGCTTTGAAAAAAATACCTCAAATTTTGTCTTTCGTGGTTTGGTAGAATTCTGTTTCTAACCAGACACACTTTAAATTGTGAGAACATTGCTGCTCTTTTCCACTTAAAAGCATGATGTTTGCTGCAACTTCTCAACTAAATACACAGACAAATGCATCTATATCTCATTTTATGTAATTCAAGATAATACCACTTATTTTAATATAACTATAGAAATATTGAGTTCATGGAGAACTAAAAGAAAATCCAGTGATATAATTCAAAACAGTTTAACAAAAGAGTCCAGGAAAAAAAAAGAAAACAAACATTTTCAATAGGAAATAATGTATAAGTGCCAATAATCTGGTACACACTGACCATTGCAGAGGAAAGACAAAACAAGACAAAACAAAACAAGAAAGTAGTCTTTGTTCTCAGTGATCAGGCTTTTTAGTCACCTCTGCAGAAATAAATAAATAAATAAATAAATAAATAAATAAATAAATAAATAAATTCTGAGCACTTCACCACATCTCTTGATAGATCTATCACATCATTTTGGGATATTAAAAAAAAAAAATAAAGTAACATAGTCAGTAAACAGCTGAAGGCTACCAATAATCTGAACTGTGGCTTGCAGTTTTTGGCTCTTAACATATTTATTCTATGATCTTTCCGAGAAACACTGCAGACACTCCAAGTTTGGCAAAATGGTATTGTCCGAATTTTCCTCTCACTAAGTGGCCTCAGCATGTCAATGCATCCTGAAGGGAATACGCTGGCTCCCTGTCAAACTTCAAATTGAATTTCAAATTGCTTTGATGGCTTATAAGGCAGTGCAGTTTGAGAAGTATGTATTTATCAGAATTGCTTTCTCTGCATGAGCCCTGTCTCTCTTTGAGATCATAAAAAGTGAGTAAATTGGCAATTCTGGAATGTGCAGGAGGGTAAAAACCCAGGAACACATATTTAGCAGTTTTGCCACTCAAATATGTAATTTATTCTCTGACAGGGGCCTCTAATGTGACTTGATCCTGTCATATTTATGCAGCATTTCAGAAACCTCTAAATGACGAACAGTATTTCTTTGTCGCCACATTCATTAGTGATCTAGGCCAAGACACAGGAACTGGCCTTGCAACATACTTTTAAGGGATGGGAACTGGTATCAAGGACATGCCATAGCTGAAAGGGAAAAGAGAGGTTGCTGTCTGAGGTGGTGGAATGTTTTGTTTAAAGTTGACCTATGAGTGTGCAGAGGAGTTCATAAATTATGACCAGTGCACAAGACATACAGAGTTCTTTACATGTGCTGAAAGGTTTCTATTTGCAGACACTGACCCCAGAACGAGAGACGACCCTTTTTTAAAATAATCTCCTTTAGTACCATTCAACTCAAAGGCTTAAAGTCAAAATCAGTAAATTTAAATCTTAGGCACATTTGAATTAGGGACTGAGCAAATTAAAAGCCTTTCCTGGGTCAAAAAATACTCAACAAATGTATTTATTATTTAATTTTAATATTGTGGTAGCAGCTGAAACCCATTTGCCTTGACTTTTGGGCTAGAATATGTTGATCACAAAACACCAATTGAATTTCTGAATTTCTGAAAGAATTTACAAAATCTAAAGGCACTTTCCAAGGGTATTTCTCCCTTTTAGTGGAAAAAAAGTGTAAGCAGGGGATCAGCAAGCCTTCTATCAAATCATCCATTTGTGCATAATTTTAAATATGAAGATGACCCAAAATTCTTCCAAAGTAATAATGAAATTTTGCAGCCAGAATTGTCTTTCATTCATCTCTATCTGTTAATGGTCATTGATATTTAACATATAGTTGAATGGTTTAGGAAATAAAATGAGACATTAACTACCACCACTTTCTTATGGATATTTATGAATTAAAAGATCAAGATTCAACATGAAGAGTATGGGGTGAGTTAGAGAGATGTGAAAAGACCACCAGAGGTAAAATTATGCTCAGTTTGGATAGGTGTTTGATTTTTTTCCCCATCCTAGAGTCCATCTCTAATCTTTCATTTGGTGTTGTTCTTCAGATGATCCCCAGAATGTACAAAATGAGATTTATTTATTCTGTCAATACTATAACTTGTCTCTTTGTGTGTTGTATGTGTGATAAAATAGATTTCTTTCAAAATTCAAGGATTTAAAAAAAATATTTGTCAATAACTACCCGTGAATTTAATTTTTTGAAAATATCTCTCACCCATATTAAACCATCAGAACAATATTTTCTAAAGCATCTTAGAAATTTCTTTCAACAGAAAATTTGCCCTATTATTTTACAATGTGCAAAGACAGAATCATGAAAGCAAAGAATATTGCCAGTAAGAATACATGTTTTGTAGAACAGTGAAAGTTAAATAGTAAGAAATGCGTAAAACAGTTTTTCATAGCAAAAACAAAAACCCAAGGAATTATAAAATTCAATATAATTTAATCTAATCTTTTTACCCAGCTACATTCTATTATGTGTTCTTGCTCTCTTGACTCTTCTAAACTATGCAAAAAGACTCTTGCTTCATGAAAATAAATGTTATGTATTTTATAATTGTTAAAACAGTAAATTCTTGGTCTCAGATGAAGGAGCTTAATAATTATAACAATAAATATTTTTCAGCCTTTCAAAGTAAAGGTCTTGCTGGCAATGTAAAATTATTTTGAAATGGTATTATTTATTTTTAATAACAAATACAAATGCTGTGCTGACATTTTCAACATGATTATCAATCTCCATTAAAGTTATTTTAAGTGCCTTGTATTTTATAATGAGACAGGATGATTACATTTTCAATGAAATTAGACTGTATGCTTTCATAACAAGCTTCTATGAGTAAGTTAAAAAAGATGGAAATATTTTCTTTCTGTTAAAGACCAAAAATAATTAAAATATCAGAAAAACATTTCAAATAGATAAAAATAGAAATAGGTATTCTTGATAAATTTCTTAAGAAAAAACGTTTCAAAGGTTTTATTTTTTTTGTTTACTTCCGTTAACTGAATTTACTCATATAAAAAATATTTTAAAGTTGTGATTGACATTCCTTGAGTATGACAGATATTTTGGAAGATGTTGTATCTGTAACATGCTGCCAGATTTACTTGATAAGAATTCCCTATTTCTATACATATATTTCACCCTGAATATGGCAGATATAGCCCATTAACTGGTAATAAAAGCTCTTTACTTGGTCAAGACAATTTCAGTGAGTATCATGTGACACATTTGGGAAGTTGTCACATAGGCAAGTTAAATGTCAGTCAGACAACTTGCTGTGTAATGATATGCACATTGACTGGAGGGCACATAGGTCAACTTATGTGACAAAAAAAGGGTTAAAAGATATATATGTTCATTTAAATGCTACAAATCAATTAGCAATCATTATGAACAAACTGAAACCAGTACTTCAACTCATTGGTGTTATTGACAAATTATTAAACTGCAGTCTCGGAAAGAGCTTCTGTATCCTTTTAAAGAAGGTTTTCATGGCGAGTATTCATTAACTCATTTTTTAAAAATTATTATTATCTTTTCTTCTTTTAAGAAATATTCCACTAAATTTTCTGTTAATTAGGAACAGCAGTTTCAAAAAGCAAATCAGAATTACTAGATACAGATGTCTTTTGTAAAACCCTAGAAAACAACAAAGTGTTCTGGAGATGTTATTGCTGTACCTATGCAATTGGTTCCACTTAAAATAATTATGCTACAGTGTTTCTATTCTATAAAAGCATGAAGAGCTCTCAGATAAGGTTGTTCTCTTCATAGAGAATGTGCAAACATATCAACAGAGGACATTATTCATACCCCATGGACATGAAGTCAGTCTCATAGACAGGAAAAATAAAAAAAAAGGGGATTAACAAACGGGCTTTCTTAAGTTCATAGAAAATATATCTTTAAGTGATAGCATCGTACAGTGCCTGTATTCTCAAGCTCGACTAGCCCCGGCACCAATACCAATACTGGTGGGTCTTGGCTGGTCATCAGCTGAGCATCAGCAAGACAAAGGCAGGAGGATGAAGAAGGGACTCTCGGGAGGTTTGGTCACAACAAGTTTATTGGAACTCCAGCGTGGAGTCCTCACCTTGGGATGTCTGCCTTAGGAGAGAGACCAAGACTGACCCAGGGGAGGAACTTTTAAAGGGGGGTGTAACATGGGGAGGGGTTTTCAACCATGGACCAATAAGGTATGATGGGGAGGTGGCTCATAACATAATAGACATATACAATAACCATACATTGAGCAGTAGGAGGTGACAGCTTGGGTCCTGTCCAATCACTCAAAGCCTCTCCTAGAATTTTCCAGAAGCAGGGAGAGACTCCCAAAGTGATTGACAGGAACAGGGGGTTACATGACAGGTGATGGACAGATAACTGTCTCTGGGGGGGGAAAACTTAGGGAGAACCCAGAACCAATCATAGAACTGTAACTGGGGAGAAGACAGGGATAAACAAAAAAGTGGATAACAGAAAGTGTACATGAAACAAACCATTTTACAGAAGAATATAAACTTATGAATTAAAATTAAATTTAAAAAATGCACTCCCACAACAGCAGTCTTCCAAACTCAATCATGCAGTTTCATGCCACACTGAGGGGAGACTTTGGGCAATAACAACTAATCGTCCTGGATTCTGGAGAAACCAAGAGGAGTCCTGTTGCCTGCTGGATAATATGATCTGGATTTGAGAATATTTTTAAGATCTATGTTGTGTGCTAGAAAAACACTGAATCAATGGTTCATCCAGGAAAAGAAGACAGATTTATAGACTGTTATCTTCTCAACTATAGTGTGACATCCATGCAAGAGAGTGAAAAATAATATTTTCATTAGCATGCATTATAGCCTGTAGGCTCAGAAGTTTGTTTCTGTAACCTACTGAGGTATCTGATAATATCATTTCCACAGTAATTAGCTCTGATTTTTGTGAAAATTGAAGGCACTCAATATTTTGCAAGAGTGAAACTAGAAAGATAAATCTATAGGTTACCTATAACATAAATAAACCTTCTTCCAGCAGAACCATCTTGAACCAAAATACAGTCTTATAAAAGCTCCTTAGAAGTTAGTAGGTGCTTAAAATTAATGAAAGCCTATCCAGTTTAAATATTTATAATTTATTCTGGTAGAAGTACATTTTGGAGTAGAGAGTTCCGTACGATCACTTAAAATCTGTATTATTACTATCAAAATAAGGCTGTGAAAGTTGAAAACCTCACAGTTAATAAAATAATATATTTTAAATACATTATAAACTCTCATGATAAATTTAATTACTTAACCATAAAACATTTGGAGAAAAATTAAAAAGGTTGATTTATAAATTAGAGGAGGCATATCACTTCAACATCTATTCTTCCAATAGCACTGAATTTCAAGTGAAAAAATATACTGAATTCCTGTAATTTTGTTTCTGAATTGTTATTTATTTTCTTTTCTTAATCAACAATAAGACTTTCAACAATCGGACTTACAGATATCATTACAACCAGATTTAATTTTCTTCTTTATATGTATTGCCCAAGATGTTCCCTCATAGATATCAAACACAGTTCAGCCTTTTCAGATAAGGCAATTTTCTTCAAATGCCAAATGAAGAAATAAGATATTCTATTTTGCAACCTCTGTTGGCTTATTTGTTTTCAGTGGTCCTGTAATACATATATTTGTCTAGAAGTTAGTGAATGTCTTAAAGGTAGGTCTCAGGCAGTGTAACATATACTTCTACAAAGGGCCTGAAGATAACAGGCTGAAAATACTCTGATTTCAAAAAAAAAAAAAAAAAAAAATTAATTTTACAGATTTTTATCTGTTTTTTTATTGTTTGTATTGGCCTGTGGGTTTTTTTGGTTGTTGGTTTTTGGTTTCTTTTACACAAAAAAACCTTCTCTAACACCTACCAGCAAAAATTAATAATATGCTGTGGAAATGACACAAATGGATCCCCAGAGAAGCATTAGATAACTGGTAAATATGGGAAATCAGCAGCAATCAACCTTAGCCAAAGAGTTGCACTTTATGGCAAAGATTAACCCTTGTACCCTTGGATTTATTTCAGAGCCATGGTACTGAGGATCTGTGTAAATGGGCAAAGAGAGTCCCCATCTGCAAACATTTTGTCCCCAGACTGTGGTGAAGAGCAAATACAACCAGTGAAGTCTGAAGAGTTCTGAATGATGATAGAGCTTTTCTGCAGCACAGGCAAAGACGAAGAACCACCAGTGCCCCGAGAGAATGGCATCACCCCAGCCCTATTGACCATGTAAGAGAGCACTCAGCAGGCTGCTCTCACACAGTTGTTTTAATGAACAAATCAGTGAAAGGAGCAGAGTATGGAAGAGTGCAGCTAAGTCCTTTTTCACCTGTCCTGACTGTTCTTGAGTATTAAAAGATTATTTTTTTCCCTTGCTGATTTTTTTTCCTTGCCTATTTAATTTTTTTTTTTAAAACTACATTTGAAAATGCTTTTGAAAGAAACATGGAAAGCAAAGACATATGCATATTTATGACATATTTTGGTTAATAAAACACATTTTGCTTATTTATTATTTATGGGTTTTTTGGTTTTTTTTCTTTTATGACCAGATGAATCCAGCTCTAGACAACACACAATTCCACTTTTCCCATTTTCTCATAGCTCTCTGACAAGTGTCAAAACACTTCTGTCCATCATTTCTTGATGACACAAACCAGCATTTATAAGTTTCAAGTTATAATAATAACATAAAATATGCCAACATAAAGATTGTCAGAAAAAAACATTATGCAGCTAGCACTGCATATTCAAGCAAGTTTGTTTTCATAAGCAAGATTCCCTAGCGTCAGAAGAGTTAAAATGGCATGGGTTCATAAACTAAATGTAGGAAATTGTTTCCAAGGAGGTGGGAGTGAACAAAACTTTTAAAATACTCACGTCATTAACAAATAAGTCACCTTCTCCTTATTATCCTCTCTGAGACAGAGAGTGATAGATTTTCTAGCCTGAGACACACAGTGATAAAAGACATAGCAAGAAAAATCTCTAACTTTCCATTTTGCATTCTGGTACCTTTTTCAGGGTTTTTTTTTTATCAAGACAGAGGTCTTCAGAGGCTCAAGAACAAGCCCTCAGAGTGTGAGATGGGCTCTAGAAAGGGCTATGAGGAGTCAGGATGGGTCAGTCATGACAGCAAATTAAAGGCATTGCAAAGATTCCTAATTTTACTGCACACTATGCTCCATGAACAGTTCCAACTGGTGAAGCAATCCAGAACTAGGGAGGAGGAAATGTAGCTTTTAATGCTCCAGAATCCCTCCTTCTGAAGAGTTGCACTTTGTTCTGTTAATCTGAACTAGAGCAGACTTACTGAACTCTCCCACCACGTGTAAATTAAATGTATACTTCTGAGGGAGTGTTCATATTACAGAATCTGTAACAAAAGGCATGGGAAGTAGCAATGTAATTTTAATAATAATACATATAGTCATTGTAGATTGAAGAAAAGCACTATACTGATAGAAAATGTTTCAAAAATAGTGCTATATATTTATCTAAAGAAAGATAATTATCTGTGCTTCTTTGCATTTGTTTCACAATGGCAATATTGTTAAATATTACAATCAATTTTTTATTTTACAAAGTAGAAGAAAATTAATTGCACTATAATTTAAACAAATATGTCTCTAGGCACTGTTTCTGTGCTCCTTCTTTTGAAAAAACCATCTTTACTGTCTCAAGAAATATTAATTTGCTACAACTGTCCATAATTAAAAGATAAGAATAACTAAAAATGCTCAATTAACATAAAAACAAGGAAGCATTGAATTTCAGTCATGGGACAGTATGGATGAGGATGAGAAAATGTCATATATGTTTTTAATTTATTCTCAGTAAATCTCATGTGCTTTGTTTAAAAAATGTTAAAATAGATTAATAGTGCATTAAACTAATATTTGAAAATATTCAATAACAAATATTCAAATTCTTTCTGCTGCAGTAAAAACAGACCTACAAAAATGTCACAATACTTGTTGTTTCTGATGCCAACAATTATACTAAAAATACATCAGGAAAGAAACCCAGAAAGGTAATATAGCTGTAGTTTCTCTATTTAGTCTAAATGTCCTCACACCCCTAAAAATCTTTAAGGATGCTTATACAAAAACAAAAAACATAGACAATTTTGTGATAAAGGATTTAATAATGAGAAAATACTCTATGCATGTGTACATGAATCATCCCTAACAATATAAGGTTATTATTTTTTCCAGCCTTTGCTGGACATCATCAGCTCATTAATTCAGATTAACAAATGGGACTTCATGGCATTATGTTTGAGGGTGACATATCTAGGACATATTTGAAAACCATAGTATTACCAACAATGTAGGCATATGTTAAGTGCTAAGAAGGTTGAACTTCCCCATTTCAGGGTTAGCATAGGTCATAAATTTGCCTAGACCAATATTGAAAAATAAGATATTTTCTGGATACGTGCACTCATTTTTATTGTCTTTCTTGCACCAAAAAATATGGAAATATGGATGAAAAAATAGAAAAGATGCAACTCCAGTTTCATGTAAGCTGGTAACAAAACTTTTGGTTTGATATTGGTTGTTTTCTCTGACAAATATAATAAATATAATTTAGCATATAATATATTTTATTACAAAGATTATACTGCAGCTTCATCAAATATATTAAAATATAGCCAAAACACACTTCCTGTTTCCTTGGCTTGGCTTGGGCTTTAGATGTATTCTGAAACCTTAAAATGCAGTAGTAATTTGCTTCACTATAGCAGCAGATGTCTTTCACATGTCTTGCAGCCTGCCCAATCCATAGTCCCGAGTAAACAGCCTTTGTTTCTGATGCAATTTCTGGGGAAGATCAATTACCTTGAAACTGAAGGAAAAAAAGCCAGTCTTTTTACTCAAAGGGTAATCTGCCACGGACAAATATCTGTAAACAGAAGTAAACTCTAAACAAAGTTAAAAACCAAGGTAGCTCAGGTTATCAAGTAGATACCTAAGTATACCTGATGCCTGTATGTCCATGGGCCTGGCAGGATGCTCCCAAAAAGGATGAGAGAGCTAAGTCATGCAATTTCATGGCCACTTTCAATAAGATTTGAATGATCCTAGTGAATGGGAAAAGTTCCTAATAAACCAAGGCTCAAGGAGATTGAGTTTTGAGATATCTTAAAAATTCCCCATGAAGTTGGATCATTCACTGTGCTTAATTTATACACTTAACAACATATGAGACCTTGTTTACATTCTTAATGTCATTGTTACTTTATAGTTTAGATAGGCCGTAATGGGATAATTTAATTTTAACTTGTTGCTGAAGATCATCAGAACCTGAAAGGTCAGTGTGGATTTCATAAAGCATGCAAATTTATACCAACTAAGACAATAGCCCATTGGCACTAAAACCCCTGCTTTCCTTGTGTTTCCATATCCTGCTGAGTAAAGAAGGTTAACTTGTCATTGCCTGTGGATCATTAACTTTTTGGAGAGAGATTTTTGAATGCTCTCATACATAAATTTACATGGCAAGATGAACTTCTCAACTCCATGAAGTAGACATTTCAGAATCTCCCAAGGATAGCATTTGGAAATCAGCATTTTGATAAGCAGGTTTCTTTTCAGAATGTAATTTTGAAATGGCACTGAAATACTGTTATTGAGGCAAAGGGATGACAGATGTGTGAGGTGAACAGAAAAGAAAAAGTTCTCTTTGTTTTCTTCATGAAAAGGATCACACGCCACAAAGACAAATTTGTTTAACATATGTGAGCGACAAACAAGCTACAAATAATTGCTACTTTTTTAAAAAGTCAGTTTTGAAAGACAAGTGTAATGCAAAAAAGAATGAAGCTGTACCATGTCTATTTTGTTTGTATTCAAATAATTACATAGAAACTCAATGCAACTGTATACTGCCATATTTTTTCCACATTTCACCTATTCTGTCCTACTGTTGTCTGCTGTCCTGTAAACTTCACAGCACTATGCATCTGCAGCTACATGCACCAGCTTTGTGACAGCAATTAAAATTGGCATGTAGAGGCGTTCTGAGATGAAACCTCATAATTGACAGGCTGAGACACTAGCCAAAGGGGTATTCATTTGGGTAATCCCTGGGCTGAAACACTGCTGGTCTGTCAGCCTCTGAAATTATTGGCAATCTCATAGACTGCATCTAGCAGCTGAGAGGAAGCTGTGCCAACTGGTGGCAGGCTTCAATAGGTTTAGAAACGCCATCAGTGTAATTGTCATCTTTAACACTGAAAAGTGTTTATCTGCCATTGTGATAAGTGTGATAGAAACTGTGTAAATAGAAAAGAGCCAGCAGAGTCTTAGAAAAGATATTTTGCATTTACTATCCCCCACTGCTTTGAGCTGCCTGCAAACAGAAACCTTGAAACAACAGACAAATATTGCATCCCATCAGGTACAAAGGATTATGAGAACGACCTCGGTGAATTTCTCTCATGCCTTGTGCTAAATGGCAACATGGGGAGGAGTTTAAGAGCGGGCAGTTCTCTGGTTCAGACAGCTGCAGGGTGGGACTGTGCCTCTGTTCCTGACGCTGGGAGAGCCAAGAGGCATAAGGGGCAGATAAACACTTACTGGAGTGTTTTGAGCTATTGGTAGTTTGCTTTATTCAGAGGAGGACAAAAAACCCACCATATTCTCAAAGCTTTAAGTACTTCAGTACAAGGGCCTTCAAACTAGCACAGAAATATTAAAGCTATTTAGGTCATTCTATGTAGTGTGAAGCTGATAAGAATTTTAGGTGTGTTTTGCTGGCTCTATTTTTAACAACAAACCAATCACCTCTGTGGTTTTCATTGCACAGGATGGTTGTATGTTGATGAATGGAAAACAATTGCTTAACCATCACCTAAAAGCCTGTAAGTGCTAAGGCATGATGTTAGAAAGAGTATAGATAGTTATGAACTAATTTCATTCTTAAGTGCATAGTACTAACTAGAACAAAGACAGGAGACAAGCAGGTGAATGTTTTTATAAAGTAAATAGTCCAGAAGAAGTTGTCCTTATGTGTTAACTCTTTATTTAAAACCAGCCAAATTGAAACAGAGGAAATAAGACTAATTCTGACTTATTGAAAAAGTAATTGCTTTCCTGCTTTTTCTGAATGATGTAACATCTGCACACACTTGTACACACATAGAGGAACACTAACATCTGTCAGACAGAATTAGGTATAATGCTTGTCAGCTTCTCTTGCCATGGTGCTTTACCTGTTGAGAGACTAACTCAGTTGGGTTGCATGAAATGTCATTTTTAGGGGAAATATATTTATATTTTTTTGATTGATATTGTGAGCATTTTTTCAAGCTAAAAGAGAAAATTTCATTTGTTGTGTAAAATATATTGGTCAGCACAAATATGCTAAGTCCAATCAAATTAAGATTTTTAATTTTTTTAATACGCTAAAAATAAAATTTATTGGGAATTTTAAAAGCATTCTCTTTAGTGGAATACTTCACCAAGGATTACGGGCCCATTAGGCACCTGCTATGCCACTGTTGGCCTGTTTGTACACATTCAAATGTTGCATGTCTGTCACAAAACTAATTTTGAAAAGCATTTGAGTCTTCTGCATGGCACTTCCTGAGGTGCCTATGTCTCTGCTTCCAGGCAAGATTGACTTTTGTATCTCAGGCTCAAGAAGAGGTTTGTTCTTACAAGTTGGTCTGCTCATGCCTGCTGAGTCTGGCTCTACCCAAATTTCAGCAGGAGCTATTACTTCCTTTCACAGAGAGATGTTCAAGGAGCCATGGATTAATGGAAGAGGCCTTCAGCCCAGCTGGAGAGAGCTATGCTGAATTTGCTATTCTGGCACTTCAAATAGCTTCTAGAAAAGTGTGATAAAAATCAAGGCAGAGGGACCCAACCAGATAGAAAAAGAGTCCTCAGACTGAAATCAGGTAATTCCATTAAGTGATACTAGAGATTCCTTGGAGAAGAATTAGAATGAGGTAAAGGTGATGATGAGACTTTGAGAGGAGCCTCCTCTATTTGAGGAGCTACAGGGCTGTGTTTGTGTGGTTCTGCTCTTCAAGCCAGTGTGGTTCAGCTGGTGGCACAGCTTGACAATCTGGCAGTGAGACAGAGCTGGAAAACCATCTTCACATGAAGCCAGGAAAATCCAGCCAGCATTTTCATCTAGAGGAGGATCCTCCACATGTTAAACCTGCACACAGTCTTCAAACCTCCATCTCTAAGGAGCTGAATAAGCTGAAAACCTCCTCAGATCTGCAGGTGGGAGTTCCTTTCCTGATGTGCAAAATAAGAGGGTAAACGGGGACAGTATGTGTATTATTTAAGAAAAATAAAAAAAGAAAAGCACATTTTCTCATTCACTTCTTGTATAGGACAATGTCATTACAAAAATACCTAAGAAATTACTTATAAATTTACATCATTAAAATAAAACACATTTTGTGAAATGTATTTCTTTCCAGAGTCTTTTCTGCTCTGCTAAGAGAAGGATGAATAATGAGCATTTGAAGCACAAGCATGATGACTTCAACATAGGGCACACACTGAACTGTTAGTAAGACTGCAGATAGCAGCAGAGTCTTTTTAGATTCTTTGATTAGTAAAATGAAGCTTTTCCTTTGTACACATAATGTTCCACCCTGTATTTAACAATAAAAGGAGATGAATCAACATCTTATCTCTAATGGAGATTAAAACATCTCATTCATAAAATAACAACTCAGAAGCATCTGCTTACACATCCTTATTTAGACAATATGATGCACAGTTTGGTTGCTTGTGGAAATATAGCACATGCAAAATAGCACCAGTGGCATTCCCATATTTTACAGACTTACATAAAAGTATAATGTGTTACTGCACAACACTGAAATTATTCTAATACAACTGCAAGTAAATATGTTTTTTTCAGTGTTTCTCTAAGATTATAGTTTTTTTTACACTTCATAAAAATAAGGATAATGAGGTTCACCAGTTTAGTAACATCTTTTTCTAATTTCAGAAGTAATTGCCATCAGCCACTTAGGGTAGATTGGTTAATTGGTGAATATGCAAATAGTGCTTTTCATTTTTATTCACTTTCAGGAGGGACCTGAAATATTTAGGTTTTATTTGTAGTGAACAAATAAAATAACTGGAGTTTCAATTTTCCACAGGAAAAGGCTTTTATAAAAATAAACCCACAAATTGCACTGCATTATTCTTGGCCAGTCTTGGATGCTTTTGGTTTGCTGACAGTGGTCAAGTTAAACACTACTGTTTTGGCATGAAATATATTCAGTGCAAAGCCAGAAAGCAAGTGTGACACTTGAAATTTTTATTTAATGCTAACAGTACAAGCATAATTGCCTATAGGCTCAGAGGAAGGCTGTGCTGTAGGTAGTCCAGCCTGCACACAGAAAGCCTAAATGTTTTTGTGGCAAGTAAAGATTAATTAACAAAAAATATGCACACGCTTTTCATTTAAAGATATTCTGACCTCACTATCCTGCTTTTTTTCTCTTCAAAGGCAGTTGTTCTTAACTTAGATATTTCTCATATCTAAGTTAAGTGCAGACAACTCCTTTTCTAATGAAAATGTTGTAGAATTATTTGGACAATATTTTCTTCTAACAATCTGAAAAGCCCAAAAAGTGCCATAGAAAGTATATAATTTTTGAGTGCATTTTATTTTAATTGTCTACCACGTATTTTCCACTCTTTATTAACTTTTAATAGACTTTTTTTTTTAGGATTCACTTAAAAAAAAATCAGCAAAATGAAGCATGTGGCCTTGTGTGTTCTGAATAATGAAATCATAGAATCATCATAGAACAGTTTGGGTTGGAAGGAACCTTAAGGATTATTTAGTTCCAACCACCCAGCCACGGCCAGGGACACCTTCCACTAGACCAGGTTGCTTGAAGCCTGGTCTAACCAGGCCTTGAACACTTCTAAGGAGAGTGTATCCACAATTTTCCTGAGCAATCTCTTCCAGTGTCTAATCACCCTCACAGTAGAGCATTTCTCCCTAATATCTAATCTAACTCCCCCCCCCGCCTCTTTCATTTTGAGGCTATTACCTCTCGTCCTAGCCCTGCACGACCTTGTAGAACATGCCTTTCCATCACTCTTTTAGGCCCATTTAGGTACTAGAAGTCTGCTGTAAAGTCTCCGCAGAGCTTTTCCTTCTCCAGGCTGAACAACCCCAGCTCTATTATTTCTGTCTTCAGGAAAAGTACTCCAGTCCTCTGATCATCTTCATGGCTCTTCTCTGGATCCACTCTAACAGGTAGAGTTCTACATCATTTTTACGTTGCAGGTTCCAGAGCTGGATGCAGTACTTTGGGTGGAGTTTCAGCAGAGCAGAGTAGAGGGGCAGAATCACCTCCCTCTTCCTTCTGCCCCCACAGTTTTTGATGCAGCCAGGTTGCTGTAATAGCTTCCTGCTATGCAAGAACACGTTGTCGGCTGATGTTTGGCTTCTTGTAAACCAAGACCTCCAAATCCTTCTCCTCAGGGCTCTTCTTGATCCATTCTTTCTACAGCCTGCATTTGTACTTCGGAGTGCTCCAAACCAGGTGCAGGACCTTAAACCTGGCTTTGCTGAGCCTCATGAAGTGTGCACATGCTCATCTCTCAAGGTTGTCAGGGTCCCTCCCTTGCACGGCATCCTTTCCCACACAGCTCATGCTGTCAGTAAATGTACTGAGGGTGCACTCAATTGCACTGTCCATGTCACTGATAAAGATGTTAAACAGCACCAGTACCAGTACTGACCCCTGAGGAATCATTCATCACTGGTCCCCACTTGAACATTGAGCTGTTTACTGCAAATTTTGAGTGTGATCATCTAGCCAATTCCTTATCCACTGAGTTGTTCATCCATTAAAACCATGTCTCTCCAGTTTAGAAATAAAGATGATGTGTAGGATAGTGTCAAATTCTCTGCACAAGTCCAAGTAGATGACATTGGTCACTCCTTTCTCATCCACCAACACCATAACCCCATTGCATAAGATGTCCAAAATCGACAGACATGATTTTGCCTTGGTGAAGCCATGTTGGCTATCAGCAACCACATTCTCATTTTCCGTAGTTTCCAGGATGATCTGCCCCATGATCTTGCCAGGCACCAAGGTGAAATTGACCAGTATGTGATTTCCCAAGTCCTCCTTATTTCCCTTTTTTGAAGAAGAAGGTTATGTTTCTCCTCCTCCTGTCAATAGGAACTTCACTGCATTGTCTTGACATCTCAAATATGATGGTTAGTTACTTAGCCACTTTATCCACTGGTGCCTTCTGGATCTGTGCATACGTTTCAACAGCTACCATGGACACATCTCATCAACTCCCAAGGACCTGAGTACTTTCAAGTTTTTTAAATTATCTCAGACCTGGTCTTCATCTACAGTGGAGAGTGGTTATTCATTTTCCTAGTCCCTGACTTGTCTTCTGTAACTTGGGCTGTGTGGCTGGAGCAATTGCTGGTGAAGATTGTAGCAAATAAGTCATTGACTACCTCAGCTTTAATCACACACCAGGGCAGTCAGATCTCCCATTTTCTTTCAGAGGCAGTCCACATTATCCTTAGTCTTTCTTTCATCACAAGTATACCTACAGAAGGTTTTCTTATTGTCCATTATGTCCCTGTCTAAATTTTATTCTGTCCAGATTTTAGCTTTCCTAATCTGATCCCTGGCTGTTCAGACAATTTCCCTGTATTCCTCCCAGATTACTGTCCTTGCTTCCAACCTCTGTAGGCTTTCTTTTTGTGTGCTTGAGTTTGTCCAGGAGCTCTTTTTTCATCCACACAGGCCTGCCAACCTTTTTTTGCCTGACTTCCTCTTTTTTGGGATGCATTGCTCTTGAGCTAGGATAAACTTGAATATTAACTGGCTTTCTGGGGCCTTTCTTCCCTTAATAAACTTACTTTCTTCACAAACAAATGAAAGATATATAATAAATGGATGAAATACCATGTGTTACAAAGGTCAGTCATCTGCTCTGAATTCCTAACACCCAAACCCTGTTTGCTATCCATTTTCTAACATGCTGCAACACAGGTAGTATAAATACGGTCTTAAAAAAGTATATAAAACTGTGTCCAAGGAATGTAGAGGAGGACTGTTCATCTGGTTTAGTAATTTTTTTTTTCTGTTATATGCTTTTCAGCAGTGACTATTAAGGATTTGTCCTATTAAGATAGGCCTTTAAAGAAGTAAATAGCTGAATTAAATATGCATTGACGACCAAGACTTTTCTCAGGTGTAGTCTCAGAATAATCCTAATTTTTCCCCTTGCAAACCAAAAGAAAATCCTAAGGAAGAAAATTCGCTAATAATTACCTAACCAGAAAAATCTGTAAAACAACATAACCAAGAAAAAGTATTTAGGCATCTTCTGGAATTCAGTTTACTTTGTAAACCCTGCTGTGTTTCACCCTGGATAGAAAGAGATGGGTAAAATAACCTAAAAGAATCAGATTGTCTCAACATGGCTTAGTATTTATTGGAGACAAAAATAAATAAATAAACATGGAAAGGAAATTAGCAGATCAGTTTTATGTGAGAAATAAACAGCAACGTTTTTTTGAAATGTCAGCTCAGAAAAGAAAGAATAATAAATAGTAAGAGCATCTACATTAATAAGAATAGTGATAAGCCAAGATGATTATAGTATTTGGCAGATTGTTTTGCAGCATTTTCTTCCCTTTATATGTTAGAATAAAAACCTATAATCTTTCTCCAGCAATGAGAAAACAACAATTTTAAGCTATTTGACGTGAAGCTGGTTGATAAAAAAACCAAAACTGCTGTGAATGAGGATGAGAATTTGCATGACTGCATTTTATAATGTTGAGGTCATTCAGTGAACATAAGTACAGAGTATATACAATTGTGTGAAAAAAAAATTCAGTGCAGGCACAAAATACAGTCAAAATCTTCTTTTTATTACTGTTATTTTCCAAATAAATTCTCTGTTGAATGATGACTATGCTGGATCTGGTTGTTTTTTAAATTTTTTTTCCAATACAGTGCAAACAGACATTCCTGATACCAATGCAGCTTGTTAATGAGTATCTCTTTTCTGAACTTTGTGATAATTAGGGGCTATGGTAGTCATTTCAGAAAAACTAGAAACAAATAATTGTAAGTAATTGACTTTGTTAAAATGGAAACTCAGGATGAAGTAAAGTAAATGAATATGAGGTTTTTAAATAATAAGAGATTGCTGAATCACTTGTGCTAGGCTTCATCTGCAATATAAAGTTTTGAAGTTCTCAAATCAGTTTTCATCCATATCTCATGAATCCCTATTAGCTGAAGGGATAATTATCTATCATGCCTACATTTTTTTTTGGTTTTTGCTGCTAATTCCATTCTCATATAAATTAAACATAGTTTGGGCAACTTGTTTGCTATCTGGTGTTTCAGGAAGTCAATATTGTGGACTATAATTTATCTTGCAATGTTCTTATTATATTCTTATTGCCTCTATTCATGTTGCTTTGCTCTGTGTGCTTGTTTTGTTCTCCTGACATTACATATTGCCTATCTTAATCACAAAGCTTAGAATATGTCTTTATTAAAATTAATTGCCCCAGATTTCATAGTGATGAAGTTAAAAGTGAATTACTGAATCAAATAAATACATTGTCCTGTATTTCAATCATTAAGGATGAAATAGACTTCTATAGAAATGTTAGAAGATAGACCAGTTTAATTCCTAGGGTACTTAAAAAAAACCCCAAACAGTCAAAATACTTAGTTTAGAGCTTTTCTTTTCTTAGAAGTGTTCCATTTGGCAGAAATAAATAGTTTATTTGTTTGATTGACATAATTATGATGAACACTACTGGTCCTGTGAAATTCACAGAGAATTTTTTGAGACATTTTTAACAATGCTGGTTTTGGGAAGGCTGGTGGAGAAGGCAGGTGAGAAGGGTGAAATACTGAGGCACAGCCTACATTTCACAGTCCCAGCATCTCAAACATCTGCTGGAGAGTTCAGAGGGTTCTCAAGCAACTTGCACCATATGAGAACGGTACCTGCAGCTACTGTATGAAAGGACATTTTATAACTTTGGAGAAAGTTTGGTTAATTCATAAACTTTCATAGGACGGATATTTAATTACAGCCAGGATTGGGGTTCTCTCATATGTTAGGGTTTCTTTTTGTCAGAGCTATGAAGCTCTGATATATTTCCCATGTGACATACAAAGTGATCTACATATTGCAAGACTGAATACTTATGGTAAGTGTTGAGTTTGTTTCAGGTTCAGCTGGAAAGCCATTACATTCAAATTATCAAATATATTCCAAGATTTTTAGCTGTTAATATTTTTTAACTACAAGAAATTGCCCCAGAACATATGAACTGAATGGAAGATATACAGTCATGAGCCTTTGCTTCATTAAAAAATTAGGTTTATTGTTTTGAAATGTTGCTATCTTAATATAGATTTTAATCAAGGTGTGCAATGCACCTAAGAGCTTACTTTGCATATTTCAGTATAGCATAAAACTGCAGGAACTTCAGCACAAGCACTTTAAATTATTTTTTGAAGTTCACTTTACAAATTAGGAAGATCCAGAAACAAAACCCAAATCTGATTACAAACTTGTTTCCTTTTGTAAGGGAAAAGATTTTTCTTCTGATGTTCTTTCTCAGTGAAGTAATACACTACTCATTAATTTTAAATAAAAGATAAAATCTTTATGTCTCTTCATACTGTGCTACAAAAGAAAGCATTAATAAAATACAGTCTAGAAGGGACACATAACATTAGAAGCAATATTTCAGCTACAAGGCCTTCCTTGAGCTTTAACCAAATATTGAACAACATTAGATTAGTTTTCCTTCTAATATTTTACTTCCCCCCCGACCCGCCTACCCCCTGTTTAAAATTCCAGATTCCAACAGTCTGGGGATTTGGTCTCTTCAGTGGAACAAAGAGGTACAATGCCATTAATACTACTAAATTTCTAGCCTTCTACTCAGAAAGAGTTTTAGTCTAGATTTAAGTGTTCTTACCTATTACAAACAGGCAAAACTTTATAAAAGAAAGGCTTTATAAAATCAGACCTTGCTCAGCTGAATTAACAGCTAGCCTGTTAATTCCCATGAGAAAGAATCTAAGAATGAAAATCAGATTGCATAACAATCTATTTCTGGGAGAAAAACAGGTTGTACCTGTGAAAAATAAAAGCCTATCCTGTGAGAATACACAAAGAAAATATGTAAACAATCCAGAAATAGAGAAATTTGATGGACATGCAAAATGCCATATCCTGACCAATGAACAGTGTCAGTGTATTGTCAGCCAATTAGATCTAACACAGTGCCTTCTGATAATCCTATTAAAATATGACCTATTCAATAAAGATTCAAATTTTTGCATGAAGAATCAAGAGTCCTATCTGCTTATTACTGTGACACCTACCAGTAAGGAAACGTTCATCCCCTAGAAAAATAATATAAGTATTCTGAAATTTGAAATAAATTCAGCATTTACTTCTTGGTTGTTTGGTTTCTGAGTCCTTGTTGCTTTCTTTTTTTCCAGTGGAACTAGCTGCTTTTTTTGGAATACAATTGTAGTTGAACTTCTGTAAAGGAAACAAGATAGCAGCTCCTTTTGAAAAAAAAGAGATGTTTAAATACTTGACTTATGCCTAACTTAATTTTGAAAACAGAACATCAACAAAAATTAAATATAATGGAAATATGAAAAATGAAATATTGTGTAACTATGGCATATTATTTCACCTGTGGTCTCCTCCTTCTACAGATTTTTGAAATATTCCCATGCAGATTTTTTTTTTTTTTTTTCTGAAGGCTGGATCTATGTTACCTTCAAAACTATGTTTGAAACTGAGTTTATCCATTCTGGCTGGACAGAAATAATCCTGAAGAGACAGACTTAGGGAAAATTTCCATGCACATTTTGTAGAACACAGAATGACAATTTTGTATAAAACCAAACCCATAATATAAAAAACATATCCTTTAAAAAACAACATAAAGAATGAGAGGCAAGGTGACATCTTTACAAAGAGAAGTAGTTTCTAAAATACCAGAAAAAAGTCTTGGTACTGTTGATGAATAATCTGACTCACAAAGCAACCCATATCAGAGAGATGAGACCACTTTGTTTGGCTCACACTGCATTATTTTTAAATTGTGGATTGAAACATGAACTAAGAAAAAAAAAATGGTATTAATTTACATCATTTATTTTTCTATGAATTTGGAAAGTCCAAGTTCACATATGTGGCAGTTGTGTTGAATTTTAAATTTTTCAGGGTTTTTGCAACACATCCTACGTTCATGGAAAAAGGGGCATATTCTTCTCCTGGTCTCCAGTTTTGCACTACTATATAAAAAACCAAGGAATTAGCCTGTTTTCCAAATTCACTAGCACTTCCCTTGTCAGTGCTTTGCCGCACTTCATTTTTCCTAAAGTAAAATCCAAACCTGAAAAAAAGGAAGAGACACCTCCTAAGAGGAAATGCTACCAAAAGACTCATAACCAACGGTTTGTCTTACCTCTCTGAAGTCCTTGCAATGTAGATAGCCAATGATTTTGTATTTTTTTTTTTTTAGCATTGTTAAGCTTTGAAGTCTTTGAAGCAGATATGATCATTTGGATCACAATTTCTTCAATCTTAAGTGCAAAAGGGACTCAGTCATGACTGGCTTTTTAGGAACTATGGTAAAGCATTTAAAAGTACATTTATAAAATTAAAGTGCATCTCTGCACATGTATCATAAAACTGGTTCTGCAGAGAGCACACTTTACTGCACATGAATTGTAGTAGAATGTTGAAAATAATGCCAAAAGCAGATTAAAGCCCACAGCTCTGTAAATGGAACATATTTTTTTCTTGGGAAAAAAAAAATAAGTGTGCACTCAAGTTTAACATGGTAGGTACCAATTAATTAATTCTGAAAATAAGAAGATAAAGTTTTCCTAGTTATTTTTGACAGTTTATTCCTCAAATAGTTAATGTATTAGCTGTTACAGGATAATTTTAGCAATGCCAATCAAGATATCTTTAGAGTAATAGCTACTGCTTACAAGTGTCAGATGTTTTATTGTAAACCAGGAGAAAAAAAAAAACCCAACAAACAACAAGCCAATAAGTAACACCCACCACTCACTCAGTCCCAGAAAAAAAAAACAAACCTCTCTGCCCTCATTATTTGTGATTGTGGATAGACAAAAAATGGAGCACTTCAAAATAGACAATTTTAATAGAAGCCACTCTTTTAGATGAAAAATGAACATTGACAAGGCTTCAATCAAATTAATTATCTGAAATTTGTAAATAAATTTCTGGAAACTTCCCAAGTTCTGTGTAGTTTAGTGGTGTTCCTTGGTTCTCATGTTTACAATTTGATGCTAAAAAATTATTGCCAACCTAAATTTGGAAGCTAGCCTATAAAATCAATGTCTTTATAAATGACTGGCAAGATATTTCAATGAATGACAAGTCCAAGCTAATAATTTTCTGTCTTTGAAATCCCAGATAATTTTAATGCTAAACTTGGAGTTTAGTTCACCAGTTTAGAAGCTATAGAAAATTGTATTGTAAATGTACTATTTTAATGTATTTTGCATTATTTTAACCTATTTTTAACCTATTCTTGAGTCAAACTGTACAATTAATTTAATTGATGAAAGATTGAGAAAGAATTTCCACTTGTCTAGATATATCAGAAAAAAAGAAATAAAACACCTGGATTTTACAGATCACTTTGAATTCAGGAGCCAATTTTAAAAAAAAAAAGTATCCTGTTTCATACAAAACAGTAAAATATCACTTAGTTTATTTTACAGGTAGAAGAATCAATCAAGATTGCCTCAAAGTCACTAATATTCCAGAGCTTTGAACATTGGTTTCATTGAGATTCTGCTGCGAGACTGGTACTCAAATACAGTAGAACATAGGTCATAAACAAAAGGTAAAATCCTATAATAACTAAACCTGGAAACCATTTCCAGCCACATGAGGAACAAGAAGTTGGTTAAAAGTAGTCAGCAAGGATTCACAAAAGGGGAAGCCATGCTTCTCTACTCTGAAAGTCTTCTACAATTAAATGATTCAGCGGGTGGATGAGGGGAGAGCAGTGGACAGTGGATACTTTGTCCTGTGGAAGGCCTTTGGCTCTGTCTCCTGTAAGATCTTCAAAGACAAGCTGCTTCAAAGACAAAGTATGGGGCTGGATAAGCATGGAGGTGGACTGAAAACTGTTGAGCACCTGAGCCCAAAGCATTGTGATCAGTGGCATAAATAAAGTCTAGTTAGAGGCCAGTATCAGGCAGTATATTCCAGTGATCCGTACTGGGTCCAGTCCTCTTCAAGATCTTATTAATGATCTGGGGGAAATGCTGAAAACATTCACATTCTATTTCACAAAGCAGACATTTGGCTGTGGAGAGGTTAGAGGGCAAACCTAGAACACTGCCAACACTAGATATGGCAGTGCAAGTCAGCGATAACTTATGTGACTCCCATAAGGAATCATCTACATAATAACAATTTTTCTGGAAAAAAAAAAAAAGCCATTCAAAGAAATAGTAGAGTGAAAAGTTGTAGGAGAAGGTCACAGCTATATCTAATAAGGATGAGTGTGGTAAAAGGGTGGGTTGGCTAGTCAGGGGAGGATCCTGAGGAAGGAGGAACTGAAGGAATGATTCAGAAGGACTGAGGGACTGGTCAAACTGGGGAGAGAATTGCTGCTGTGAAGAATCTGCTGAGAGGTCAGTCTGGGTCTGCAGTTGCAGCCTGTAGCTGGAGTCTGCGAGGGAAGCCTACAGTGGGAGCTTGCTGTAGTCGGAATCAGTGAGTAGTTGGAGTCAGGTGAGGAAGAATAAATTGGGACCCTTTTCACGCTGATGAATTAGAGTGGCTCATTTCTATCCCTAAAGCGAGGTCTGCTGCAACAAAAAGTTATGAGTTAGATGTAAAACCAAATGCTACAAATTCTTAAAGCCAGAAAAGCTATTACTGAAAGAAAAAAACAAGTTTCACTACTTTGACAGCTGATTCCTAGACATGGATGTTAATATATAACAGAACAAAAATATGTTTTAAAGCAATACCACATGAAATGATAAGACAACAACTGAGGAGGAAGTTAATACCAAAAAGAATGCTTGAAAGATTAGAATGTATGGAAGACAAGCACATCAAAACAACCATTATTATAGACTAAGACAGCCTTGTTTTTCTCTGGGCTCCTGCTGGAGTCCCAGCATGCCTGACAAACTCAAATCAATGTCATGACATTGCGTCAAATATTCATCATGAGTACACATATATTATATATACATACACATATATGAATTTGATACAACAGTTGTAAAATACCTTACTCCAGAATCCTCTACCAGGAAGAGTAATGAAAAAGAACAAAAGAAAAGTTATATCAATGAAACTGAATGAGCAAATACCATCAGCTGTGATAGCTGGTGTCACATACTTAACAACCAGAATTTGTCATTCTTACATGGTGCCAACGATCTGCCCTGGCCTACCAGCCAAGAACCTAATGGTCAATAGAACGTTTGTGCAAATTTTGTAAAACAAGTTAAGGGTAAGATACCAACTGCATGGGAGCTTCTATCTGAGTTGCCTTTTGCGGTAATTTGGAGTATGTGGGAATTTTTTCATGCCCCTTGCACAGACAAAACTTGTCATGCTTTAGGGCAGTTTATTTTGGAACCATGTACTTTCTGGCTTTCAGTTTAACTTTTTGAGCATTGGGTTTGGGCGTTTTAGATTAATCACACAGCCTAACTTACCATCAGCTGACCATGCTGCTTTAGAGTGAGGCACTTTATGTGAGCTCTGGCCTCATTACCAGTGAGGAGGATGACATGGATGCTCCTTGCTTTTCCTAAGCTCTGGCTGCTTTAAGGGATGCTAGTTGTTTCATCTACAGCTCCCTTTCCTGGCCTCCATGAGACCTAGTGTGGTGGAGAAACAAAGGAAGCTCAGATTGTAACACCTTTTATTATTTCCTTTTACTATTCTTTTATAAGTATTCTTGTTTTATTCCTTTTCTTGGAGATCTTTTAATATAATTCTCTCTCTTGGTCCGATTCCTCAATTTGTGCAGTATTTCAAAGCTCTTTATTTATAGGAATAACATTTCTCCATTGGCTGGTATCGCTTATTTTTCATTTTTTATAACAATAATAATGTCAAAACAAAACAAACATCTGCTCAACTGCAGTAAATTATCTGGCTTTCCATTCTCTGTGCAGAGTAAAAATAGCTGAAGCTTATTTCATAAAGTGAGTGTTTTCAGGCTGTAGTATGACTGACATGAGTACTGCTCAAAGGCAGAATTTAACCTTTCATGTCTGGTTTAAAGTGCTCAACTACTCTCCCACAATTTCCAGCAATTTCTGGCCCTGAGTTTCTATAGTCTTATATGATCAATTAATTAGAAAACAGAGCACCGCTTGAAGAAACAAGTGATTTATAATAGAAGGTCCACTTCTGCAATTTGCTATGTTATTGGATGCTGTTAAAATAGTTAACCCACAAAATACTGATGAATGTTGCTCTGAGAAGTTGCTCTTTTGAATTTGCAACAGTAAAATAATCCTCACAGAATCTGTCAGGGTGAGGATAACATTGGAACACCTCTCTGCAGAGAAGTGCAGACAGGCAGGTGTGTATATGTCAAGGCAGCCCCACGTAAGCCTGATATGGTTTCAGAGCTGCATAGTGGAGCTCCTTTCAGAACGAGTTAGCACAAATTCTTTCTAATAAGTGTTTATTTATGTGCTTGAATGGTAATATGGTTTCTTTATCTACAGCTGGCTGGCTTCTGGACAGCTCAGGGGATGGTGGGAATATTCACATGATACTCTCTTTATTCACACATACAGACACATGAAGCAGAGTTGTAGGAGCAGAAAACCTCCAGTGCAGATCCTATTTGTGCCGCACTTCTTTTGCCACCTTCCCAATATCATCTTGTAAAGCAGAGCATACTCCATATGCTGCACTGGGTGCCTCTTTTCACAGCATTTTTGGTGAACTCATCAAGCATTCCTAGTCCCTTGCACAGAAACTTATTGTCTCTGTATACAGCAAAGTAAATAATTTTGAGCTGTTGAAGGATGGGGATCAATATCCTGAATGACAATTTATTGCTATAGTTAGATTTACTATGACTATACTTTTAGAAATTGCAAGTAAAAAAGTTCATGAGGCAGAAAGGTGTTGTACATACATCAGCCTAGATAAGAAAAACAAACAAACGAAAAAAAGATGTTAGTTTGTATACCTATAAGCAAATTGAATTTATGGTTGTTTCTGAGATGAAATATCACTGCATGGAATATCAGCTGCATCGACTGAACTTGAATTATATATGTCTTAAAAGCTCTACAATACATTCATTCTTATCTCAAGAAGAATATCAAATACTTTAATATTTCTTATGCAGAATAGCAATAAAATATTTATTATTTTTCTCCTCTCCTCCTGCAGCTGAACCCATATAGGTAAGCCACAAATAAGCCTAATTTGTTTACCAGTGGATGTCGCAATAAGTCATGTGTTATTTGATAGAAAATCACTTGGAAAGGAAAATAACTGAAATATTAACATTTGAAAGCCTTATGTGAATCTATTCTGAAATGAATCCTTTAAGAAAGAATTAGAATTATTTGCAGAATTGGTTTTACTAGAAGTTGAAAAAAGGATGTAGCATAAAAACATTTATGTGAGAATAGTGTATTTCTAACCAAAGTGTTCAACTGATAAGTGACATAAATTTATTAAAACCTAGAATTAAAAACCCCATTCTGTTGCCACTGAAAAGTTAATCACAGTGTGAAGCTAATCCTGGATATCAGGATTTTCCCACCAGTAAGCTTCACGGTATATGAAATAGGCCCTACAGTAGCACATCTTTGCTTTACATGCTAAGACTTGAGCCCATATGACCCATCTTAAGTTAAAAAAAAAATAAAATAAAAAGGAAGAAAATGAAAAAGAACCACAATAATCAGCATTTAAGTTAATATAGGAGCATGAAAGGATGTATATAATCATCTACTTAGTGGAAGCTGCTTGTGCAGTAATTCTCAATAAGCGCCGGATCTTCAGGTCTTCTGTAAAGCAATAAAAATTCATTGCTTAAATAGATGAAAAAACTATTTTCTGCAACCATCAGAAAAATAAATAAATAAATAAATAAAGCCAGCAGACTTAGCTATATTTCATTAGGATTGTTTCAATAACTTCGCAAGATAAGTTCAGTTGATGGAAGCTTTTAACACCACAAATACTGTACTGCAATAACAAAGACACATTAGAGTAGTAGCTCAAAACTCAAGAGCTTAGTCTCCTAGTGCTTTACTCCAATGTTTTGCAGTAAGATGCAGAAATCCAATGGACAAATAATACTGTTCTCAGTGAAGTGTTTAGGATAGTCCAGAATTTCAGAATAATGCTTATATAAAACTATAGGGCAAACGTTTTCAGAATTCTTTCAATAGTATAACATTGTATAAAATTGTTCATTGTTAAAGCATATGAGTATAGCCTTAGTGAGCCAATGTGCTTCTACAGAATTTCCAGCAGTGCAACTGTTTAGTGATCTTTTTTTCCATCCATCAATCTAAGCGAATCTTCATGAAACATAAACCCCATTAAATGGCTCCACACTTTAAAAAAAACCCCACTGTAAATATCCCCAAAATGACACTATTTTAAAGACTTTTTGAATATGATTTCTCAGTGTATGGATGATTGATTGTTCCAGCCAAGAATCTTCTCTCAGTAAAAAGAAAAATACCTTCCAAGAAAATCAGTAGACACTTGTTTATTTTATTCTTGTTTTACATAAGACAGGGTTAAATATGCACAAGAGATTCAGAATATCAGTTTCAGGTGGTAGGAATTTAAAACATGTGTTGTAAATTGGATAATTGGGTTTTCTTAATTAGCTGTTTTGATGAGGAAGAATGCATAATCAAAAAAGGCATCCGAGATGAGAAGAAGGAAGTTTTTGAAAGCTATAATGTCAGATTGAGCTGGACTGCTGCCTGGAATGTGCTCAAAGATTAGCCTAAAAAAACCTCAAAGTGTAAATAGCATTGAAGAAAATAGTTGTTCTGTCAGAAAATTATGTTTTTCACTCTTTACACTGTTGCCACATATGTGCTTTTGAAAACTTAAAGGATGGTTCAAGGTATAGTGGTATTTTATAACAATCACAGAGGAAAGAAAATTGATATTTCTGTCTCAGATTAATCTCTAAATCTTACCTTTTAATGGCTTTTCAAGTTCTGAAGTTCTTCTACTTTTTTTTTTATGTTTTGTTATTGAATATGAGTTATGACTTAATTTTCTTATATTGGTTTTGAGTTGCATGACCTTTGTTTTCTTTCTTGTCCTTCCACATTCTTCTCTAAGGTACAGGTTGCAGGGCTTCCCTTCAACTGCTATGAGAAGTAGTAGTAAATGGGAAGGAGAACAAGAAAGAAGTGCTTTGGGTATGCCTAGATTAAGTCTAACTTTTTGGGGGTATGCCAACTTCTGAAAAATGGTAGGGAATATTAAATTCCCAGGAAGTCAGAAGCAAAAAAAACCCAAAAACCAAAACATATGAAAATTGCCTAACTGTGATCACAGAAAGAAATAGGCAAGAATTGTTGGGATTAGGATGATGTTATTTATATAAGAAAACAGTTTGTATGCTTTCTCTACCTACATATGCATAATACTGTTTGCACCTCTTTAATGATTAAAAAAAAAAAACCCAGAAGATTTTGGGGTGGTTGAAGTCCACTACAAGAACCAAAGGAACTTCTGTGAGGTTGGTTTGTTTGCTTGCTTGCTTGCTTGTTGTTTCTGGGTGGTTTTCTTTTGGTTTGTTTTTTGTGCAAATTGACATAAAGACTTCATTATCTTTTCCTGAAGCATTACCTGTAGACAAAAAGCACTCATTCTTAGACTGTTAAACTGCCGGATTTCAGAGGTCAAATTATTATTTAATACATGAAAAGGTAATAACAGTAACCAAAGGAATGTGAGATCAGATAATTTGTGTTTAACAATCCTGATTACATCTTTGAAAAATTTTCCCATTTTCAGCTCCCTAGTAAGGATTACAAAAATGGTTCCAACCACACTATCATGAACTTAAAATCCGCAGTAAAATAGCAGTAACGTCACTCTAAGAGAACAATATAATGGAAAGCATTTCTAATGTCCTAGGTTTCTGCAATAGCAGGAATGTTGTTAGATGTCTCTATAAGGGTATTTTGCATCCTACAAAGATAAAAAAAGGTTGAAATTCTTGTTTTATTACAGCTTAAGTTGTAGAATTCCCAGTATGTTCCATTTGTGATTGTCTTTCAAACTGCATTCCACAATGACACTTGCTGTGGTTTTGGTTCCCTTCTGCTCTTTTTTTTTTTTTCTTTTAAAGGTGTGCATTAAAGAAACATCAAGAAAATGCTCAGAGAAAAAAGTGCACACTTGTCAGAATCCTACAAGCCAGTAAATCAATAAGAAGGAGAAACTTGGAAAGCTGAAATTGTTCTGCATTATCTTTAGAGAAAACCAATATATAAATGCAGTGTGTATATTGCAAGGAATGTCAGGAACAGTTAATTTAGATCCTGGATAATAAAAAGGAAAATTAGAAAGACGGTACAAACTGGATTTAGTTTTCAGTGCCCAGAAATTATTTGTTTCCATTTATACTTATATTCACATATTTATATTTAATATTATATATTTAGTATCAACCCAATATATCAACTATAATAATAGCCTGAAAACATCTGCTTTACCCCTAAGCAATGAAGACTCCAGAGAGCTCTGCTGCAACAGCTATCTGGTGCATTTGGCTGTCATTACAATGACTTGCATTACAGAGTTCTTTTCTTGGACAGCAGAAAAAAGCAAATGAGAAAGCATTCTTTGAATTTTTGCTGATCCAAAATTTTGTAGGTTTTTGCAGAAGCAATCAGTTTGTGGATCTTTTTTAGAAGACTACTTCTCTAATCATCAGGTTCTCATTGTCTCTACCTCTCTCCAGTAATAGTAGAAAATAAATATTTCAATCCTGTTGCAATAAATCTTGAAGACTACTTGTAGTTGGTTGGTTGATTAGGTTTTTTAATTACTCCAAGCCATGTATCAGATAGGAGCTGTTAGACAGCAGAAGATCAACAAATTTTCTGCTGGAAAGGAATGCATGAATCAAAACATGTGGTGAACAATTAGGTACTTCATATTACAAATATACTCTGACGAAATAGCAATAGCAAGGATGAAAATGCATTTCTGAAAAATACATACAAATTATATTATTCTAATATTGTTTACTTTTTCTCTGGTAATGCAGACCAACAGAAAGGTAAGGGATGCCCTCACCTCCTTTCTGGGCAATTCTTCTTCCTGAACTACTTGAAATTTTAGGAGATTAATTCTTAGTTTCTGAATGTGTTTTTCCTTTGAAAACATTCCAGCAATTGTAGACGTGTTGGTACCAACTATGGAGATGTTACTGTTTGTGAGTGGCTTGGTATTAAGGTAATGCAGGCCGGCTATTCTCTGGATTTATGTTGGCCTGAGAGAAGAAATATTATGGCTCATTTAAGCACAAAGAATTATGTAACCATCAGGTAACTATTATCTGATTTGTTCCACATTTATTTAGCTTTATGTAATCATATGGTGTAACTCTAGACATCTGTATTTATATTTTTTTGTTTGAAAGAGTTATTTGCTGTAGAATGAACCTATGATCTTAAAATCCAGAATATAATAACATCATAAAATGAGAAGAGGCCTTGAAATATTGTCCCAGGATGCTGCCATTGAACAGGGTGCTACAAGGTGCAAACAGCTTACTAGTGCTTAACTTTTGATCACAAAGTGGATGCAATACTGCAACTTGTGTTAAAATGAGCTTTAGAATAAAGAAGTATTCAGTCTATGTAGAACAAAGCATATAAAATACAATCAGACAAACAGAACAATGAAGAAAGACTGACACATAAAGAATGTTAGTAAACATATACAACGTCCTCAAGCAAATATTTTGGTTGCATGCCATATGTTTTCCCAGTGATCTACAAAACCAGAACTGACCAACTCAAGCAGATATAGAGGTTTTTTATATGAAATGTTGTGGTTTAAAACCATCTGGGAATTAAACTCCAAATAAGTTGCCTCCCTTCCCTGTGCCCCCTTCTGGTGTGAGAGGGACAGAGATTCTGGGTAGAGAGAAAAATTTATTAAAAACTAACATTAATGGGATGAGAAATTAACAGTAACAGCAATATTATTAACAAACAATATATATAAAAAAGAGAGTGATTTACACACAAACATGGTTCTTACCGCCTTGACTCTGCATGGCCAGGGAGACAAAGAAAAATGATGGATGATATTTCAGGATCTACAAGTTGTTTCCAGCTCAGGAGCTAACTACAGGAATCATTTGACCTCTTTTGGCCTTGATTTCATGCACCTTTCTCTGAATTTCCTGAAATTTGTGGTATCAAAATAGCTATAGCTACAAGGAGTTGACTTGGGAACCTTTAGATGTTAGTTGGAAAATATAAAGCAATAATAACCGTTCAAGACTGACAGGAGCTCCCACCAAAGAAAAAATATTGAGGTTTTTTTTTAAAAATCCAAATGTCCATGAAGGTAAAAAGACTAAGATGAGTCCTTACACTACTATCAGATTGGGGAAAGTAAATGGAGCTTTGGGAGTGATTATCAGTGAATTACTGTCCCTGGTGAGATGAAGGAGAGGTATTAGGAAGAGTTCTTTTCTATGGAGGGTCTACCGTGTCTAAATCTTGTCCATAAGCAAAGATGCCTCTCTCATTTTGAAGTCCTGGAGAGTCCAGCCTGTCTTGAATTTCTAGGATGTCTGAGTTAGTGGCAACACAGGATGAGAAGAAAGTTGAATAGCTTACTCCAGTTTTTAGGTGGCTCAGGTTGAGTGAGATGTACCACAGGGGATGCAAGAGCTTATAGAAGCTGTCTAGGATGTTTTTACACTCAGTGGTGGAAAAGAAAATTAAGACATTTGTGATAACAAGCTACAGAAAGAACCTTGAAGATGTGTTTACTTTAGACACTAATCTTTGAGAATTCTTATAAAATAATATAAGAATATTATTTTATTTTTATTTCTTCTCAGTGTTATGCTAATAAAAAACCTCCATCAGGATGTATAGAGTCAAAACCAAACTGACTTTATTTTGACTTAATTGATAAAGAAATTATGAATACTTTAAATTTATAAGTGATATAAGTAAATTGCCATTTGCAACCAAAGAAATGAGGTTCATCAGATAGCAATGAAATGTGGGCATATCAAATTAAGCTGTTGAAAGTCTAGAAGGAGACATTTAAAGATGACTTCTTTTATCACTCCTTTTATATCTCTTGGACAACTTCTCTTGGTTTGCCAAAATGTTTGTATATATGCAATAAATAATATGTTAGAAAACAGATTTTTGTCCTATGAAAATACTTTAATAATAATATTGGAACTACTTTTAGCATACTGTTTAAATGAATGCGGGAATTTCAGAAACAATACTAGTGTGGCTGGTCAGAGTCTGAGAAACAGTAATTAACAGCTGTCAAGTAATTAAACAGTTGGGTAGTCTAATATCAATTTAGGTTCATAGTCAACATTTTATATTATCTATTGTATTGTACAGGTTTTGTTCATATTTGATTTTTTTCTCCCTTTCTGGAATGAATGTTGTTGTCATTTCATAGTTATTTTAGCAGCTAGACTATCCTTGTCCTGTTTAATTGCCTACTGGATAAGTGCCCAGCAAAATAGCAGATTTTTATTTTTTGAGCACTATTTCTAGAGTGGATGATCTTTATTTTTGTCACTACATTTTAACCATTTTCCATTTTTCTTTCTTCAGAAAGAAGACTTTTTTCACACAATTTTTCTTTCTTCAGGGTCATCCAATTTTTGCTGATCTTAGGTGTCTTCATTATTAATAATGAAGGATATTTTTGACATTTTAAAGTCCAACTTACCGAATGAGTATATTAAAAATTCCTTTTCCATCTCCCAAGCTACTAAAAAAATTGTCAAACATGTCCTTTTTAAAGACTTTTCAGAGGAATTTCTAATGACAGGAACTGAATATATATATATATATATATTCCTTTGGGTAAGTTTGAATTCTTTTAAGCTTTTATCCAATGACTCCTGTAGTATCCATTTGGTCAGATAGATGTATGCAGACTTTATTGTCTCTCTACAAACCAAACCCATTTGAACCCCCATATGGTAAGTATTAAATTGTAAACTTTAATATTATGAAATTATTATCTAAATAATAATTAAAATGTATAGGGAATTAAGAGCCTTGGATATCCTGATCCCGTTTCTGCTATTTCAGAGTGTTTTGAAGCACTGATGTTTTCTAATTATATTTATTAGTTTTTGCTCTTAGTGCCATATATCTAACTACCTTTGCTAGCACACATCAAGTCCAATACATATTTCTGACTAATGTTATTATCTGTTTGCTGTGGGTAAGGTGTCTACTGATGTAAGCAATCTCTCTGTATGCATGTTTTATCTTTCTGTGCATATTATAGCTAATTGTTACTGTTCCTTGAACTCCATGTATGAGGCACAAGGCTGATATAGGATTATGAATGAAGAATTTCTCTTTTCCTAGACAAGTATGAAATCAACCAAATTATTATTTTCAAATGTTCCAACCTTTTTTTTTTTTTTTAATAACATTAACTCTCTCTATTTTTCCTTATAAGACATAGGTTTACCTTAATAGTTTTCTGGTAGAAAAATATTAGACTTTACTTATAGCTACTGGGTTTTTTTCATATAAATTCTATTCTATTTGTTAGTAATCTGGCTCAAAGGTGAAACGCCTTCTTTTCCAGAATGTAAAATCACATAAACTCTTTCAACTTCTGCTCCTTACGGAGCATATATTAGATCTGACTTTCAAGCATAAAATGCTCACTGTCTTTTCAAACAAATTTTACACGCATCTGACTGGGTGACCCCTTATAATTAAGAATGAGTGTTAAAACAACCAGATTTCCAGTGCAGATTTTGAAAACAAAGCTAGGACTATGATGACAATACCTGTGAGAAAAAATGTGGTAGCAAGATTACGTGAATTGAAGACAAACACCATCCTCAGTAATATGCAAAATATCTTCTCAATGTTATGCTAATAAAAGAACTGCATTGGGATGTATAAAGTCAAAACCAAATTGAAACTTTTTGTTTTGGCTTAATTGATAAACAAAATATATTTTTCCCTTCACAATGAGTCTGAAGCTGCAATATGCTATCAAGTTATTTGTATAATTTTTTTAACTTTAGACATCTGAATGCTAAACATTTATTGTATTTGCATAGTCTTAATTTCCTTGGCTTTTATATAATAAAAAACCCCCACAACACTCTTCATCCATATGTGTGAGACTGAAACAGAAATCCAATCTTTTGTCTGGTATTTCACCAGTTCTTAAACTCTCTCTTTACCTGGTTACAGAAAAAGACATCTGTCAGAATATCTCTTCAAAGCATTCATATAGAAAAACAGTGTGTGTGATCATACTTCCTTTCAGTAGCGAGTAAGTCTACCTTATATTCCCTTGGGCAGGTCATGAACAGCTGAATATTTATTTATCATCTGTCACCATATTTGCACTCTTCAGTTCAGCCAATAACAAAGTGAATTCTAGCTAGTAATCAAATTTTGAAAGATAAAAATTATAGAGGATTCTATTGGGAAAACCATGCCACAATTTAATAGATTTCATCAGCAACAACTCCACCTTATAACTTATCCTTTATTAATTTTACGTTACTCATGACTGTGATCTCTTATATGATAATTCTTTTTCTTAGAATGTTTGCTTCCTTCAAATAAGGAGACAATTCTAACAAACCTTTTTCTACACATTTTTCAGCAAACTTAAAGGAAGTTTGAAGTTACTAGGTAAGTTCAGTATTTTTTTCTCAGATGTGGAAATAAACTGACAAGGATGGCTTAGATTGAATGCCAGGAAGTTAATAAGGTGTGGTCCAGTAGCAGCTAGGAATAACTTCTTGTTTCAGAGCAAAACATGCCCTTTCTCTGTTATGTAAACATGACCTAAAGCCCCTTTTTTCAGCTAAAGATCATTTAAGATCCATTGCAGGTCATTATTGTTTTTCACATAGAAATTACAGACAATGGCCTGCATGGGTTACAAAAACTGTGTTAGTGGTATGCACTACTTATAAAAAATAATTATTGTTAAAGTACCTCACAGTAAAGAGAGAATATTATAAACACAATGGTTTGGTGTTCAAGGCTATTTTCCCACATAAATGGACAAAATCTCTGGATTGAGAAAGGATCAGACACTGTTATCCTTTTTGTACTAAATACAACCTGAAAGCACAAAGAATTCTCTTAAAGCCACTGGGACCATCTGTGGAATTAGGATTTGTTTAGCGTGTAACCCGCATAAATCTATAGACCTAATCCTAAACATGCAGCTTTCACTATTGTCAACAGCCAGTGCTGTGTAGTTGTGTTCTCTTTCTCTAGTCCTCTCCATGGAGCAAATTATTAATATGTAAAATATTTTCTCAAATAAAAGTAATTTTTCCACTTCTGTTTGAAGGCCATTGGAGTAAAAGGTTAGAGTCATTTACCCTGTCTTTTTGCTTGTGCATCTTTTAAAGCTCATTTGTAGCTGCTCATTCACACTGGCATCCTACCATGAGACTGACAAGAATAATTTTATTTTCTTATGAAGCAGGTGCTGCCTCATCTGCCCCTGGTCATATGGCTACCCTTATCCCTTACCCCGCTATCCATAATTTTCCAGCTATGAACATAATGAATAATATTTATGTTCTTACCAGACCCTACACTGGAAATCTCTCCTGATTTTCAAACGCCTCCATGTTTTATTTTTAGGTACCAGGAATTTAAACTCAGCACTGGCACTTTTCCACTTAGCCTACATACCTTGGTTTTCTTCAGTGATGAGCAACCACAATAAACATTGCAGAATTAGTTTGTTGGGGCTGGTTTATTTGTTTGTTTCTTCCTTGCATAAGCTTTCCTGACTCTGTAATTCAGTTGCACTTACCTAAAATCTTACTTAGAAAAAATAAAAGGAAATCAGAAAGAAATATGTTGCATAATTTGATTTATCATGATGCCTGCTTTTAGGTAATTGAATCAGATTGCAGGATATAATTTCTGTAAAATGAGTACTCAATGAAAGAGAGGTGAATAAAATACAGGCAGGTTTTTTTTTCCAGATAGACCATTTTGAAAACATTTGATGACCTCAGTTCCAAAATTACTGATAGATAGTGGTATAAGTAAAGAGTTATTCTGAGAAAGCTTTATATTTGTTATGGAATGGTTGGAAAAAAATACAGCGTGAAAATAATTTTGAAATCTTACTTGAGTCTTGCAGAATGATTCAGGATCATTTTCAATATGGATTAACATTTAAAGCATTTTATTATCTTATTATCTAATGTCATACATAAAGTTTTATAATCATCAGTTTAGCATTTTAAAGATTCTTAATATTGTTATAATAAAACTGACTACCACAGCTAATTTTATATTCCATAATAAAAAAATAAATCTGTGCTGTTAAATCAGTCATCCTTTAAACTCTTCATAAAAGGAAAAATGCCTGTATTGGACAGCATTTTGTTCTAAGTGCAGTAATATATAATGTGGTCGATTGCATTATTTAAATAAAATATTGATTCTTTTTCCTATCTTATTTGCCAAATTAAGTATTGGTTTACACATTTTCCAATAGCTTCATTAAAATCTAAAATGGTAGCAAATACTTGCTGATGTCATAATGGGTTTTTATTGTTATACTGATAGGAAAAGACATTTGTTTTTAGTTTTATCATCCTAAGAACAATAAATAGATGATTTTGTGAGCACTTCTGACAATGGCATTAGAATATCTAGGGCCTACTTTTTCACACAATTATATTTATATAATGAAGCACTATACAAATATGCGTGTTTAACTTTGGTTAATGTATATATACAACTGCAACAGCAAAAGTCTGTCAGCTTTGGAAACTGTTTAAAGCTTATGAATGACAGAATGTTTACAACATCCATTTATGGCTTCTACTCCACCTTTTGCACAAGCAAGATCCAGATTTTCAGTATCCAGCAGAGGCTCTAGATATCCAAAGCAGCAAAGTTTGCATTTAAGCACTTAGACTACCACAAGGTTTTCAAACTGTAACCTCCATCCCTTCATGTGGTAACGCCTCTGGTGTGTTTTATCCTTTCAAGAGGTTTCCACATCCCAGACTTACCATATTAAAACCCTCGGGCTCTTATTTCTCATATGTTTTAATGTGGGATGATCTCCTTTTTAAAAATCCACAGCTGCATTTGGTTGCTGAGACTTAGGAAAACAAAAGAACCATTCAAAGAGTGCCTAATCCCCCACAGTTCTATGAGAAGAGTACATGCCTGCAAGATGTTTGAAGTGGGGTCCCCAGTCTGCAAGGTAATCATAGCTCTGATCCATGTCTGAAGTGTTTGAACCCAAGGAGCTGAGGGATCCTGCCAAGGAGCCAGTCCCCTCAAATGCATAGGTCTGAAGTGAGTCATAGGGAGGAACACTGGGATCTGCATTTGCTTCTTCAAGCTTTTCTGAAATGAATTGCCTGAAGATTGCACTGTCTGGGCCAACCTGCAGAGACTGTCTGTAGAGGCTCTGGATTTCGGAGGCCATCTTCTTCCGAGGTCTGTGTGTTCGCATGACAGCACGTGTCCTCAGCGCTGAAATATCAAAGGCTTCTGTGTCCTGCTCACCCCCTCCCTCATCGTCATAACTGACAATGTTCTCTCTGAATTCTTCCATCTTCTCTGAAAAGGGAGGCTGCTTCTTCTGCTGCTGCTTTATGGTTACAATTGCCAAAAAGAACACTGACAAAACAAAAAGAAAAGAGAAGAGACAAGAGAAAAATTAAACAGAACTAGAGACTTTGAATGTGCTTGGAAAGATTTTAAAAAATTGCTTCTTATCTTAGTATCAATGCTGTTGCGAAGTGAAGCTATCTTAACAAATTTATAGAGCTGTAATTTTTATGGATTTTATGGTTTTGAGATGGGCAATGGGTGTGTTGGGAAAATGGCTACAAAGGGACTTGTAAAAAAGACGAATTAAATGGAGCAGTTCTTTTGGTAGATGCAAATTTGAAACTGATGGAGACACAGGTTATGCTTTTTGAAAATGCTTTTTTTATCACATAATATATTATTTCACATTCAGAATTTAAATTTTTAATCTCTATCAGTCTCTCTGCTAAAAGCCCCATCAAGATCAAATGAAAAATGAGACAACCAGCAAGACATCCTCCTCACTTGGTTGAATCATTCAGTTCCACAGACTACACAGAATGGTTCAACTATTCCTCTTGTGCTGGTTTGAAAATTTGAAGACTCACAAAATTCTGTCATTTTACTCTGAAGGCCTATGAATCAGACGATCTTATTTCTTTCATACATGAAAAGTTTCTTAATTTTTCTTTAAAAGCATTATTTTTTAATCCCACATAATTTCATTTTAGCTGAACAATCCCTTTGAATTACTCTATGACTTTCAGAGAGATTAATTCTCTCAGTTTGAACTGTATCTTGCTGCAGTTCTACTTATGTAGTGTTTTTACTCAGGATATGATACAACTAGCAAGAATTACAGCACTTTACTTGACTTAAGAATATGAGGAACATGAAGTAGTTCTTTTTTCTACTTATTTACAATTAACTATTCTATTTGCTTGGGAGATGCCAACACAAGACTTGAAAGCACTGAAAACAAGAATTTCTACTATGTATTCACAAAACAGGTGGTTTAAACTTTCCAAATGCTTTGCCTGGCGAACTCTACTGATGGTAGTTTTCCTACTTGAAGATTAGTTTTCAGAGATAACTGGCAAACTTATTATATATAGAACATTTTATTATTTTATTTAAAATAATTACAAAAATACATTAAAAGAATTAAGGAATTTAAAATATTTGTGGTTGTAAACAGTCTAGTAGATAAGGTTCTTTTCTTCTTTTGGATTAATATATTTATCTATACACCTGCTTTGACTTTTGTGATATAAATAGGCCCACTAGACGCCATGGGCTTATACAACCTGGAGAGAGAACCTTTCTTCAGGAACCCAAGAAATCATTGATGAATAATTCCTCTGATGGCCTGGATAATGCAGTGGTACAGTTTGCCTGATCCTTAGTCCCTGAGGCCAATAACACCAAGTGAACCTATTCAGATATCCTGCAACCATCAAACAAAACTTGAAGTGCACACCGACCTCTAAGCTTAAACAGACTAAAAGACATAAGGCAGATATCCAAGCTCAGATTTAAACAGAACAACTCTGGAAGTGCAGGCAAGCCCAGAAAAAAAAATTAACTGTATGTTCCCATGTCCTTGGTTGGAAACCAGGACATGGATGTAGGGGAACTAGTGAATCCCTGAGCTCTGCTATGGAGTCAAGAAGTCACTGGTGTCTAGAACAGCCAGCTTTAAGTTGGTTTGATTTTGAGTGCTGTTTGCCAGCTGTGCATGATCCTTTACAGAGGTACTAGAAAAAACTCCTGTGCATTTGAACCACTCTCAATCCCAGTTTTCACATCCACAAATTCCCGAATGTATTGGAGGCTGAGTTGGCGTCTCCTGTGAGGAAAAAGGAGATGTCTAACATTTGGACAAAATGTTGTCTAGAGATGTATACCTTAATTGGCAGAGAAATTCCCTGTCTGGAGCTTTCTGACTGATGTCAGATTCTCTTTTCCTTTTATTATTCATAATTGATCTCAGTTCTACATTTGCCATTCTTAAGGCAGAATAGGTAAGGTTCTACTCTATTTAATATATTCCTACACTAGCAAATTTTCTTGTGTAATCCTGTCTTCAGCTTTACCTGTGATCAATACAGACTTTGGCCCCTGAAATCTTTATTATTGCAATGCCAGGAGAGTAAAGCGGACCATGACTCAGCTACACCCAACTTTTAGGAAATGTGTTAGAATTCAAATTTTACTGAAAACTGGGGAGAGGAAGGGAGAAATTATAGTTAAGAAAACAGGAAAGAAATTTAAAAATTGCCTTATTTAAATTTTTCCCAATGGCACATTACTTCCAGTCTTCGATTCAAAGATCCATCTTTGTTACTTAACCAACTCCTCTGTAAAAGGAAGCAAAGTCATTTTTTCTTACTTGTACTTACCTAGGAATATTAATATGCAAGCCAAAACAGCAACTAAAGCCTCTGTGCTGAGACCCAAGGAATACATGAAAGCTCCATATCGACAGTAGAAGGTGTTAACTTCAGTGTCACAGTCGCAGACAGTGACAGTAAGAGTATTTGTGCTCGTCAGCGGCGGGGTTCCATTATCCTGAATTAAGATTGGCAAGTAGTAAAAAAACTGCTCTTCCCTCCTGTAGCCACTTTTTCCTGTGAAAATTCCAGCTGTGTTATCTAGAAGATAAATTATGATGATGATATGCATTTATGTATTTTGTAACCACAACAATAATATTGAATGGAGTCTGACCTATTCAAAAGCAATGGTACTCTGCAAAGCTACATATTAAGAAAGTTAAAAAAGTAAAGCGGGCACTGACATTTGGTGCGTATTTTGTGAATAGTGTATAAATTACATTTATTTTTGATGTATGTACTCCAGGGGGCAGTAATAAAATTTGACCAAAGAGCTCTGGTTTTAATGTTCAGAGCTAAAGAAATTGACATCTTTTTCAGTACCTGACACCTGCTCAGACTAATTAATTGGTTCTCAAAATGTTTCCATGCATCCAGCTGCTACCAAGCCAGAAGTTCACAGATAAAATATAGACAGTTTGCCAATCAAAAAGGTTAAAAAGTGTCTAGCAGCACATAGTGAAAACAGGTGGCAAGGGAAAGAAGAGAAATCAAGAAAAAAAACTCCACTAAGTTAGTCTTTTATTTCTTTTCTGACACAAAAACTCAAGCTAGCTAGACTTCTACCACCTAAAATAACAAAAAGTTTTAGATGCTTTCATTATGCTTTGTATTTAACTATTAGTGCTTAGAAATCTGTTCTGTAAAAAACACAGAATACAGCCTAAATTCAGATCCTGCTGCATATCAATCAACTCAAATAAGTAACTTATTAAACTTTACTTAAAGCTTGCTGAAAAGCAAAACAGTCCTGTCTATATGCATGTATAACGAAAAGAAGAAAAAATAATCTAGAAATATATCCATGTCAGAATTTTTTCTCATGGCAGATTGAAAGACTGCATGTGTGCATATGTAGAGGTAGGGAAAAAAAAAAGGATTTCTACCATTATCTGTACAGTTCATCTATACAAAGAGTCTACTGAAGTTAACTCTCTCACATATAAGTTGTTCTAGATCTCTGTCATAGTTCAGAGAGTAACTCAAATAAAATCCTACAGATCTGCAGCCTCTTTTTCTCTTCCTTAGGGCTATCACAATTTAACCACCTATTTCTGTAGAATATGGCAGAAAATGACAGGTTTAAATCTGATTGCATCATATTTCAAAAGGTTTGTTTTCCCCATTAGTAGCCATCAAAAGGAACAGAATGGGTTGCTTTGTGTGCCTGGGTTTTGGGCAGAAAGCAGGAAGGTGGGAGAGGCGCATGATTTTGTTCACTATTTGACCTTAATATAATGATTATCTCTTCCTGGAAGGGAGTGAGAGGCTAATGAAGATGGGAATTGAAATTCTTATTGATACATTGACTAACTTTGAAGATAATTGAGAAGCAGTTTGTCATTTAATGTATTTTGAACTTTCCAAAACTTATTTCCATTGATTTCTTCCCTTAGCCAGAACATTCAAATAATTAGCACGGTCAATAAGAATGATGTGTACTATAGCCTAGTCTGAAGAAGCTTTTCTTTGAAGTCTCAGCTGACTGACTCTAAATGGTCACCTCCTTGAAATTCCGTGAGATATTGCACTTATGTTTTCATCTCATTATGGTTTTGCTTGATATTATATAATATGAAATAAGATTGCATTCCTAGTTATCTTTTTTTATAATGTTGGTCTTGTTGAATTAATGAAACAGCAGTCCTATATTTATATCAACCTTCTCTTTCTAATAATCTTATTTCTCAGGCAAATAATTTTAACAAGAAAGTTGAAATTGATTGTTATATTCAACTTTAAGAAAATAATTTTTAAGGAATACCAGTATATTTTTCATCTCAGCTGTTTTTTTCTTTCCTTGAAATAAAACTGCCTTTTGCTGTTTATATTATTCACTCAAAAAGGAAAATAAAGTCTTTGATATTATTGAATTACAGTTTTGAAGTGGACCTCAGGACATGTCTAATTCTTATAATGAAAATTTCTATTAAAATGGAAAGTTTTAAGAAATTAAGAACCCACTGGAAGCACGCATCTTCCATTAGGAAGGTCTTAAAGAGTTGCATGACTGACACTACCTTGATTGTCTTTGACAGTAAAATGTGAGCTGTTTGTGTCCTCCTGAGCCAATGAGAAATGAAAACGGTGACCTTCTGCTGAGTCATCTTGATCCACAGCACTGATGCTTTGAATTTTCTGGAAAAATAAGAGAACAATAAAAGTTGTTTAAGAGTAAAAGAATTTTCTTGTCCTTTAAAACAATTAAAAGGATATAATGAGTATGCTAAACTATTGATGTTGAAGATATGATCCATGAATTTGTATTGAGTGCATAATATGCAAATATTCACCAAATACCCAAATAGGTTTATTGAGACATATTCTGTAAGTACTCTGCTTTAAGTTCTCATCCATTTGAGACAAGCAGGCATTAAAATCTTGACAAAATGTAAAAAGTTTTCCAGATCAATGGACCAGGAGCAAATGAAGTCTCCATAAACAACAACAACAACAACTAAATAAACATATTGGTTTATTTTGGTTTTTTTTTTTTTTTAATCCACGGTGAACAGTACATTATTCTACATTTGAAGAAATCCTTCTATGCAAAACTCATTCCCTTTGAGTCCACAAGCACATTGACCTTATTCAACTGGTAGGTCCAAAAGTGACATAAGTTAACAACTCCATGTATTGAATTATTGATTCTGGATATTATAAGAGATTGATCATAGAAAATTTTTGCTGCTTTTTCTTAAGAAAACAAAATAGCCTTCATTTAGAAATATGTCAAGTCATAGCAAGATAAAAAATAACAGCATTCAAAAGAATATTTTTCATCTCTGTAAATAAACAACCACACAGTTTACATAATTAGCAATATTTCTGCTTTAAAAAGTCTGTATTTCTTATATTTATCAGTAAATATTTATTTATCAACACATATTAGTGAACATCCTTGCTGATCAGGAGGAAAGCAAACTGTTAGAAGTCCACCAATGTTCACAATTTTCACAATTTTCAGAAAAGAGAGGGTTGAATTTGAACTTGGGCTCTAATTTACCAGGTATCTCATGCCTTGTAGATATTTGTACACAAGAACTTGAACCGCAGATCACCTGAATGATACAAGTAGTGCTTTAAAAGTGAATCAGTAAGTCAATGGAAGTGGCTTACTGATGCTTTCCATCTTTGCCTGTGAAAACTCTTTTCTGGTTAAATCTTTTTTCAGTCAAAGATCGAAAACTTCATCACACATCCTTGTTCTTTTCAAGCAAGCCAAGTTTGATTAAATCATCACAGCAGAATGCAAAATGCGGCTTACACACCAAAAGCTTTGTATCCTTAATGCTGTTCCCTCTTCACACGAGAATTTATTTTAAATCCATATTTTCACTCTGTGGAAGTATGAGGACCCTTGAAATTTTTTGGTTTGTTTTTTGAGGAACAACTTTTCAGTGATGTCCTGATATACAAAGGAGCAAGATTCTTGAGGGATTTTTTTTTTTTTGCTTTCCTCAGAACTGTCAAAATAGCTGAGGTGATGCAAATACACGTATAAAAATGTAGGTCAAGATATCATGTGATAGGTCAAGATATCAAGTGAGGAGAAACTGACTGCTAATATTTCCTTGATTACAACAGGTTTTGTTTTTATAAGGAAATGTAGTTCCCAGAATATGCTCAATATGAACAGCAATAGGGTACAAAATTATGTATCCCGTCTAAACTGCAAAGAAGGACACATTTTATAATATTTTGCCACCAACCTCAAAAAAACCTAGAAAAGTCCATACTGACTTTTCTTGAAAATTTGCTGGTTTCATGTTCATGGAACAAATGAGCATAAGAAAGGAAATATAATGAATGATTTATTGTTTTTGCAAGGTTATGTCAGATGTTGTGTTTATGTAGCTGAAATTTAATTGCTTTAAAAATTGATATTTCAAATCACATTAGAACAGAAGCTTTAAAGATACAGCAATTAATTTAAAAATAGATATTTCTTTAAAACAGAGATTAATTCACTTGATTCTTTTTGAAAAACTTATTTAAGATTATGATGGCTCTGGAGGACATAAAGAATGCGGTGAAATATCTCAATGTGCTATCAAAGAAGGAAGTTTCCATAATAGAAGCCACCACAAGCATAGATAGGAAAATGTTAATTTCAGGCCTAAATGGAGGTGAAGGTTTGAACTCTGCACACCAGACAAAATTCCACTGTGAGGACTTGTGATAAGTGTAGATGGCAACAATAGGAAGATGTTGGGCCTGGTAAGTCAGATGTGAGTAATCTATCCGAACAAAAATTCCCATCCTGGCAAACTGAAAAAGGAAAAAATCCTTAGACACATGTCAGCCCATGTAGGAGTGCGTGCCCCTTGGCCAGCCTGCTGTTTGGCTGGCCCACCCGGCAGCTTTTTGGGGTACGCCTCTACAGTTGTGATTTGTGGGTTTTTGGCTGTTACAGCACCTTGACTCTCGCTGTCACGGCTGTGGTGTGGTGAAAGAGGGGAATCTCGGAGACTTGAGATTTCAGAGGTTTATTGGGTGGGGGGGCGTGACAGGGGGTCCCCTACCTCCATCCCAAAGCCTCAGGAGAGACCCTGAGCTGTGGCTGCAGAGGAGTTTTAACTGTTACAGGTCCATGGGGTGGGTACAAAATGATTGACCAGTAGAACAAAGTAAAGTAACAAATTCTTACAAGCTTACCTAACTACTAACAAATAAAAGTAATTTTGGGAGTGATCACTGGGGAGCTAGGCTAACTGGACAAAGGAAAAAGGGATACATTGAATATGATTGACAAGGGGGCATCCTATGGGAGGGGGCCAATAGGAATACAGTCTCTAGGCAGAGGCTACAGAGGCACAGAAACTCTTATCAAGTTCTGATAAGAAAAATTCCAAAGCAAGGGGCCCATATGGGGTACATAACACTATCCTAACTTATAACAAAGAGGCTAAAACTTAAAATAAAACTTATAAAAACTAAAATATGCAAAAGTAAATTCAGCAATCCCACAAGCCCAGGTTGTGGGAATGGCATCTATGCTCTGTTTATCTTGTAAATAAAAATTGTGGATTATGAAGTAGTTGACTGCCAGGTAACCTTGATAAAACTTCATTGGAAATTTATTTCCTCAACTCCAAATGGTCTTACTGAATTGGAATTATGGAGAGGTCCAGAAGGAAGATCAAAGTTTCTTTGTACAGCCCTTTCTGCTTCTATGGGCTTTCAACCAAGTTAAACTTAAGGCATAAATTGTCCATCTGAATAGCAACCAGTACTCTTAATTTTGATGCTAGAGAACTCTGAGTGTAGAATTTTGAGTCCTTTGAGTGTTAGTCTTACTTATCCCAATAGAGATGGAGGGAAGTGGGAACATATTTGCCACCTTGCTCTTTCCACTTCAGTTTCTTCGTTTTGTTTTCCACAAAACATCCTTCAATAGGAGTTCTGCTGTTGATTACAGGATGTAAGAGACCTACCATCCATTTCATTTGGGAGTAGAGAACTGGTTTTATTCAAATTGGCAGAAGTTTTATGAGCAGTAAGATTTTTGTCAGCCTCATAATATTTACTGATCATCAGATTTGAGAGCAGGTAAAAGATTAAAGTCTTAATTACTATAGTCAGCACTGCATGTTCCAGGTAGACCTTTTACCTCAAGACCCCGGTTCTCCTGTTGACTGCTTCTGTTTTGAAAAACAAATTGACACAGTATTGAACTAATTTATCTGAGTCTACTGTAAATGTTTCTGCTCAGCTATAAATAAAATTGTGTACTTATCTGGAAAGGATTAACAATTACAAAGCTCATTGCATCACACAGGTGCTTTTTTTATGTTTGCTCGCGTATGCTAATAAAGTTCTCCCATCTGTGCCATTCTGCTAAGAGATAATGTTGTGGAATCATGGTCCACATGGAACAGAAAAAAGAATTTTCCATGGGCCACTGTGCCCACTGTTTCAAAACATCACATGTTACACTCAGTGCATCTACAGGTATAGCTTAGTGTAAGAGTCTGTTCCATTACATGTTGCCTTCACAGCTTCATCATGTTTTTACACTCTAAAGGATGCATTCATTGTTGGGTTTTTTTTTAACTTTTTCTTATCATTACTGTTCAGATGCTTTTAGTAAATGTTGAAGAAAACATGCAATATGAAATAATAAACACTGTATTAGCTCTCACTTTCACTTCTCTGCTAGGAAAAATCATTTTGTGTCATGATTTGGTTAGAAAGGATCTGTTTTAGCAAACTACTCATTTTTAATTTTAATCATATGCTCGTAGAATTTGTTTAAAGATTTCCTCTCTTTTCTTCTGTCAACTTTTCATTATGTAGAAAAGTAATAGCAAATGAGTACTTTTCACTTTCACTGTAACTGCTTATTATTTTATTATGTGCCAAGTACTGAGTAAATAAATGGGGTTTTTTTCTTATCTCTGACTCAAAGTTCCTGCATATTCAATTGCTTCTTTGAATCTAATAAAATTTGCTAAGCAAGCTGCAATATCAAAGTCACTTCATATGTGATCCCCAAATTAGAGGAACTCAGAATTATCAGTATAAATAGGCATTAGAGATGACAGCATTAGTTCAGAATATAGGTATGTTCAGTATAGCTTGTCTTCAGCTGAAACCAGCTTCCTCTCTGATAGGAAGATCAATATTCACAAAAGGGCTGAAAGGCCACGCACAGATACGTTCTGGATGGTCAGCTTGGTTACAGATATAATGTAAGGATTTTGATACAGTTTATATCAAACTTTCAAGCTGTATCTTCCAAATGAGTTAATTTATTAATATCTTGGGAATTAAGATTAATTAATTTTTGAGATCCACTCTTGATGAGATGTCTCTAGTGTTATCTTTGAGGTGCATTTGGTCATCTTGGTGTTTTGACTATTTGTAAAGGATATTTTCTTTGAAGTCCAAAGGTTTATAGTTACTGTACACATCCATAAATGGTAAATATAAAAAATTAATAGAACATTGTAGTCATCATTTATTGTGTTTATACACAGTTATAAAGTCAAAAGGTCCAATCAAAAGGAAATCACAGGTTTGAATGCCTTATTAATATTGTTCTATTTTTATCTGATGATAACTATAGCTGTAGTGGCATAGAAGGCTGTTTAACAACTTTCATGTTCAATTCATTTGGAAAGCAATTTATTTAATGCTGACAGTGCAGTGAAAGTGTTTTTTCAATGTTTTAAAGAAAACTTCAGTTGTGGTGTAGTGTACAGCTGACTTCTGTATTATAGGAGAGTACTAAACTATAACATTAAATGGATAGCAAAAATTCCATTCAAAATGTCTAATAAACATGATGAATGCATTCAGTATGATGCCAAAACCACCTATCTATCTTCTCTACATCCATTTTTATTGTCAAATTTGGATTATAGTCCCACAGACTGAAATCTAACCCTTTTGTTTGAATGACTTTTGGAGGCTAAGCTAAACATAGGTGTAACTCTCACAGAAACAACATGCAGGGGCTTGAAGGTCAGAACTCAGTCAATAAAAGCAGACCAAGTATTTTCATAATATTTCAGAAAATGCAAAACTTCAAAGTAAGCCCTCTCGTCTAGACTGAAGTTATTATTAACTGTGCTAAGTCTGGATAATTAGGACAACAATTAGTTTTACTCACAATGTGTTTTATATTCTATATCGCAAATCAGCATACTCTTAGGCTATGTAAAAAAAAAAAAAAAAAAAAAGCAAACTTGATTGTGACCTGACTCTAAATTACTTTTATAGTAAAGTGGGCTGACACCAAGAAAAGTCTAGATTGAATGACAACTCATTTTTAGTGGTATCTTTTCCTCTGCAGTGCATTTCCTTCTTTTTCCCCTAACCACTGTAAACTCATGCAAATATATTTTGGAATATCCCATGAAATTAGGCACAGCTCAGATCATGGAAAGAAATGAATTGCAGAAGTGCAGAATATCTTTAAAAACATCTCTCAACACAGTGATTCCAGCTAAAAGGGTAGACAGAGCTGCTTTAGACACTGAAATGTGATAGTGTAGCTATACAATCTTTGATCTCAATTTAACATATAGGCAGTTTCCATAGCTGTTTGAAATTGACTGCAGAAATATGGTTAAGATAAAAAGGTATGCAATGTCCTGATTAAATACTTTAATTGCTTAAACCGATTCTCCTGAAATGTAAATTTTCTTATTCATTGGAAAACCAGGTCGCCTATAAAATCACATTTGAATCTTTTGGTTTCTTGCTGAGAAAAAGAAAGCATATTTTTTCTGTATATAAAAATTTAAAAAAATAAATTTAATAACACCAAAGAAGATACATCATCTAACAATTCTGTTTAAATCATAAACACTGAATAAAATATCATAAACTCTGACGGTGATAATTATGCACTTCAGTAGCAGTTTCCTGTTGTTCTTCCTAAGATAATTTGTTAATGAGAAAATTATTTGCTGTTACTGTCACAGTCTCAATAGGCTAAACTAAAGACTCCTGTGACTCTCAAATACCTATAAAAATGAAAACAACAACAACAACAACATAAACAAAACAGTAAAATCGCATTATGCCTCTCTGTAAGTGGAGAAAAATATCACGTTCATCCTTCAATCCTTCATTCATACATTGCAATGTCAAAGAGTTTTTCAGTGTACCATACATAAAGAATTTAATATTATTGTTAACACTGCTATTCTTTAGAGAACCATTTTATCCAGTGACTCTCAAAATACTTAATATATATGTAATTGATATTGAAAAGCAGCTATTGATAAGTTAACATACAGATATTATTTATCAGAAGGCAACTATGGAATACTAAAACTTTTAGAAATAAATCACCTGGGTTTTTATCTTGTAAGCAAGCCTAAAACATGGATAACAAATATCCGTGTTATAAGAGTCCATATTTAATTCATAGTGTCTTGAAGCCAAGGAACATAAATTGCAGTTGATTTAATGCCTGCACTTTTATCTCACTTGTCAATGAGATACCCAAAGACCAATAGAAATGGCTTGCTCCAAACACCTCCTAAACAGAGGTAGCCGTTGCAGACAGGAAGATTTCCAAATGCAGAACAAAGTAGTTGATGATAGAGAAACATATAAATGGATGCAAAAGGCTATAAAGAGATCACTTGAGCAACAGAAAAAACTTTATTTAACTGCAGACTAATCGAGGTCAAAGTAAACCAATACGGCGTAAAAAAAGAGAGGCTCTTTGATTCAGAAATCAACATAACAGAATATTTGAACAGAACCATCACAGATATCCCAAAGGTCTTTTTTTTATGTCCAAATAATGTTCTAGAGTGGTGGGAAACATACAGAGTTTTCTCTATATAGCTTTTTGGTTTTGGTTAGGTTTTGTGGATGTTGTTTTTTATTTTGTATAATTTTCTTTAAAAAAGACCTAAACCAAAACAACAAGAAAATCAAAAGCTAACTTTGAACATCCTGGACTTTATTTTTACAGGAAGAAAATTGAAAGACTGCAGTGTACCTGGGAACTGGGGCAGCTGACTGATGATACCCCATTCATGTGGATATCAAGTAGGAAATGGAAAATAACCTTCTGGGAAGGATGTTTAATATAACAATAGCTTAAGCTGCCAGCTAGGAAAGGTGGTGTAAGGGCTGTGTCTTAAACATTTTCGGACTTGCACTAAACTAGTCAGCGTTTGAATTCAGTTAATAATAAATGTTTTCTAACTGAAGGACAAAATGAATCTGGTTTGAAATTGGTCTAAGCCTGATTCTTATGTCATTGCTGAAGTTACCGGACATAGGTTTTTCATCTGTGACCTTAACATGAAACAAATTTTTGCCCTATATTTTTTCAGAAGTTTCTATCTGTATTTTATTACTTATTTTTAAAAACAAACAAGGCACACAGGTTTTTTTTTTTTTAAAGGGGGAAAAAATACACATCACTCTAATGAAATTTAAATTTCATACTATGCATATATCAACAGAACTAGTTTTGGAAATAGAAAAAATGCAGTCTGTACTCACAGAGTTGAAAGAATCAATGCTAAACATCTCAGACCAAATCTTCATTGTAGTGAGAAAAATGGTGGCTAACTTTTTCATGCTCACCTGTCCAGAAACCGCATTTTCACAAACAAATGTTTCATAATTTTTAGGGAATTCTGGTGCATTATCATTAACATCGAGAACTTGGACATACACATTTGCTTCTGAAATTTTTTCAGGATTTCCTAATGGTTAAAAAAAGACAGAAATAAAAAAGTTAAAAATAAACTGCTACATATTTTAAAGTAATGTAAACATTAGAAAATTTTACCTATATCCTGCAGGGAAGAAAATAATCACAAATGTCTATAGATGTATTTTTATACTATTATAATAACATAATACCATTATAATAATATGCCTTGAAAGAAGATATGTCATGTAAAATTTTGGATTTGTTCATGCTTTCCTTTACCCAGTCAGTTTCTACTGATTTAAATGTAAAAAATAAAACCTAATCAGGAAAAATTAAGTAATGTTTTGTTGATGAAGAAAAATTTACTGTACTAGACATATATAAGGTTATGTGGTAGGAGAGCGTCAACTATTCTATGGGTATCTGGCCAAGGACCTTTTCCAGTGCAACAGGAGTTAATAAGACAAAGAGGAAGCCATAAACACAAATATACTGGAACAAAAACCTGAGGGACAAGTGATAAAGAGAGGGGATGATGAGGACCTAACCTGGTCAGATATAATAATTCATGTGGGCACCTGGAAGTGTGAGAATGATTTTTCTGTCAGATCAGTGGCCTTGACAATTGATAAACCAATGGAGAAAAAGGGGAAAACACACGAAACATACTAAGACACAGACTTGACAAAACAAACACAAGAGACTATGACAAGAAACAAATCTAATGATAATTGGCTATCTAGAAACCACAGGACAACAATTCCAGCCGGATCAACTTGGACTTTGTAACTGGCAAGACTTTAAATTAGAGAGACCTGAGATCTGGGGAATGGGGACTCGGTGGAGATGTACAGACCCATGGGATACATGCAGAGAGGAACAAAGAGACCTCAGCTAGAAAAGGGTATAGAAGGAGCTGGTTGTATGCAAAACAGGGCCAGTCAGTGCATTTGTCTGACTGAGCATTGCACCTGATCACCAGTCTGTCCTATCAACTTGCATCTTAATAAATGCTTTCTTAGCCATATCTCTGCATTATCTCACTCTCTCTCACTCCATATATATGTGTGCTGCAAGGACTAAGTGGCAGCTGCTGGTGTGACCTGCATATGTGTGAACGAAAATTGGTTCCAGATACTGGAGTGGGATGGGCCTCTGTAATGCAGCTGCTGACTCAGGAGCACAGGGGACAATTGTCTGTGTCCGCCTCAGACTTGGCATGCATGGGGTTTGTGTGTGTTTTTACTGACAAACTTTAAACTGGACTCCACAGTGATTGGGGTCTTTGGGCCCAGGAGAGGTGCTCAGGAGGTCCATGCTTAGGGGGGACTTGCAAATGTGGGGTGCATGAGGGATTAGTATATGGGTCTGCCAGCAGGCATCAAATGTGCACTAGCTGGTGAGTTGGGGACCCATGAATTACATAAAAGGTCTTGGGATACAGGAAGGGCTGTTGGGCAAACAGAAGTAAGTACTGAAGGGATCCATGGGTGTGTGTGCACTTGTGAACCTGGAGAGTGTTGTGTATACGTGTGTGTGTATATGTCTGCATCAGTGATCTCCTGCCTTCCCAGAAGAAGAGGGGAGTGGGCTGCCTCTGCTTGTAGTCAATAGGAGCCCTATATGTAGGTGCTGCTGACGGCAAAGCCTTGTCTGTGTCAATCCAAGTGACTGACCTTGTCAGTGCCCTCATTTTGGGTCTCTGGGACACCTGCTCAGCTGTGCTACTGCAAACAGGTCAGCAGCATACTTGGGCATGGGTCTTGGGTCCCAAGGCCCTAGGCAGAGCAGGAGATCCAGTGGCTGACCAGAGAGAGAGAGCAGGAGAGTCACACTGGGGGGACTGGAAGCGCTGGCTGCACTGTCTTACATCACTTAACATCATGGTTACTGTAATGATCGGTCACACTTATTCCTTTAACAAATTCTGTTACTCCTCCTCTTCTTAAATATTTTCAAATTTTGAAGCTTTGGGAGAAAAATTCAAAAATATTTACATTTTAAAAATATTTCTGTTACTTCTAGACGTGGAGAAATCACAGTGGATGCTGAAAATCCACCCTAGACAAGGCAGAAAGCTCAGACTCAATTTGAAAAAACAGAGCTCTTTTGGTCTGCAAACACAGAAGTGTGATTTTGCTCAGACATATTTAAGGCATTACTGCTGACAGACTTCATAGACTGAGTGTTTAGTTTCAGTACAAGTGTTGTTGAGCCAAGAATTATCTACACTACAGGTTTAATCTTAGTCTTAGTACTCACTAAGATGTATTGTTTCTGTTACTCAAGTACATTTACTGCTGTGGCTTTAGATATAAAAGACATATAGATAGGTCAGTACAGCTCATTCTTGTATGTAAAGGAAAATCAGTAATATAAGGCATTTCTCCTGCATTTACTGCCTTTACACAAGGTTCTACTGCTAAAACTACCTCAGACAAGGAAAAACAATTATATGCCAGTATCATAGTACAAAAGCTGCATGTAAACTAGGCTGAAAAAACTATTTTTTTTATGAAATGAAGATGTTTATATGCATGTTATCTGAAAAAAAGGCAACTAATTTCTCCAGCATTCTCCTGGAGAAATTGGCAGCTCATGGCTTGGACAGGTGCACTGTTATCTGGGGTGAAACTGGCTGGATATCCAAGCTCAGAGAGCAGTGGTGAGTTAAGTTCAACTGGGGTCCTGTAACAAGTGGTGTTCCCAGGGGTCAATACTGGGGACATTTCTGTTTAATTTCTTTATCAATGAATTGCATGAGGGGACTGAGTACATCCTCAGTCAGTTTGCACATGACACCAAGCTGGGTGGGAACGTTGATATGTTGGAGAGAAGGAAAACTATGCAGAAGGATCTGGACAGGCTGGATTTATGGGTTAAGGACAATTGCATGAGTTTCAAAAAGGTCAAGTGCCAGGTTCTGCACTTAGGTCACATCAACCCAAAGCAGAATTATTGGCTTCAGGAACAGTGGCTGGAAATCTGCCCAGAGGAAAACAACCTGGGTCTGCTGGTCAACAGCAATTGAATATGAGCCAGCTTGTGCCCAGGTGGACCAGGATCGTCTGAAGGAACTGGGATTGTTTATCCTAGGGAAGAGGAGGCTCAGGTGAGGCCTCCTCACTCTCTACGACTACCTGAAAGAAGGTTGCAGGGAGCTGGGGGTTGCCCTGTTTTCCCAAGTAAGAAGTGATAAGTGGCCTCATGATGAGCCAGTGGAAGTTGAGATTGAATATTAGGAAAACGTTCTTCTTGGAAAAGGTTGTCTATCATTGGAATAGTGTAGAGAGCAGTTTCTCTAGGGAAGAAGAGAACCCTGGAAAATCCTTTGGGAAACCCCATTCAAAATGCCATAAGCAAGAAGTTTATCCACATGTTCTCTATGTAAATTGTTACCAGAAAGTTCTTGGTTGTCTGTGTTGTCATAGGTTGATTTTTGGTGCAAGAATTTTAATATTCTTAATCGTTGTCCCCCATTGGACCCTCCCCTTAGACCACACCTTAACTCCCCACCCACACCGGGGTGTATAAGTAGCCCTGTCTGACTCTAACCCCCACCTTTTGACTTTTGCCCCTTGTTACTGCTTTGGTTAGGTTTGCTCCAATATAGTGGACGCCTTATTGTTTGTTATTTTTTGTATTATTAAATTTACTTTTTGGACAACGAATCAAAGCTGTCTCTCTCCATTAAGTCACCATCAGGCTGAGTCCTGAGGAAATTCAAAAGCAGTCTGATAGTCTGGGCTCAGAGTCCAGTCAATTTCAAAATAGGACACCCAGGGAAATGGTTGAGTCACCATCCTTGAAGATATCTACAGTGCCAGATACAGATCTGGCAGTAGGCACATGGTTTAGTGGTGGATTCAGCAGTGCTAGGTTCATGGCTGGATTCAATGACCTTATCAGTTCCTTCTCTTGTTGAATCAAACATCTGTAATAATACAATAGGCAATGAAATAGCGCTCAGCTTCTGTGAGATAAACATAAAAAGTAGCATGCATCCCTTTTAGAAATAATACCAAGAGTGTACGAGTTACTTTAATTTTTTTACTGAAGTCATAATTGGATGTGTAGGGTAGAGATTTGACTACATTGTCTTTCAAAGGAAATCTTTGCAATCTTTAATAGAAACCAGGGAATAGCTTTGGTTGCTTCAGTTGTATAAAACATGGCACATGAAGGACACAGCTAGTTTTGTCTGTTCTTACCTTGCTTGTTTGTAAGATTGATGGGTACTATATTGGCTTTAAAGCCTACCCTTTGCTTGCACAAAACATTTAGATAGCACATTGTTGGAATCACATCTATATTCTTTCATTAAAAGTTTGGGTGTTTGTTTTGTTTCTTTTTTTGGGGGGTGGATTTTGTAATAACCTTGTTTCTAGTTCTTTCGTATACTTCGGTTGTATTGTCATAGCTACCTTGGCAGGATTGTTTTTTTTTTCCTTAGTATACAGTTAAATGACAAGAAAGAGCATTTCTCTCATATCTGTACAAATGGAAGTTTTTAATGATATGAATTTTTTTATTTTTCTGAAATCACTGCTGGTTTTTTTTGGGAGACAGCAACATATTACACTCTTGAAATCAGTGTCAGATGAATATTTAGTGACGGTTTTGATGAAGCAGAGGTACTGCATTGGTTGCATTTTGAAGAGAAGGTAGGCAACATTTGTGGATGGTAAGTACTTCGGTAGGTAGTAAAGGTAGGTACTTTGTCTTTTATCCCTTACACGGGAAAATTATTGTCAGAATGGGAATTCAGATAATGTATTATCTGAATACATTATCTAAATGTCTCCCAATTAGCACCAAATTTGTCACAATCTCTACAATAAAGTTCAGGACTTGAAAAACAGGGATTAAGAGAACAGGATGTCAAGTGCAACAGGCTGGATCTGTGTGAAAAATAAAAAGACACTTTTATTGCTAAGGACCCATATTAGAAACTTGAGAAGAAAAGCAATGACCATCTCTAGACACAAACCAGAACTCAGTATTTGCAGGGGATTAAAGAAAGCTTACATTGACATCAGCCAGTAAATATAAACTTGTAATGATAACAATTATACTAGCACTACTATCAACAATAAATGTTATCTTTATATTTTATATTTTTATAGCATGACTATCATTTATGCTAAGGTAAATTTCTTTACTTCCTAAAAGAAATTAACAGAAGCAGGTTTTTTAAAGAAAAAACTACTCAAAAAAGTCAAAAGTTTTTCAACAAAAATATATATGTGACCAAGGCAGGGTGACAATTAAGTATTACATTAATATTATCCATACTGAAATAATTACCCATACTGAAATAATCAAAGAAGTTCAGGTCTGGAGACCCCCATGAAAGAATACTTGAAAGACTCAGTGGTGAAATGACTCTTGGCTGTTGTGGGTTAATTTGGTCTGCCTGATAGTATCAAGTGAAACTGACCACAGAATCATAGATAATTGAGTTTGGAAAAGACTTCTCAGTTAATCAAGTCCAGCTGTTTACCTAACTCCGCCATGTTCACCACTAAACCAGGTATCACATCCCCAGGTTTTTGAACATTTCCAGGAAAGGTGACTCATTTACTTCCCTGGGAAACTTATTCCAATGCTAGACAGCCCTATTCCAGGAAAAAAAATTCCCAGTATCTAATTAAACTTCCTCTGGTGCAACTTGAGGCCCTTTCCTCACATCCTCTTACTTGTTATGTGGCAGAAAATATTGACCCCCACTTCCCTGCAACTTTGTTTCAGGTAGTTATAGAGAAGGTTCCCCCTCAGCTTCCTTTTCTCCAGTCTAAAAAGTGCCAACTCCCTGAGCTGCTCCTCAATAGGACTTGTGTTCCAAAGCCTTCACCCCCTCTGATGTCCTTCCCTGGATATGCCCCTGCACCTTCTGGAAGTGAGTGTCCCAAAACTGAACAGAGGACTCAAGATGCAGCCTCACCAGAGCTGAACACAAGAGAAAAAAATCCCTGCCCTGGTCCTGCTGGCCACACTATTTCTGATCCAGGCCAGAATACCATCAAACTTCTTGGCCACCTGGGCACAACTGGCTCATGTTCAGCCTCTATTGACCAGGACCCCCAGGGCCTTTTCTTTCCAGCCATTGGCCCTGGCCTCTGGTGCTACATGTGGTTGTTGTGACTGAAGTGCAGGACCTGCAACTTGGTCTTGCTGAATCTCATACAACTGGTCTTGGCCCATCAATCCAGCCTGCCCACATCTCTCTGCAGAGATTTTATATCTTTTAACAGAATAACCACCCAGAGCTGAACTTGGTACATAGGTAAACTGACTGAAAGTGGACTTGATCCAATCATCCAGATCATTGATAAAACATATTGAACAGAACTGACTCCAGTATTGAGCTTAGGGGAAAACCAGTACTGACTGTCCACCAATTGGATAATAATGATTTAAGGATTTCTTGCTCTCAGAATGGATTAGAATATTGTCATTTGTGCTTCAGCCTTGTATTTGGTGAAAGTTTCTTACAAGCAAGCAAAAACTGATGAAAGGAAATTTGATCTTTCTTGAGCTTTAAGCATAAAGAGAATGAGAGTGAACAGTTTACAAGTTCTCCCTGCTCACATTAAGTTCCAACAAATTAGACCTACTTCTGGATACTTTTAAAATATGCTCCCTCCATGGCATGAGGATAGGATGATCCACACCACAGGTCCGAAATAACAGTCAAGCCTCTCTTACTAATCTCTGATCCCTGCAATCATTACAATGGTTTCAAAAGTCTGCATAGTGTATGAATGTCAGGGCATGAACAGCCTCCTAGGGAGGTTGCTGTTGCAATGCAGCTTCAATATGTGACTAATGTACAATGAACATCTTATTTGGATGAACTCTAATGCCATTTTGATTTGGCTTCAGTGGAGCCACAATGTCATCCACCAAATGTCTCATGCACATAGTACATGTTATGACTATATTTCAAGGAATAATATACTGCCAGTTCCTGCTACAAATCCTTTCAGGTATACCCAGACCAAGGTGACCTAACTTCAGTTCTTTTGAACATATCATTATAGACAGTGACCTTATCATTGTTAAAGAAATAAAGAATAAGAATTTGAACATAAAGAGGTCTCTGTTTCTCTACAATACCTTTTGTTACTGTGAAAATCTGGCTTTCCTTTGCTGCAGGAGACAGTTACTAATTTGTAACCTTTGGTTTTCTCCTGTTTTATTGTTTAACTAAACAAAAAAGTCTTAGCCAAAGTCATCCTGCTGCATTTCCAAAGCACTGCTCAAGACATGCCAGAGATCAAATTTGCCAACACCTGTCATCTGCCCAACAACATGAGAATGAAATTCATGCTTAAAAATTCACAGAGAAGTTGAAAAGAGACATAGTACCATCAATTCCTAAATACAAGATAAAGACTTCAATGAAAATTGATACTGACTATCCTATAGTAGAATTCCAGCAGCAATGATCTACAGGGAGGGCTCCCTTTTGGGAATAGTGCAGTTTAAGAATATATGATTAAAGTGGTTGTAGCAACAAATGGAATTTACCTGAGAACAGGTGCTAAGAGTATTTGGCAAAATCTGGCTGATTTATTCATTTTACTCCAGTTTCATATGGTTTTCCTCCTTCCTGAAGATGAATGGGATTAGCTTTCATAATATCCCAGTAATCTTGTTAAACTGCCTCATAAATCAGGAGCTGTTAAATTTCTAGTGTTGTCCCAGATTTAGGGCAACCAGATCACCAAAAACACAAACAGAGGTAATTTGCATTTGACTTTCAAACAAAATTGACAGGTGAAATTTATATAAAGGGTGCTTCAAGACTTTAATTGTCACTGAATAGACATCTAGATGATTTAGGCCTTAGCATTCACAATTAATTTGAGCCACAGGTTTCTGACTGGTGTTAAATTAGACCCTGGCTAATTTCACACTAGTCAAAAATCTGGTGTGAAATTAACCAGGGTCTAATTTAACATAAGATCTTGCACTGCAGGAGCAATTCTTATGCTTCAGTGTAACTTGAAAGCGTTAAACTCTCAATCCTATTACAATTTCTTTTTTCTTAAGGTCATCTTCTATGAAAAAGCACAGGACCTTGGAGCTCAAATACGTTCCACTTCTATTTAACTAATCATTTTAATAATGGTCCTTAGTGTAGCAAGCAACAATAATATAATCAGAAAGAAGAATATATTCTCCACTTAAAAGAAGGCACATACAGAGGATAATTACAGTTCACAGTGTAAAAACCCCAGTGTTCCTTAAATTTCTTACTCACTTGTTTCTGTGGCTGTAACAGTGAAGTTGTGCCAAGAAGCTATCTCTCGGTCCAGAGGTTCAGTGGTAATGATTGCTCCATTGTGTTCATTGATGCTGAACAATCTCTTTAAATGCCTGCTGTGGACAATAGAGTACCTGCACCAAAAAAAGGAAAGACATTCCCTTAGTACTGAAATGTTCCATCAGAGACAAGGACAGAGAAAGCTATTGTCAGCTGAGGAAACAGAGCTGTCCATATATGCATATAAATGCATGCTGCAACAACTCGGAAGTCATGAAAAATGTACATGTATAAACATTTAAAATTTGCTGCCACCAAGATCAAAGCTCTTCTTTTTATAAAACTAAATACATCTCAGATCTATATTAATGTGAACTGAATCTGAAATGCATTATTCATTCTTACTTCTAAGTCAGTCTCACAGCAGGCGAATGACTTCACTGAAAAGAAACAGCAAAATTGCCACTTGTGAAATGAATAACATCAACATCTAAGTGGAGGTATAATGGCAAATCTATTTTATCATTGCTGACATGCCCTGATGCCATGGAAATGGGCATTACAAAGAGACAACTATCTGTAATGAGGTGACACTACTACAGAGTAAAAAATCCTAATGAAGGAGATGATTGCAGGGAAGACTCAGTGCTCCTGAGTCTTTGCTGAAAAGGCTCCGGATGCTGTGGACATGTACATATACACATGCCACTTGTTAAAGTCTAACCACTTCTTGCACCACAAAGATGAACTGAAATAGCAATCAAATATATTGGTTCAAATGGAAAAGATATTTACTGATGTTTTTAATGGCCTATGAAGTAGAAAACCATATGATGCTGTCATTAATAAAGTCTATTTAATGGAAATAAAACCTCTTTGAAAAGTTGAAAGATTCTTTCCACTCCAATTTGGAATGCCCACATGCAACTATTCCTTTTTATTGTACATTTAATTCTGCTTGACAAAGCTTAGGACTCCAGCTCAGCTAATATATCAGCAGTTAAATGACTCTCTAACTTGTTATTCATAGCTACATTTTGTCTCTTTTAAAAATCAGTAAGAAGATAAATCGAAGAAATGATGCAATACTGTAAGTGAAATTTCTTACAATGGGAACCCAATTTGGATACTTATAAACTTCTATTCAAGGTATTTATAATTCTGACAGTTATTATGTTTTGTTTGGGCATTTTTTGGTAGTCTGATTCTTGATAAACATTTTTCAGAAAAACTATATGAGGTGTCTGTTATTTTTTAATTTTTTATTCCTGACATTACAACAAGTTTTGTTGCACGTCTTTTTTAATTTGTTTGTTTGAAACCTGGCGTTCACAAAGCAACACAAGTTGTTTTCTATAAGTGCTGTCAGTTATGATAGGAATGGTTTCAAAATCAGATTTATTTTCATGGCACTTAGCCCAAAAAACACATCTTTATATTAGAACTGATATACTCTATTCTAAAGGAACTCTTTGATGCAATACCTGCATCACTATTTCGGGACTATGTAGACATATGCAATTTGAAGCCAGTTCCTCCAAAAGATTTCCAAAGTCATAGGTTGTGTGTTAATGTTTAATTGTTCCACAGGAGATGTTGCACTCATCTAAACAAACCACTAAATGAACCCTTTTAGAGGAGGGAACAAAAAAATACATGTAATTTTTTTTCTTATTTAATTTAACCTATTACTAGCCTAATAAATAACAGTAAATTAATGGAAAATCATAACAAATCACTGTCAAAAGATCTGAGGCTGTATTATAATATATATGTATATATGCTATTAGAAACCTACACACCATAAATTATTTTGTGTCTCAATCATTTGTCACTGTATCCTGATTTGTCCAAATTGCATAGTACACAGTGATATCAAGCAATTCAAGAAGCAATTTTAATTATAAATACCATGTTAAAGATTAATTGCCTGTTTTCTCCCTTAAGAGACAGTAAAATTATTTATCACTGATATTATAAAAAAGTCGAATCAGCTGCTGCTGGGTTGAGTGGCTAGGTGTCAGCTGTCTTGTAGTAAGTAATTGTTTTGGATCTTTTCGCGTCACTTGTTTTTCTTCGGGATTTGTTGTACAGTTGGGTTTTTCCCATCTCTTATTTTCTTTGATGCTTACTATTATTATTAACATTATTATTATTATTTTGATATATCAATACTACTACCACTACTACTAGAATAAACAACTGTTTTTATCTGAACCCATGAGTTCTCATAACTTTGCCCTTTCAATTCTCTTTTGCATCCCAATGGCCGAGGGACTGAGTAAGTGCCTGTATGGTCCTTACTTACTGATGTAGGTCAAACAGTGACATCTGCAATAACCTTGACTATCACAGAAAAAGCATGACTAACTGTAGTTACGAGCTATGCTAAGGAACAGAAAGAAATACGCTTTGGAAATACCAACTACATTTGCATTTGAGGCCTGTTCACATTTTAAGACAGGTACCTGATTGGACTGCCAGCATCATCTGGATCTTTAGCACTTACGAACCCCACCAGTGTGCCACTCATAGCTCCTTCAAAAATCTCCATCACGTAGTTCTCCAAGGTGAAATCTGGAGGTTCATCAGCATCTTCCACATTGATTTTTACAATGGTTGTGTCTTCAAATGGTCCTTCTTTCAAAAAGCGCTCATCAATGTATCTGTTTACAGCTTTTACTTGAATACTGTATCTCCTTCTGCTTTCATAATCCACTCTCTGTTAAGAAAGAAAGTGAGATTTGGAACATTTCTTTCTTTATACTTAAATTAAATATAGTTCAATAAATGTTGTGAGATTAAAGACAAAGTAGTGCTATACTTCTTTTAAGAATGTTTAAAAAATGGCTACTTCTAAAAGTTAATTCTAAGGTTCCCTTTTTATGTTAAAAACATTTTCAAATTAAAATGTGCTCATTTGCTTTCACATTTCATGTTGGCTTTAATGCTGGAGTCAAGCAACACTGTAAAAAAGAATTTCCATAGAATTTCACCCTTAATATCACATAGTTTCATTACAATTTTAGATAGTCTTTATCTTCTGAAACATATATATATTTATAGAGTATATATATATAAAAGACCTATCAAATAAATAGCTTCCCAAAATTAAAAAAAAACCAAAACACCATAAAAAAAACAAAAAAAGACCAAAACAAACCCAGAAAAATCTCTTACACTTATAGCATTCAATTCTTCAAGGTTCTAGATTTCAATAAACTATTGAACTCTATCCTCATTTCAGATGATCCCTGAGAAATCTTTCTGAGTGATTCCAAAATAAATTACACAGTATCAAAGAATAATAATTTTCTTAATTCATAAGCTGGTCCTTTTTGATTGTACTTAGTATCTTTTCAAGGTCACAACAAACAATCTAATACAGTAATAAATTCTGCTTTCAGTTTACAGGAGGTTTTGGAAGTGAGGTGAGACTGCTTGCAATTTATTGATAAAATTTTTACAGATGATGCACAGAAGAGATAGAATATTTTTGCACAATGGGAAACACTGTGTTGCAGAGATAGGGATAACGTTAAGATACTCTGACTGTCACTATTACATTCAGCAGCAATAGGAATGAGTCAAAAATGTAAACAGAAAGAAAAGCATTTTTCTTTTTATATCTCATAATATTCCAATCAAATCACAGGGCCTAAAGAAAAAAAAAATAAAGGAATCCAGAGCAATAGGCCTTTTTTACACATCCAGCTTGCTTGAGGATTTTCTTTCAAATATTTAGAGATATTTTTAAAGTTTCTGAGATCCCACCTTTTTTAGTAAGACAACTCCTTCTTGAGTCTCATTGTTTGTAATGATGTGAAAAACACCTGAGCTATCTGCTTCAATGAAATAGTCCATGGCTGCATTGTCCCCAGTGTCACTGTCTTCTGCAAAGACTTTGCCTACGGTGGTGCCCACGGGAGCCTCTTCAGAGACGCTCATGTAGTAGAGCCCTAAAAAAACAGATAGTGGGAAAGTTTAGTGATCTGCCATGGTTAATAAGTGCTGCAGCTTGAGGCTGTCAGAGAGCAGGGAAATGCCCCAACTTCTACCAGAGCAATGGACATAATCTGGCATGGTATAGATCTTGGGTGCAGGGCAGGATAATTTTGGGATCCCTTCCCTCTCAGCCCTACTTCAGCAGTGTATAGAGAAAACGACTTAAAAAAAAAAATCAATGGTTTTAAACTGAAGGAGGGAAGGTTTAGATTAGATATAAGAAAAACATTTTTTACTATGAGAGTGATGAAACATTGGTTGCCCAGAGACATGGTGAATGTTACATCCCTGAAAAAATTCTAGGTCACTTTGAATGCAGCTCTGAGCATTTCTGGCCATTGAAGGAATGTTGGGCTAGAAGACATTTAAAGGTCTATTCCAACACAAACTATTGTATGGGTCTATGACTGAACAGGGTGAAAAACCAGTGGAGAGCAGCACTTCCCAACAGCAGGTTTTTTCCAGCTAGCCCAATGAGCAGCTCCCACTTCTGCTAGAAAGTACCTGGATAGAGAGGTTCACATCATTAGCCAAAAGTTTTATAGCATATATCAGAAGAAATGAAGAGAGGAAAAGCAGAAAGAAGGTGAGTGAAAATGATGCTAAATATCCCATTTTCCAGATTTTAGGCTGAGGTAGTGCAAATTATAGGGAAAGCAGTTTAACAATTTCTCTCCAAAGTCTAGTAGTAAGTAAAACCAGCAGGCTTGAGATTTTTGCAATGATAGACTTTCTTTTCCTCTTGGTTTTTGAGCTTTCATGAGGACTTTTCTCTTTGTCCACTATTTTATTTTTTTACAGCTGTATGCCGAAGTCAAAGCACAGCCCTGTTCTCAAAAGACCTACTATCAAATCTAACAGAGCTACACTGGATCTAAATTTCCTCGAGACTTCCATTACTGCAATTGGCCTCTACTCACGCTGGTGAAATTTAGGTGGATTGTCATTGACGTCGGAGAGGTTGATGGTAACAGTGGCTGTTGCAGAAAATGCTCCCGGTTGCCCAACCATATCTTTAGCTTGAATGACGACCAAATACTGTTCGTTTGTTTCTCTATCCATTTCGGAAGCCATTCTAATGACCCCTAAAGATAAAAAGTATAATATAATAGCATGTAAGTCTCATGTTTTTCTCAGTATCTGACGTGTATGTAGTATAATATGCACATAACATGTATCACTGGACCCAGTTATGAATTTTCATTCTAGACTGTGCATAGCACAACTGTCCTGTTGTTGGGTATTAGTCCTCATGATAGCAAGTACGCTGTATGTCAAATTCATTCAGTATATTTAGAGTTCTGGGGAGCAGAATACTCCATATATTTCTTCTACCATATATAACCATCTCTCTTACTCAGAAATTAAGTTTTTGGAGGGATGTCACATATCTGTGGTTTCTCCAACAAACAGATAGAAATATCACATGATGTGCCATAGAGCTGTTAATTGAGAAGTGTTCCTAGATTAATTTGTTAATTGGGATATTCAGAGTCTAACTCTTTAACAAGATAATTTTCTAAGTAAAGTTTGGATTGGCTAGAGTGAAAGATTTTTATCTTCTTACAGGAAAGAAAAGCTGATTTTCTTCAGATCTAGTAACTATGCAGAGATGTAAGAGTGGTGATATCAGTTGATCTTTGTATTGAAATCAAGAAAGACAAAATTGCTTACATCCATTTTGAGTTTAGGAATGTTTTCAAGTTATAAATTCACTTGTAATACCTGTCTTCGGCTCCACAGAGAAATAAGGCTGTCCCTGAATAAGACTGTAAAGCAGACGAGCACTATTCCCATACGAAGGATCATCAGCATCTGTAGCTGTTACCTGTGTAACCGAAGTACCTCAAGGAAAAATAAAATAGATTGTTTGTTTTCTTCTTGTATAAATTGTCTCATAATTACAAAACATAAGAGCTTTAAAAACCTTTTAGCATACCAGTTATACCAATAAACAGCCCTAAAAATTTACAGGAGCAAATGGCACCTACTAAAATTTATAATTAAAAAGGGAAAATATTTCTTCAGCAGCTGCTCCTGTTGCATTCATAATTTCAATTAAAGTAAAATAAATAGTATATTATTTTTCATCACTACATTTTTATTGCTTAAAACACTACATGCCTATTTTCTAATATGTCAATGGAGTAAAGCAAATTGTTTCTCCTCCTCTTGTATATTCTTCAAAGTATTTTATGGAATTTTCCCATAAGAATAAGAAAACAGTCACTTTATCACCAGTACACCCACTGGTGATAAAGAAATTAATTGTTAACAAGTAAAGCAGCCAAGAATTATAACAAGCCTCTGATAAAAATTTTATTCTTGAGTCTTTAATGAGTTTGTCCCAATGCAAAACTTGTAGTAAAAATCCCACAAGTGCAAAAACACAGTGGAATCAAACTGCAGAGTTTGATTTCTTGTTTGATGGGAAGCTCTTCATTATCCTAGATAGAAGATTGACAGTAACCTCATGGCACCATCTCTAATGACTGTCCTTTTAAAAAAAAAATCCACAGTAACATAATTTTTAAGGTAATAATTATTTTTGTCTTTTTTCCTCACCTAGATTATGCAATAGAATGCAAATATCAGTTCTTGTGAGGAACAGCAGGAAATCAAGCTACTTTCTAAAAATTTTGGCATACGTTCACACAGTTGCACCTGCTTATCAATACAGCATTATAGTTAGGCTGGAGGAGAAAAGAAGAACAAAGGGTGGAGTTCAAGGAGTTAGACAAGAAATATCTTTTTTTGTAATGACAAAAGCAAAAGTCATATTTGTCCCAAATAAAACAAATGTATTCATTGCTGGGTTTTCTAGCAGCTAAATAGTTTTATTTTTAAATAGAAATGAAAAAAAAGCTTTCTCCAATAAAGATAAGCTAAATTAAATAATTTGCTTCTTTAAAAATTGTTTTTTTTAATTTTCTCTCAATTTATTGAGCATCATTTGAAATGATTCCACAATGCATGTTATCTTCTCACAGGCAGAGAGTAAACTGAACTGTTATTAATTCCCACCACATTTTGGACCTACATGTCCTTCAAAACTTACCTACAATATCAAATGTCTGATATGTGTGTTTAGATGCATAAATATAGATGTCATATGTGTGTGTATAGATGTATAAATATATATACAGGTCCTAATGCTCTGGAGAAATTTTAAAGATAAAATTACAGATTCATATTAAATGAGGGAACATATATGCCTCAGAAAAAACTGAATTCTTTAATAATACTGAAGAGTAAATGGAATCTTCAGCTACACAACTCTTAACTTCATATCACCTGTGATATATGAAAATTTCTCTCACAGAAAATTCATGCTCTAAGAAAATTTAGCATGATTAGAGCACAGAACACTACAACAACTAGAACAGTTGCTTAAAAAAAAATTGCCAGTTAGGAAGGGATCAAGAACTACAGATGATCCAACAGGTTTTGTCTGTCATGAATGCCATTTTCTACTAAACAAACTCAAGTGTCCACAACTATGTTTAGGCATGGACTTATTTATAGCAACATATTTAGCAAATAAGGACTAAAATCCAGCATACATAGGACTTCAAAGTTATCATCACCGCTTTTGTGCATCTCACATTGACAGGTAGATCTATTTTCGGCAGTTTCTAAGCATTATAAAGAAATACTGAACCGAAACCAGCATTTCCTTCTTCTCTGGGACCCAAAGACACTTTTTTTCTTGTCTGTTAACTCTTCTTGAGTATTTCAGAATGCAGAAGTAAAGACTTTGTCCAGTTCAAGTCAGTGAGATGCAGATGGTGGATGTAATTAAAGGAAATGTGCATAGTCAAAAGGAATCTAGTAAAGAGGGAGAGCTGACCTGGAAGGAAGAGATAACAGATATCCTGCACTCCAAGGAGGAAGAAAATTTATTTCTAAATTGGGGTGACAGGAGACCATGTAAAGAACAGGCTTTCATTTCTCACTTTTTTTTAGAACAAAGATTGTGATAACTACATGAACCTCTACATTAAGTATGGACTATGTAGCAAGAAGAAAAATGTTATGCTGGCTTTAGAGTACTTACTCTGTGTTTAATTTATACTTTCATGAAACCTATATTTCTTTATAGATTTAACCATCAGAAAAAACAATCTACCAAAATAAACTTCACATAAATTGACACAAAACTCCAACAAAAAACCCCCAAACCCACAAAGGAATCCTAAAGCCCAACTCAAACAATTTGCAGAATGAAATCATATTTACCTAGCATTTGTATCTGGGTGACAGAAATTGAAATGTTAATATTCTGTACTCAAAAACTTCCAAAAGCTATTATTTGTAACTTCATGATTGTGACAAATATAATTGAATAGATGCAAATCGTGTATTTTAAAACAATCAATTGACATATAACTGCACACTCTCCCCAATATTAAGAAACCCCAAAGCCCTAGTCCTGACATTGCAAACATCACATGATGTAACTGAAGATTGAACTTTTTGATTAGCTTTATTTAAGGCAAACTGATAGTTTGTATCTCTGAAGCCTTGGTTTTACCTTTCTTGGGTAAAATAGAGTAGAGTGCCATTTATGTGCTTCAGCCCATTAGGTATACTATGGGGCCCTCATATGGCAAATAGCTACTCATTTTTCTAACTAGAGCTTGAGATCTATAGAGACATTAAGTACTGATAGATTATTGCATCTGGCTCTTAACCACTCCATCAGATCAGCATTTGTACAAGTTTAACAGCTATAAGGAAGACAGTATAAAATCGTACCAAACGCCTGAGGGTAGAGTCCTGTGTTCTCAGAAGAGAGTCCATTTGCTGACATGCGTTTCATTTACTGTGACACTTGCATATAAAACCCTAATAAAATTTAGTACTGAAGATAAAAGGGAGCTAATAAAGAATTAAAATGTAGTCTAATTTGTTGGCACATTTTTATGTATATTGATACTTGTAACTAACTTCAGGCACAGTTATTTGTGTCTATTTTCTGTTTTTGCTGTGGTTGTCTGAGGCAAGTGGCCAGCTCCGAATTATTCTTTACTTGCTTTCTCAGATCCTGACAAAATGTGCACTGGTGGTGACCTGCTTTCCCAAGTCTTGACCATGCTTCCTAAGAAGTGTTTTCTGTGGGGAAATTATTAGGAGACTGAGCACCAGTGAGCCAAACCAAAGCTAGAGAACACTCAAACAGAGCAAAGAGCAAACCTCTCTATTGCACTGTGTCATTTAAATTAACTCTGCTCTTCATCCCATTTAATGCAAGAATATGTTTTAGTTTATTTAGAGAAAACCAATACACTATCGATACTGCAAACTTTAGTGAGTTACCCTTTCTCTCTTCTATGAGCTTATAAATTTCCTCGTAAGATTGTTTTAGAGTGCACACTGAAACAGGTTTCGCCTCAGTAGTGCAATCCCTACCTTTTGAGAAGCAGGGTGAGTGAGCCCCAAGAAGTAAGTACTCATAGTGTGTGGCTCAATTGTTTCATGTTTTGGAGCTGACCGCTACTAAAGTATACACTCACCTTGCTTTGTATATTCCATGCATACACATTAGTATTCCAGGAGTGTCTCCATAGAAGAAGTAGATGAAAGAATGATCTCTGGAATAGCTATGGTATTTTGTGGCAGAGAGGTCAAGTGTAGAACCAGTAATGCAGAAAATATTTCAAGATCCTGGATGACCTGGATTCGTGTATCATGCACTGGGTGGTTGTAAATCAGTGAGTTTACTATTTCAGGAAGTCTGTGTCTGAGAGAGAAGGCAAATAGGGATCTTCATTTCTCACCCATTCTGACAAATGGTACCTAGATTTACTTCTGATTTTTTAATTTACTTTTTTAAAATTTCATGTATTTCTATATTTCACTGGGGTTTTTTTATTTATAATATTATAGAAATATCATAAAGTAAGTTACATTTTCTGTAATTTTCATGTTTTGGGAATCCAAATATGTAATAGATAACACAGGAGAGTGGACAAAGACAGCTGAGTCTTTCATTTTTAGTGTATCCCTTTATAGCCAGCTCAAAGCAGTATAGAGTGAAATTTCTCAATTGTCAACAGCTTGTTGATGGTTTCAGGTGAGAAACAGAGGTATATGGGAAAATATTACTACTGTTGTTTTTGATCTTAAGTATCACACTACCTGACTATTTTTCTTTTTTTTTTTTTTCTGTATAGCCATCATAAAGACAGAAAGATAAAATGGAAGAAATTCAGTTGTTCATACACTTATGTGAATGGCTACAAGGCTCTGTGAATATAAATGAAGACATACTAAATAATCAGACATTTAAAAAACATTTTTATAGGAGACTAAGGGGCCTATAAACAACGTTTTACCACAGAGGGGAAAAAAAAGAACAAAAGAAAGGAATTAGCAAAGTCCTAAATTTTTGAAATCCAAGATAGTTCTAGACAATGAACTGTACTTATTTTTACTACAAACACATAAAAAAAAAATTGTCAAGATCTTTGACAAGTCACCTATTTTTTCTCCAAAGTTGAGTGAGTGAGCAAGATGCAAAGGCTGGAAGAACCCTCCGAACAAGCAATTGATTATGTTAGAAGAAGTTATTTGACCAAGAGGTCAGGTGCAGAATTAAGTCTGTCTGCACAGAAGAAAGTGGCAGTGAAGAAGCAATAGAAGTGATTTCCCTGGTGGAAGGTGGTAAAAGCAGGTAGCAAGTATCCCAAGCAAGTAAATTGATAGAATGGATGTCTTTTGTAGCTACTGCTGGTAGTGATGGTGAGCTGCTGTGTCTTGGCAGAAATTAGGATACTAACTGCACTTTCAATTAAATACAAAGTGTGAATATCCTTTCCTTTCAACTGCTATCCTGGCTGGTAGAAGAAGATAAAGTTTATGGCTTGCTGTAAAATATCACTGATTCTGCTTTAAAAGTTGAGCAGATAATAACATCACTGATGCTGTTACATTAACAGCCTCATTGATTCATAACATATAAAGAAGCAAAATATTTAAAGTTCTTTTTAATATCGGTTGCAATAGAAATAAGCAAAAGAAGTAGGCATACAAATGTAAAAGATTACTGCGATCCTTTCTGTAAGATCTGAAGAATCTAGTTTCCCCTTGATTTTGAAGATAGTTATTTGGAGATATTATCTATAACATGCATGTTTACATCAGCTACATTCACACTTTGGGGTTTTTGAAGGCTTTAAACATACATGTACAATATAATGAATGCATATTTGTATATAAACACACACACACACACATATATATATATATAATATATACCTATATTTGTCAGATGTTGACTTTGCTTTGCATTTGTTGTGTTGTTTCCAGATACATGACAGATCCTAGTACAGGTCTGTCTGATCATGTGAAAGTGGGAAAGAAGAGGTACAGTGATTAAGTTGTTCCTCTTGACAGGAAAATTACAATTCAAGTGTTTAGGAAATTGGAAGGCAGTCTATCACTGCACTGTCTAATCCAAACAAGGAGAAGCTGACTGATAGGGAAGAGGCTTGGCAATGTAAATAGGTAGGCAACATGCAGAGAGTGAGGGTGGCCATCACATCTTCTTCACAACTTGCTGCAGTACTCTACCTATTTCCACTGGGAGAGTTATATTCTTAAAGAAGTGCAAATTTCAAGGCTGAATCACTGACAGGAAAGACGAATGCCTATAGTCAATCCAAGTATGTATGCAGAATCCGTAAAAGGACTTGGATAGATGCAGGTACCTAAATATTTAAATATATCTATAAATATTTAAAATTTAAATAAATATATAAATGTATAAGTATTTAAAACCAAGAATGCTAAGTAGAGGTATTTACAACTCTCAAGTTAAGAATATACCTTTGCAAATTTCCAAACCTATAAAACAGTTTGCTTCCTTCTTATGGAGATGCAGTCTGTAAAATATGCCATTAAGATTTTACTTCAGCACAGCTGTCTAGAAAAAAATCAGGAAATAAAGAGTTTGAATCACAGCATATGATACCTTCAGGTGACATCTCTGGAACAGTGGCCACATAAGGTCCATCCAAGAACTGAGGTTCATTGTCATTGACATCTCGAACCTTGATGATAAATTCTGATTCAGGTTCAACAGGAAGCTGAGTGCTCCTGTTGATTGCTTGTGCTCTTAGAGTGTAGAAAGGTTTCTTTTCTCGATCCAGCTTTTGTGTTACATAAATTTTGCCGTTATATTCATCGATGACAAAAAAGCTTCCAGCTCCCTCCCCAGTCAAAATGTATTTTAAGTTGCCATCCTGCTTGTCTAAATCTGATTTCAGCTGAAAGTACAAAGGAGAAAAATCAGTCACAGTTTGACAAGAATAAAGTTTTGAAATGTTTATTTTATGCTTTAATTCTATAGTGGACCCTGTCACTAACAAGCCTTCTTGAACACTAATATATGAAAGGAGGTATCTTCACATTTTCAGCCAACCATTTTAATTTTAAAATATTTAAAATATTTAAAGTATTGATATAACAGACTTATATCCATGATATACCTGAAAAGAGATGCTTCAGCTACTTTGAAGTGAAGGGGATGTATCTAAGTATCTACTTTAGTTCATTGTTTTATCAGCTCCCCTACAATTCTGCTGAAAATAATGCAAAGGTCATTAAACATTATCTAATTTTTTTTATCATTGCAGATGACACATGTACTTTTTAAGCATTTTATTTTTTTTGCTCAGCAATGCTAAGTGTAAATGTGTGCAACAGTGATGTTCTGTTCCTGTTAAAATATTAAAGAGGTGAAAAGACATTCTGTGGTGAAATTTTGTATTGTTTATTCCAAAATAAATTGATAGACATTTTCCATTTCCTTCCAGGATGATCTACATCCTCTATTGTATTGCTAGTATAAGATTTACAGTGATCATTCCTTTGATGAGGCTGAGCCTTGGAGACAATTTTTATCCAGCTGAATTTGTTCATGAGAACAAAATAATTCTGTTAACGTTAGTGAGATATAATATTTTAAGAGCAATAACCTAATTTCCTAACATGGCAGGTATCCACAGTTGAATTTTATGGGAACAAAAGTTTTCATTATGTCATTAATTGTCTATTTTTTTTCTCTTTTTATTATTGTTTTAGAACAAAAAAGTCAAAATATCTAATAGCCTGGAGACTAATTGAAAAATCCAAAGTTAAAAATATATATTATTCAACTTGCTTCTCTTATGAAACAACATGTTTAAAATGCAAATAATATGCCTAATAGTTGACTTTAATTATCTCACTATTTTGCTTACTGTTATTGACCCTAAAGTTGACTGTAATTTGTGAGACCATAGAACAGGACAGTAACATTTCCAAACTGGATCTGCTCAAATATTTTGTAATAATTTCTGATGTTGCAAAAATAGTTTTAACTTTTCTTTGGAAGATGCCTATGCCTTTTAAGATTTTCATAAGGCATAATTGTCTGCATACATCAGATGGATAATTTATTCAGAATGTGATAGGGACACTGCTCTGAGATATGAGGAACTGTTTCGTGTTCCTACTCTGTAAAGGTATTTAAGGCCTATAATATTCAGAGTTAATTATCTTTGCTGGTACAAAAGACAGAATTTTCAAGTCTAGGGGAGTTTAGAACCATTTAAAATATAATCAACTTAAATATTTTCAACATAAGTAGTTGTGTGCTAAACATGGTCCCTGTTACCCTCTTTATAAGTGGTCTGGTCAAACTCATTTTATCACCATCCAAATTTGGCATCTCACTAAGGGGCAACACAACTTCTTTGTTATCTGTAAATCTTGGTTTCCTTATCACAAAACCTAGGATATGGGAGAAGTGATCTATATGTAAATCTCAAAACTAACATGGGGCTCAGATGTGACCACAGAGTGTACAAACCCTTAGGGAGTTTGGGAGCATGCCTTTGGCAGGCTGCTAAGACAAAACCTGCCTTTAGCAATTTCACTCAGAATCATTTATCCACAAAAGATTTCATGACTTTGAACATGTTAAATGAGAGGTCCCTTACAGATGACATTTGCTGAGAAAGAATAGCAAAGGTTCTCAGTTTACTTGTTATTTAGGCTGGGAACAAAATAAATGGTCTTACCATTGTAAATGAGAACTGAGAACAAGTATTTTTTGTACTCATCCTTGTGTATCTGCCAGTGCAGTGTGGATACACACATTTATTTTTTCTTAATCTTGATAATGGAAAAGGAGTCATGAGTCTATGTTAAATGAAATTTGAAAATTTAGTTCTGACTGTAAAAAGATTTTGATATGGAATAGTGATTTAAAAACAGAGACTGTCTACCTTTGTATTTTCCTTGATGCAGTTTTCTTCAGGGCCTTAATTACTAAAAATTCATGTGTTGATCATAGACTACCACTTCATTTGCTGAAAGCAGCGCATATTCTACTCAATAAAAAGACACAAGTAAATATATCTTATTAGACAATGGTGTCACTGCAATATAAGTCCCCAGTTTACCTGTGAGAAATAAAAAGGTGAGATCATGAAAATACATGACATTTACGAAGTTTTGTTGCAGGAAACTGTTTTCAAAGTATTGGAAAAGTAATAATAATTAAAAAAAAAATAAACAGTATGTCTTAGGTTGTTCTTTCAGAAGTGAGACATCACACTTCCATAGTAATTACTTTGAAAGGGCTGTGAAAAAGTAATTAGTGAATTTTGAGCACTTCACCCTTTGGGCCCAATTAAATTTTAGTGCTAGTTAATTAGCAGCTAAACTTATTTTGGTTCATTCATCTAAAAAAGGCCTTAAAGAAAAGAAAACCAGATCTCAAGATTAAAATTACTTCTATCATACAAAAATAAATAATAATAATAATAAATATAGTGATAATAATGATAAGGAGAGAGAGAAAGAGAGGGGGGAAGATACACCCTTGTTAAGACAATTATCTTAAAGCACATTTTTAAAGGAGGGTGAAAAATAATTGCTCGTTGTGCTAAACCTACGTTAATCTAATGAACCATGCAGGTTCCTGCAGTTTCTCAGTGGTAAAAGGATTCAGTATTAATCAGCTTCATTAAAAATTAATGAGGGGTAAATCAGCTGCTACTTAGCGTAATAGAAAATCATGCTAAATACTGTTTGTAAACTACACCACACTCAGTATGGCTGCTTTGATGCAGTGCCAAAAATAGCACAAGCAAATTGCCAGATGTTGATGAGTCCTTAACTTCCATTCAGAAGAAAGAAACGAACTTTCCAGCTTTATACCTTCATCTGCTGTGTATGGAGCTAGCTTTAGTAGCAGCATGCATGTGAAATTTCCTTGACAGACATCCTCAGTGAAGGAAGGTGTTTCCTACTGCCATGGCCTTCAGCTCTGGGACTTCTCTGACCTTGAGTAAGGTCATAGGAAAGGAGAGATGTAGTACTGCCTTATTACAGCTTCCTGACCTCCTCTTTCTACATTTGTTGCTATTTCCCTTCACTGGAGATATTTGGTCTTCCAAGTCAGGGCAGAATCTGCTAATCAGCATGTTAAATCTAACCTTGTGCTGTCCTTGAATCATAAGTTATCATACCTGTCCAATATACACAGGATGTGGTGAAATCAGCTCCTCAGTTGCAAAAAGAGGCTCCCACAGCCAGCCACGTTTCACTCTTCGAGCCGCTCTGAAAGACCGAACTGTGTCTTGAGCTCTGGAGTTCTGTGTGCTGGGAGAGCAAGGCCAAAGTTGAACCAGCATCACCATGAGACACAGCAATACAGAGGAATTCATGCTGAACCGTCCTTTCAATCAATCTTAATCTGTGAAAGAGGGAAAAAAGAGAAAACTTTGACAAAGCATCGCTTTTGTCTTTCTACTTTTATAGATTGATTCTGTGCTAATGTAAGGGCTGATTTGCAGTGCTAAATTCTCCTCCTCTCCCCGAAAGTAAAGAGCTGAAACAAAGTCTATTTCTTATTAAAATAGACATCCTTTCAGAGTCTCTAGCATGGAAGTCAAGTGTTTAACTTTTCTTTATGAATATACTACACAGGGACTTTTATGCAAAAAAAAAAAAATCCTTCAATTAATTCATCTTTCAAATTAGGCTGGTTAATTGTATTGTGTAGCCTAGGAATAATTTGATTGGAATAATTGTATGTTTCTGCTTAGACAGGGCTCATTTTGAGCTGCAGTCACAAAACTGCCTGAAGGGTGAACATCTAGCCTTAGTAGCCCTGATGACTGACAGCTGAAACAGAGTGGTGCAGATGTTTTTTTAACCTCTTCTTACCCACTTTCCCAGCTCAGCAAAATGCCTTCAAAAATGTCAAAGGTGATAGGGTACCATGAAGAAGCACCAAAAAATTTACAACATTCTCCTTCCCAGCCAAACAGAGACATGGAAAAGGCAGAGGTTTTTATTGGATTCTTTGCCTGTCCCTTTAGCACAGATGATGCACCAAGGGGTTTCCATAGCCCTGAGCTGGAGGACCATGGCTACAACGAAGATTGACTCCCAGTTGATTCCAAAATTGTGCAGGATCTGCTGCTCCAGCTGGGTCCCTACAAATCTATAGGGCTTGATGGAATTCATCTGAGAAAAAGAGCTGCTGATGTCATCGCAAAACATCTCTTTATAATTTATGAGTGGTCTTGGGAATCCAGAGAGGTCTCAGCTGAGTGGAAGCTGGTGAATGTTGTCCCACTTTTCAAGAAGGGCACAAACGAGAATCCCTGAGACTACAGGATGGGCAGTCTCGCTTCAGTGCCTTATCAAGTTATGGAGAAAGTTATTCTGAGAGGTATTGAAAAACACCTGGAGGACAACACAGTAATTGTTCACAACCAGCATGACTTTATGAAAGAAAAGTGTTGCTTATCAAATATGATTTCCTTTTATGACATGGTGTCTCACCTACTTGATCAGTGGAAGCCTGTTGATGTAATCTTTTTGGATTTCAGCAAAGGTTTCAATACTTTCTCTCACAGAATCCTGCTAGACAAAATTTTCAGCACACAGCTGGATAAACACATCATGTGTTGAGTGAGCAACTTGCTCACAGGTTGAGCACAAAGTTACACTGAATGGGACAAACTATGGTGTCAAACTGGAAACCTGTCACTAGTGGTATTTCAAAGAGCTCCATGCTCAGCCCTGTATTCTTCAACATCTTCATGACTTTCATGCAGGACTGGGAGGAATATTAAGCAAGTATGCAGATGATACAAAACTGGGAGAAGCCTTTGAAGGCAGGGAGACCTTGCAGAGAAAACTCAAAAAATTAGGGGGCTGGGCAATCAATCACCAATGGTATGAATTTCAACAAGGGAAAGTGCCCAATTCTGCAGCTGGGATGAGGCAATCCTGGATGTACATACAGATAGAGGAATGAGATGCTGGAAAGCAGTGCCACAGAAAGGGACCTGGGGGTCCTGGTCAATTGTTGCCCTGGCAAGTTGAACCTGAGCCAGCAGTGCCCTGGCAGCCAGGAGAGCCAACTCTGTCCTCAGGAGCATCGGGCATAGCATCACCAGCTGGGCAAGGGGAGGGGATTGTCCCACTCTGCTCTGCACTGGGATGGCCTCACCTTGAATATTGTGTGCAGTTTTGGATGCCACAATACAGGAAAGACATTCAGCTATTTGAGAGCATCTGAAAAAGGGCCACGAAGATGGTGAAGGGCCTTGAGAGGAAGCTGTATGAGGAGAGACTGAGGTCACTTGGTCTGTTCAGCCTGAAAAAGAGGAGACTCAGAGGGGACCACATTGCAGTCACAACTTCCTTGTGAGGCAAAGAGGAGGGGCAGGCACTGATTTTTTCTCTGTGGTGACCAGCGACAGGATCCCAGGGAATGGCCCTGGAATAGAGGTTGTTGGCACAATGAAGAAAATTTTAAATATAATTCTATGCTCAGTTAAGAATAGTCATCTTCTGTGAGGCATAAAGGAAAATTTTAAAAATATCTACTATAAATATTTCAAGCCTTAAAATCCATTTGGCAATGGCATTATCCATTCTTTTCAAGGCTTTAGCAATGAAGAATAACATTTCCTATGAAGGAGAAGTCTGGTTTATGAATTTGTAACATGCTAGTCAGTCTGAAAAACACTGAAAAAAAATTGGATGCATTTATCTTAGACCTGAAAAATCCATAAGTCCTTTAGTTGTCCAGGATAAAATATGAATCTATGTATTTTAAATTCATTATTTAAGTATTAATATTTTAAATACCCATCCTTATCTGAAGGGAAATGCCATAATTGCTTAAAAAGACAGACAGGTAGTACAGAAAACTATTTATTTCCTTCCAGCAATGTTATATGATGTTGGACAACAGTTTGTTAAAATATAATCTACAGAGATGGAAAGAGAGAGAGGAGTTCTAATACAAAAGTCAAATAGAACCACAGAGACTTAAGTGTGCATTCCAATTTCTTCACATTTTGTGTTTTTTAACTGTAAAGCTATAACAGTGCAAGACAAGATTTGAATAGAAGGAAAGTGACTTGAGCACCCTCTCATTACAGTTTCCTGAAGAAAACAGCTTATTTTCCTATAGCTGCAAGAATATTTGTGACATGGAAGAAAATTTTAACAAAGCTCAGCTTGGCTCTGAAACAAGGCTTGAGTGAGGTTTAGAAGGCCTAAAGACCTTGGAGAGTCTCTATGCTACAGGTGTACTTAATGCTGAACAGTAATGTGTACACAAAGTAACCTTGAAAAGGAACATTCATTTTATTGCAGCAAATACCAAAGGACAGACTGCTCAAACAACAAAAACTGAACAGTCAAGGAGACCTTTCTGAGAAACCATAGAAAAATGTATTTCAATCACTGATTATACTTGAAGAGAGGTGTTCAATCTCAGCAATAGCAAATACTTCTGGCTAGGCTTTTGTTGCTGTTTTGGTTGCTTGTTCCAGCATTTTACACATTATTTGACAAATATCTCAGGCTTGTGGGACAGTATTTCATGCAGAGTGAATGTCAAACAGTCATTATCAAACTTGTCTGAGGACACAGTGTATAGACAACAACATAGGATTCAGAATATGGCTACGCTGGTCTGCTGTTGGCCACCTTCTTTAATGTGCTGAGCAGTTATAGATGAACAGCATTAAGTGTGCACGTAATATTTTGGAGCGTTTTGTTGTCTCCTTTTTACTAATTTATGTTAATAACCTGTGCTACATGGAGTTAACCATCACATCTTGGACAAATTGGAGCAAGTAGCTATGTTTAGATTCTGATATGCTGCATGCACTGTTAGTGTATAAAAGATTTTAACTTGAAAATACAGATGGTAGGCAAATTCCTTTAAAAACCAAAACTATTTAATAGAATTGACATCTATATTTAGCTCTGTTTTTCCCTCCTCTGCTATATCAAACATTCTCAATTTGCCTTTACTTTCAGGACCTTTCAAAGCCTGTTTGCTCTCAACATCTTCCTACTCTTTTGGCACTGAGACACTGCCTCCAGCCCCTGGCCAGCACATGTTGCCATTTTTTTATAATCCAATTTATCCCTTGTGAAATAATCACCTTCTTTCTCTTCCACTGACTGTAGCTCAGTCTCAGAAGTGAGTCTCATAAAATATCCAGAAAGTAGTTTCTTATTCCCTCCTCATTTTCTAGTCTTTTCTTTAAAAATCTAAACTTCAGTATTACCTACTTTAAAGAAAAAGAAATATAAAAGGACTCACACTGTTTGAGATGATTCTGTGCTGAGACTGCTGCCTATCACTGTGTCTAGTATTGCCTCATTATTCCCTTGTACTTTCCTGTCTTTCCCTATCCGTCAGTTGTCTCTTGTTTTACACTCATTTGCTATGGTCTTTGTAAATGAAATCACCTTGTACTCTGTGTTATAATTATAGTATGCAGCAGAAGGAAGGATTAGTAAAAGCACTGAGCTTTTGGGAGCTGTAGTAATATGCATAAATAGATAATTTTTGATAGAATAGTTTCCTCATTGAAAAAAAAGACAAAAAAGACAAATATATTTTCAGACATGAGCAAATGATCTATCACTAAAGATTTCCCAAGGGGAAGAAAGAAATGGGAACCATTGTTCTGCTCCTGTCGCTTTGGAAGTACATCTCAAATTTTTCTCACATGCAGTGAGTTGCAGTAATAAAGACTGTTACTTAGACCAGAGTTACAAGAATATCCATTGCAGTTGCAATGAGTGGGTTACAGCTTGTAAAGCTTATAGAGCAGCATTTTCCTCTCATACCCAATTCAAACCATGAGTTTCCTGTAGACTAGAAACAGATTTACCTTCTTGGAACAAAGCTGATTAGTCCTTTCTCAAGTTTGTTTTGGAATCCTCACCAAGTGACATCCTGTCTCCATTTGAAACTGGATGTTATTTTAGGTGTGCTAGTAGTCTGACTTGGTTCTGAGTTCCCTTTGTTTTGTTTTCTTTTCTTTTCATTTATGATTGTGAAATTACATTACAAAATAATAAGTGCTAATACCTAGCATTGCAAGAAAAACAGTAGAAAGAAGCAGGGGTCTAAAAAACACTGCTTCTGGGATACAGTGAAGTTTGATGATGGAGAAAATAAAAGACTGAAGCTGGAGACAAACAGCAGCTTTCTAAAGCTAAAAATTAAAAAAAAACCAAACCAAACAGCAGATTAGAGTGCAGGTGATGAAAAATTCTGTTCCAGATATGTTAGTTGAAGAATAAGGAACAACCAGTTTAATTTTGTAACAAAAGTCCCCTAATTTGATCTAAGTAAAGCCTTTTTATTAGGAGGTAGCAAAACATTGAAATATGGCAACAAGGGTTGTGATAGATACTCCTAAGTTAGAGACCATCAGGACCACTCCTATACATGGCTGATCCTATTTACAGCCCAATTTTTAAACAGTGACTCCTGAGAAAAACAAATCTCTCTGTCCTTGAAGGTACTCAGAGAAAAAAAAAAGAAAAAAAGCAGACTGAAAGACATATCTTTTGCAGAATTTGTTGTGTATTGTCTTTGCTTGTTTTAATAGCATCAAGCAAACAACAAGAGGAATAATTCATGTAAGCCAATCTAATTCATTAATATGCAGCTTCTGAAACATTTCTTATCTCAAGAACAGCCTTAACATGATGTTGTTTCAGTTGAATGTTCTGTTTTATGCATCAGTGTTATTATGATTGTAGTGAAATTTGTCTCCCTTGCATGTTGCTATCTTTAATTTTCACTTAATAGGATAAAGAAGAAAGGGTATGTGTAACTAACCCCTACAGATTACCATGTCATAAAAAGCTTAAAGGAATAGAAAGCTTCATATTTCTCCACTACAGACTTGTACATTTGTTCTATGTCTACTGTCTACTCGACCCAATTGCATTTAATGTGGTTGAATACTGAGGATGCTGGTGTATTATAAGTTTTACTACTCCATCTTCTTTCCAGAAAACACTAGGTATGGACTCATTTCCATTGACTAGCTTAGGTCATGAGCAATATTGTAGGCACATAGACTATATTACTTCTGCAATTCTCAGAGAATTAGTATCTCTCTATATATATAATATATATATATTTGTATATATATATCTCAATTATTTTAACTAATGCATATGTTTTTTGGGTTTGCTTGTTTGCTTTTTGGGTTTATAATCTTTACAGAACAATGTTAAAATGTGTGCAAAGTAGTGGGCTTAATTCTATTCTTGGTACTTCTTGAATTTCAGATAGAGTAGGATAATAATTTTTATAGCTTTGCGTTGAAGCTCTACATTATCTTTTTCATGTATTTCATCTGTGATTTGGTCTTTTGCAATCAGTACCAAGATTTTTTTAAAGTAATTTTTCCATTCTTCTTTTATTTTGACTATTTTATTTGGAGACACTAGAAGAAAGCATACTGAACCCCTAAGGAATAAATATGGCATATCTAACTCCAATTATGCTGGAAGTCACTATTGTGACACTAGTGTTTAACTAAAATTATAATGAAGCACCAGTGAAGAGAAAGCACTAAAATTTCCAAGAATTTATTTTGCAATTTGAACTTAATTTTTTACTAAGTGCAATCACAGTTACCATTTACCATACATACATATTGGGTGATTGACTGAGTGATTAATTGATTTTTGTGACGGGGTAAAACTGACACTGATCTTGCTGTAGCTCAAGGCATCTTTTCCACAAGTCTCTCAGCTTATATTTATCTGCCTGATTTTTTTTCTTTATAGTTGTCTAGTTTGCCTATTATTTTTATTGAATCTAAAAATTTTAATTTAGTCTATTTTGACTTTCGGGTCTTTCACATATTTTTATTTTTTAAATAAATTTGGACTGCTATATCTAACAAGTATTCTGAATTTAGTTATATTGTTTTCATCAGAACTAACATCTCAATGTAATATTCTCTTCAGTCAATTAATTAGCGGTGTATCAAAAATTGTCTTTCTAGTCTGCTGCACTAGTAGCTACTTTAAAAGCTACTACTTAACTTTGAGAGGTGTTTTCTTTAATGCACATCTTGATGTGACATTTGACCAAATTGTGTTGACTGGTAGTGCATATTAACACAGTATGGCTGCATGTGTCTCTACCAGTCACCCATAACTTCACTTACAGGGAGACCAATTACTTAGATGTTATGAATGTATTTAAATTCCATTTCATTCTAATTGGCATATTATTTTCTTCATTTTGAAAATATACCATTGTGTCATTAAGGAAGGCCTTCAAACTGTTATATAGAATTAGCAGCGTAATTATCTCTCAGATATACATGAACAAAACAGCTTAGAGAAAGGAATCTTTTAGTTGATTAGTGCCTCTAAGGCTGTGTATTTTAATCAGTGTAGAGCAGACTCACTAGAAATCATGTCATTCTTAGTTTTATATATATTAACATTGTATATTACACATCCCCCATATTTCACTACAATATTTGTTGCACTGTACAAAAAGCCCAAATGCCATTTTGGATGACAAACCCCTGAGTCTTCAAAGCATGACAAGCAGTAGCTAGATTTCTGCCCCTAGTAGATATTCAAAACATCTTTTGCAGTATCAGATTGTGATATTTATTTCTTGAAATCCTATATCTTCCATTAAAAACCTATGACAACTCTAGCTGAGTTGAACTCTTGCAGATTTGTTTAAAATGAGGGGAAGGGGGGCCAAGGTGTAGGATGAGATGTCCCGCAGTCAGTAAAAAAATGAGAGGTAGAGCTGTTACTTGTTAAACTCACAAGTCAAAGGAGATTATATAGAGGATGTGGTGATGTTCTGTATGTTCTGCAACCTCATTCTGGAGTACCATTGATAGCTCTCACTTCCTTAGTGGAAAATTCCCTATATTAATCACCAATAGACATGAGTAAACCAATATTGAGAAACAACTCCTTAATTAATTAAAGTCGGTGACTAAAGGTATTTTATTCCGTATGAACTTTGGCATATAAAACTGGCTTCACAATACATATTTACTGCTGGCCATGAGCATACATAATGATGCAACCAGTCTGTTGCCTTTTTCAACTCTGATCAACCAGTATTTTTAGAACTAATTAATTGATTGCTGACCTGTAAGTTTGCTGAAGATATATGTAGCTAAGACCAGCTCAATATTTTTGTGTGTGGAGCAGCATTCTTATGTTTGGTGTAAGGGCTTGCTGCCGCTCACTGCTGTGATCCTGGCAACAAAGATTCTCATGAATCTTTGAAACACATGATTATGAAAACACAAAATCATTATTTCACTCACTGTTATCAACCACATAACATAGAGCAGGAAGCAAAGCCTCAAACATTTCAGTCCTGCCCGAGGCAGGAGACCCAAGTCTTGTCACTGCAATTTTTCAGAGATCCTTTAGAAGGAACCTGGAAAAGGTGACCCAATCCACCTAAAAATCTCTAGGTACAAAGAAAGTCTCCCACACCATTCCCACCAACAAAATAGAATGTGTGTGTGTACGTAAGGATAAGGTTCTGTTGGGCAGGACTCTATCAGACAGCTTTTGCTCTACAAAGGTGACCTTTGGAAGTGCTGATTGAGGTAAATACTGCATAGGGATTGAGCCAGAGGCAAGCCAATGTTTCTGTAAACTTCCTCTCTGAGTGTTTGTGTTACTGTTTTTAAGACAATATTAAAATGAAATCTGCAACATCAGAAAGTAATAAAGAAATTAAGTGTTTCATTTGGAATCTACTGACTTCCCCCAAAAGGACTGGCAGGTATCACCAAGAACACACACACACAGATGAGGTGGATTACCCCAGAGGCAATTAAACCTTTGAGATTGCTCCCTGGCTGATGTGCCATCTTGTGTTCTTCTCGAAGTGTAGCTTTTCCACATGTTATTAACTGAGGTATGAAGCTATTTGATGAACAGTTTCACAGACAAGACATAAGGATATTCCTGCTTCACCTTCTTTGTAGGGAAGAAAAATGAAGCAGGAAGAATATTTGTCTCTTGGCTAAACATCAGTAAATTAATGATTATATTTTGTTGTTGTTCACAGACTTTCTGCCATACAGCTAAACACACTTCAATCCAGATGCTTCCTAGCTAAAGAAAAAATTGAAAAGCTTACCTTAGAACTTAACTTTATGAAAAATTATGTTCATTCTCTGTATTCATTCAATAGCTTTGGCAATTTTATTCTGACATAAAAAATTGATTTGGTAAACAGATGATGAGATGTTAAAAGATTCAGTTATGTAAGATTCAGTACCAGTAGCTGTGGTATACTGCACTGTCTACACTAAAAATAAGCAAGCATTTAGTTTTAATTGTAGCTTTCCTTAACTGGAACTATTATTTATTTCTAAGATAGTTTGCACTATAGAAAATTACGACTAAAGCCATGTATTTTAGCATAAATATTTTGCTGATTAAAAAGACTAACACATGTACACAGTAAAAACAAATTCTTGCCTTCTGGCATTTGCTTTTTATTGCAGGCAAGTAGCAAATCCAATTACAAGATGTTTGATTCACTGGGCAAATCCTACTGGAACATTTTTGGCTCTGCAGGATACCACTCAGTACTGAAGATCTACTTGTCAGCATAATGATGTAAAGGACCCCATTCTGTGATTCACACTTGAATCTGTTTGCCAAATGATTTTCAGGATGACACTTCATGAAATGCTCCAAAACTCTCTTTAGGATTTAGGTTCTTTTAATCTCTTTAATTCATAATTATTCTTTGCATACATTAAAACTAATAGTGCAGCGAACTCACCTTTTCCATGGTTTTGGAGAAGATTTAATTCCTCCAAACATGAGATAAAAAGAAGCTTTGATATTTAATTTAAGAGGATGCTCTTTGCTAGAATTTGACTTATGTTAAACTTCTGGGTTTGGTCTTAGAGTTAATTTTCCACATAAAATGAGGCAAATCAGAAACACCCTGAAATGAAATCATTCCGTGTATGTCAGTGGAAAACCAGAATTAAATTAGATTTTAATGCTTATATTTGAGAAAACTTACGAGGATGCATGTGTAAAATAAGTAAATATTGAAGGAAGCAGTCCCTTATAAGCAGCTAAGGAAACCATATCTTTACATTAAACACCAACAATAACAACAACAAAACCAAAAAAACCCCCAAAAACCAGAAAAAAAACCAAAAAAACCCACATAAAAATTCAAACAAACAAACAAACAAAAACAAAACAGAAAAACCAAAAAACAAACAAACAAAAAAACCCCCCACAAACTAAGGAGAGGAAAAAAGGCTGTTTTAAAAAATTTTTCATTAAATTACTTTGTTCTCTGTTTATTAATAAAACACATTAGGTAAATAGAGCAAGGAGAAATTACTTTTGTATGTAGAGTTTTCATTATAAGTTAGAAAATCTGTTCTGATATGTAATCCAGTTATTCAGTTTAAAGGTATACTTTAAATGTGTGGACCGAAAAAGTCTATGCACCACCACAGTGGAAGTCAGTTGGAAAAATGCTGAAAGAATGCACCTGCCTCAGAAAGTCTGCAGTTGTATCAGATAGGAAAGGGAAGAACGTGACTGTTTTTTGAGAGACAACACACTGAAGAGTATGCATATTTTTCAGAATAGTGAGAAATAGAGATAAAAAATGCCTAACTGACAAAATTTCTAAAAATATAACATATTTCCTTCCCTTTTTATTCTCTTAATATACTACTCAGTTGATGAATCTTCCCTTATCTCCTGCAATGGGATAGACTCTGTTTCTGTTTTCCTTAGGTCTCAATGATCTAAGGGTTGTCTCTCCCTTACCTCTGATTTCAATATTTCACTGCTCTAGTTAACCACCAAGAATGTATCTTTTCTTCACTCATTCTGTGAATTACATTAAAGTATAATATCCTTTTCTAAACTCTCATATATATATATATATAAATAAAATTTATTAGGTCCTTATTTGATTCAATTAAACACTATAAGAATTTTCAGGCACTGAGCTATTCAGTGTATAGGAGCAGAGCATTAGGTCATCCAGGCAACACAAAGGGTGTTGTACGATCAATTTTGTATCAAAATTTTTCAAAAAGGAGTCCTTTTCATTTCTGTCATGTTTTGAGGTGCGGAATAAAATTTTACAGGTAAGGTCCAACAAAGACCATCAGATTTGCAAACTGTGCCTTTTTCTTTTTTTTTTTTAAATGCAATTATGTTTTATGAGTCATAAATAAAGAAAATTGTGAAAATAGAAGGAAGTTACTATAAATTGATATTACATTCTCCAAAAAATTCTTGACTTAAAAGCTATTTTTAAAGGATATGTGTGAATTTAGGTCTTTCTGACATCCTTATATTCTGACATAACATCAAGATATACTATCAGGCTAAGCAAAAATAGAATCTAACTTGCATAGTATCAGGGAATTCACTCTCCATAGTCATGTTGCCTCGTGATATCTCAGAGCATAATTTGTGTCCATTACTTGCATGCTCACCCATAGAATTTCTCTTATTACCTTGCTACTTGGTACATGTAACTCTTCCTATAAAGCAGGGGGGAATGCGGTTTATACTTCCATTGCCATTCAACATAGTCCTCACAATGAATCAAAATAGGATATCTTTGGGTATTATTATTAATTATTCATTCACTTTGACTAAAAATCCACTAAGAAGGAAGTGATGAACATCGTTAGAATATGTGTTGAAATTTGTCTTTTGAAAAGTCATCGTTCAGGTTTCGCTCTGTTGTTGGGTGAGCTCTGTCAGGTGTCTATGTAGGAAAGAAATTTGAAAAATTCCTGCTATTATTTGGTGCCTTGAATACCCACACATGCTGCCTTTTCAACACACTTTTTTCACTGGTCCTTACATTCTAGTCATTCTCCAAGTTTCGCCTTGTTTCATATGGGGAAAGAAAAAAATAAAACTGTGTGATAGTCATGGAAAATTGGATTAAAAATTCAATATGGCTAATGACTTCAGAATAACTCCCAAATAACTCAGATTATGTTAATTCAATGAATTGTTATTTTTAGTTGTCAAAATTACTTAGGTTCTGGACTAGTGCTGTTGATAAAAAAAGGCAGACACCCAGATCTCTTTGATGCTGGAAAAATACTGGTTTTTATTTCTCCTTTTTTTTTGTTCAGATTTTTTAAACTTTCCATTAATTTCTTTCATTTTTCAACCATTTTTTCCCTTACTAAAACATGATTCTTCCTCTTTCTAGCCTACATTGAAGAATTCTTTCTCACTGAGAAGCTGAGGCACTGAATGTTCCACCCCACTTTTTACCCCTTTCTTCATTTACAAATGTTTCCTGTTTGCACCTCAGTTTAATGAATTACCTATTCACCCATCTGTTCTTTCTCCACTGCTGTAGGTCATCTGCAATAACAATTTATTGCATCTTTTTCCCTCTTTATAATCTTTGTGTGTCATTTTCCCCTTGTTACCTGTGTGACCCTCTCTTGCTTCTCTGCTCTATGCTACCTCTCAAACAGACCTCTTCGTGCAGATTTCTTTTGATATTTTACTTCAGAGAAGCTTATTGTAAAAAATTATATTGTTGAGCCAAAGTCCCTGCGTGTCATTCAGAGGGTAATTTTGCCAATTTCAAGAACTCTTATGTACTTTGTAGCCTTAGCTTTTACATTTCCAACTGAGCAGGTATCATCAGGACTTTATATATTATCAGAGTATTGAAATACACAATCAGACTCAACATTTTTACATTCCATCACCTACTTTTTCTTTCAATTTAAGAAACTTCTTAAGCCAAGAAGCAAGTGGAGAAGACAGGCAGAAATGGAAGGAAAGTAATTCCTGTCTAGGATGATTTTAATAGGGTAGGAATCATGGTTAATGGTTAGTGTCAAAAAGGGATATACTGGAAGAGTCAGACGTTTAAAATGCAAGACTTTATTTTCACAAAGTGATTAGGAAAGAAAGAAGTTATACATGGAGTAAGGCCTGCATCAGAAGGGGGCACCAAGTGTGCTGAGCTGAGGGATTTTCAGTTCACAGGGGACATTCAGAGGACAACTTCCCTCCTGGTCAGTACACAGTCCTGTTGAACAGGGCTTTAAAAAAGAACAGAAAAGTCCTTTGCATATTTCAGTTTTCTCCTCAGCTTTAAAAACCTTACCAAGCTAAAATCTGTAGCTATGTCCAGTATAGGTCAATTGAAGTTTTTCGGAAATATTACTTACAGGACGGTTTTGTGTTCTTTCATCTGAAATATTTATCAATTGTTGAAATTCAATGAAAGAAACACGTGTCTGGGAGAAATCAGCAGAGCCTTCTGTTAAGTATGGACTACTCTCAGTTGTTTCAAAAGAATATTAAAACCAACAAAGGCTGGGCTGGTGTCATGACATCAGTGTGGTGCACTGCATGGTGAAACTAGTGTCTCCAGAACAAAGGAGCTAACTGAAAGGAATAAGAAAACTATAGAAATTGTTATCAGACCTTGATAATGAAGTGGCCCAAGACTTACTACCTAAGGAAGATGTGCAGTTGAGAAAGGAGCAGAGTTTGTGGAAGGCAGAAATAATTTGAGAAGATTTCAAAGAGCTATGAAAAACTGTATTGACATGAAGGACACAGAAGGCTTGGAGTTGAATTAAGTTGCAAAAAGGCAATTTCTTCAAAAATTATACTCGTTTAAGGAGAATAACAGCTCCAGGATAAGAATGAGTGAAATTGAAATATTAATTTCCTGAGAAAAAGTTCTGGATAAAGAGGCAAAGAAACAACGTAGACTTTTTTTAAAGGGAACAACGTAAACATTAAAAAATCCAAAAAAACTAAAAACTAAAAAAAAAATAAAAAAGAGAAACCCACCAATACCAAACTAAATGAAATTTAAAAATATATTGCAGGTACAGTTGACGCTATACAATTAATTTAATATTGCTATCTGTATTGGTTTTCTTAAGTAGAAGAGACTGTATAATGTTTCACCTTGGAAACTTGCCCATAAAAATTAGAGACTTATGGTGTTAAGTTGGCAAAATATGACCAGGATTATTTCTGCCATAACAATTACCAATTTTTATTGGTAATTTTCATGTGTCTCTATAAATTCAAACAGCAGCTCAAGGAGAAGAGCAGGAAGTAAAAGCATGGATTGTAATTCCCATCTCTCACTGCATTAATTACTAGATTTGTGAGACATATGGGGGAATTTCCTCTTGGAAGTAATGTTTTAATAAAATCTCAAGATGGGAGATAGGAGGCCTCTTCATGGATGCACACATACATTTATTAAAGATGATATGCAAGGCTTTGGGTACTTCTTTTAAAGTAAATCCCTTCACAGTGGTGCATGAAAATTAGTACTGAAGAACTCATACTTCAGAGTTCATTAATGAGTGGATACCTTTCAAGCCACTTCTTGGCCCTGGACAGGGACATCAACATTCTTGCTTTGTAGTGTTTTCCTTTCCTTCAACAGGCTATGGAACTCTATTTGGTTCCTGTGGATCCAATTGGGTAACTTCAATGCATATAAATGTATGAATATGTATGAGCTTTCAAAGATATCATGATTCACTAAATCTTAATTTTCCCCTCAAAATAAGTTCTTACAAAAGAAATTACTGTAATAAGTTTTTATGGATAGCTCACTTTTTAAAAACTACTTCACCACATAATTCCCCTTCTTTTAGGAGTCTGAGTTCTGACTTTAATTCATTGCAAGCCAACAGAAACTGGGAAGTCCATGAAGTTGCCATAGTAACTCAATAGACAAAGACTTAATTCCCTAGTTTATATAAGACAGAGCTCATATCCTGCAGACAGTAATGGGCTTAAATTATTTAGGTCTTTAAAGTCAATGGATTATATATATTTAAAAAAATAAGTGTCAGTTCCTTAGTTAGTGAAAAATGGGCTTTGATTACCCTATGCTGTCTCAAAAGTATTTGTGTGGGAGATAGGAAGACAATCAAAAAGCCAAGGTGAATGAAAAGGAAGAGAAACCACGGTATGGTAAAAGTAGTTCTTTCCATGTGAAGAGAGGCTATGAGTTATGCTCTTCGCTTATTAAGAATTTATTTTGAAAAAATCCCTCAGCTGTTAAGATTCATAAACGCCATGGATTTAAGAGAAAGAAAAGATGGCACACTTGGAATTTTGCAATCTGGTGAAAACAATGTGATTGATGCCAATTGTTGTTCCCCATTCACAAATATAATTTGCAGTAACAGTGCTGAGGCTACAAGATATGGAACGGCAAAACTGAAGAAGTGTGTTGAAAAATGTGTTGTGAACTACATAATTTTGTCATAGGAAGTAAGATTTACTGAGGGGCACTACATAATTTTGGATTAAGAGTGTGGCATAATCAACAGGCTGGCTTGTGTCAAGATGAATGTGACAAAAGTAATAAAAAATAACTACATATTTGCTTACTCCAAACAATTTCCTGCTTCTCAGCTTTTTGATCACAAACTGAAAATCTCTTACTTAGAATTGATTTGAGATCATCCACTAACAGAACAATAGCTCTTTTCTTTTTCTATCTGTTTAATTTTGCCCTCCTTCCCCACACCTACTTTATGCCACATTTAGCAATTGGGTTGATTGAAATCATAAACCAGGCCTGCTGCATTGCAACTTTCCTAAATAGCATTGGTAAATATAAATACAATAAACATTTTTTGGGAACATTGCACTAGTAAATGTATAAGGATTTTTAATCATCAAATCTACCAATAACTTCAAGTGTCTTAGAAAACAAATTCTACATAATTTAATTATTTAATTCCTTCAACTAATAAATTGTGTAGGTCTTTTTCATGAGGCTCCTGAGTACATCAGTTATTTATTTTAATCCTGCAAGTGCAAAAAGAACAGCTCATGTGGGAATTGCCGCTACAGCTCTATTGTATTTCATGTTGCTTTATTTATTCTTTTCTTGTATTTTAATTTGTATACCAGATTTCAAAAAGATATTGAGCCTGAAAGTTTCCCAAGCACATTTAATTTGAAGAGCAGACTGACATCTGTATTTCTTCTAGAATGGGAGCTCATCATGCAATCAGACTTTCATCCTTGTATTTACATTTTGTGTCATTTCAACTATCTCCTATTGTTCCAGTGTTTTGGGTCGTTTTATAGTTTCCTACTCATGACATGTAAACTGTAGATAAATGGCATGAAAGGCAACCGGACATGAAAAACTATTCAGACAAATAAAAATAAGATTGTTATCTGCTGAGGAAGCAGAAGGATCAGGGAAAATAGGGACCGGCTAAGTATGCCACTATCATAAATTTCTTTGTTGCTCCATATGATAACAGAAGGGTTAGGTTTGTTTTTTTGTTTGGTTTTTTTTGTGGTTTTAGGTAAGTTTTCCCTTGTTCAGGAAGTTCTCATGAGTTGTGAGATACTATAGGCAGTTGCCTTAATGATAGGTTTGCTCTCATCTCCCTTTTCTAACCTCCACTGCTATTCAGCACACTTGATTTTTAAGGGGTCACTTACAGAAAACATACTTTTATATTAGAAAATATTCTCTAATTTTGAACTTCCTATTTATTTATTTATTTATTTATGGGTTTGGGTTTTCTTTTAGTCATGTATTTTTGGTTTTTTTTGTCTCTCAAATTCTGTTACGGAGCATATGAACTTTGTATTTTATGTACTACAGCCTAGTTAGCCTTCCATTGTAAGTATTAATTTTAACCAAATTATCTGCCCTCTGGACACTCCAAATCAGAAGACTGCTCAGGAACCTGGTGTCTAACTCACTACTTTCACAAAGGCCATCATATATGCCAGTGTAATGTATGGAGGGTATTTGCAAAATACAGATATGTGCTTACTTAATTTGGGTTGAAATTTCACTAGGGCTTTGTTTAAACAAAAATCAGGTTAAAGTATCTAGAAAACTGGCCAAAAATTCAAGTAGGGATAAACTAGGATTACTCCCTGGTCTCACGGTTTTGCTGCAGAGAAACATGTAAACAAAAGGGCAATAACAATATTTTAGTCCTGAGTTCTTGCTGTTATTGCCAATTCCTGTCAGCCAGGAAAGTAAATTCTGTACATTTTCACTCTCATTTCCCTTCAAATTACTTTTGTGACCTCCTTGCCCCTAACTGAAATATGACTCCAAATATACATCGCAAATGCTGATTATGTTATTGTACTATTTCACCTTCGCTGTGCAGTATCAAAGGAGCAGAAACAGGGACAGGGTATTGGCATGGTGTTGTGGAATCTTAAACACAGCACAGAAATCCCCCTCTTTGGGAAGCGGCCAGAGCCATTATCCATGCTAAGAGAGCCAGCAAAGCAATGTGAAAACAAAACAAAAAATCCCTGCTGGACAGAAAGTGTCATTTTCGAAACAAATAAATACAAGGGTTTCAAGTTTCCTTAGTAGAACATTAAAATAAGCTCTACTCTGTAGAGTAATGTATAAATCTAGTTTGTTGATTCTACCCATTGCTGAAACAGTGTAAAGAAGGATTAGGTAAAACTAAAAGAGGCAAATGTAGGAAGCATTCACACAAAACCTCCAAGAGAAAAGAGGTAACATGCCAGCTAGAAGAGGGAATAGATCAAGGATTTTAGATCATTTTGTCTTTTGGGACATCTTGCCATTTCTTCCACTTGATATCCAATGAGCTTTACAGAATGCAAACAGAAATATTTAAAATAAGCAAATATGCAAGTACTAGAGCTTAAAATTGAAATATGCTTGAACAAAACATTTTACCTTGAGAAAATGACTGAACTCTGAGCTACTTCAAAGTTTGAAAATTCAAAGTTAATCAAATTATCTGAAATTTTTCAATGTATTATCTTTCTTTGTGGAAGAGAATGAGAAGGGAAAAAATTATCATATAAAAATCCAGTTAGTTCATATAAAGAGTAAACGAGACTGGGCATTTTTATGTGTGGATCACACCACTTCATTTTTTTTCAAATACTGATGTCAAACTGTAAGATGAACTATTTGCAGCCAGGATCAAGTAGAGACCAAATAGGCTTTGTGAAAAAACAACCTTAAACTAAAATATGATCTATTATAAAAATTCTTGCAGTACAGTCTATTTGGATTTATAATCTTTGTGGAAGTAGCAATTGATTCAATATTCAGGCCACACAATTCATCTGTAATGAAAGCACTTCACCTTGAAGAGCACTTCCACTGGCTCTCAGTAGAACATTGTTCTATATTGAGAATCCAGGGGTAAAGTAATTTTAAGAGTTCCCTTTTTATCCCATCAGAGGACTATGTTGTTCTTCTGCAATCTTCTTAAAGAATAGTTTGCAGTTTATACCTTACAGTTTAACAGCTGTTTTCAGTAGTCTGCCTTTTCCCTCTCTACTTACACCAGATACTTTTGCTGCCCCTGGTGAGCCCCTCTTGTTCTTTCAATGGAGAAATTGTATGCTGTGAATTGAACAAACTATAAGAAAAAAACCCAAACAAACTAAAAAGCTGGGGTTTTTGCCAAGTTATTTACTACTTGTACAATAGAAGAGAAGGTTTGAAGGAAGAAAATGCCTGATAAGGCAGGAGAGTGACTGTCATGCTTACAGCATATTTTATGGCTTCAACTCCTTTGTAAAGATGGTTTCTTGTGAAGGCTAAGGTTAATCTGTTGTCACAGGACTTTTTCTTGTACAGTGTTGAGTTTCCTGACTATTTTAATACAAGGTCTAAGAACTACTTCCAACATCATTACATATAAATCCAAGTGCTCATTCTCCTTTAGAATGCCTGTACAATATCACCAAAACGATGGGATTTATTTCTGCTGAGGAAGCAGGATCAAAAGAACTGAAAGAAAATTATTATTTCAAGGTATTTTTTTATTATTTTAGCACCCTTTCCTAAGTGAAATACAAATATCACAAAATAGAACATACTTGTAGTTTAAGTCCTTTTTCTATCTGATAACAAAGATCCTTCCTGATTTTCTCTTTCTTTATAGAAAGAGGTCTTTGACTAGGTTGAGTTCAATGGAATAAATTGAATTCTATAGGTTGTGTTTACTGCTATCAGAAAATATCAAACTATATCAAATTTCAAATCTGAAACTATGCCAAAAATTCCCCTGCTGTAATTGTAACTTATTTTCTTTATCACAGATGTAGAAATGGGAGAGTTAGAGTACACTATGACTATTGGAAAACAAAACATGGACGTATAAACATCTATACAGAAATATTCTAAATTTTAGAAATAGTTTAGAAGTTCAAGGTAGACAATAGCTTCCAACCTTGTATGTGATTTGATGGAAATGCTATCAACTTGCTTATCTTTTATATGTACATATTTAATTTTTTTAAATTGTAAACAGTGGTAAACTATTATTATGTATCAATAACTTGCTGCCTAATGGGGTAGACCTGAATACCTAAAAAAATTACTGTTGAGGTATGCCCTTTTAAATTCTTTAAGTCTTATCAGTGCCAGATAAGTGAATTAATATTTTTAATACAGAAAATTGTTTCAATGTTATTTTATGACCATTATTTTAATAAATATCTTGGTATTAAAAATGCAAATTGTGAGGTTTCTATGCAAAAATCATGTGGTTTAGCATCTCTGCTTTTCAAAACTTGTTTTCTTCAAATTCTTTTCCTCTCTTGGGAGAGAGATGTGAGAAGATATGAATTTAAAATTGCTTTTTTTTTAAATGACTTTTCATTAATTGTGAAGTAATTTCAAACTAATCTTTAGCTAACTCTTAACCTCATGAAGCAGTGCTGGGCAAGACCCAGCAGGCTGTGGCTGATAACCCCCACCCCGTGGTTTGTCAGCAGCGCCGCTGTGACTGAGTGCCTGAGCTCGGTGGTGACTGGCAGGGCCGGGCTGGCTCAGCATCCCGGTTATCCCGGGTTATCTCCTCCCCCAGCTCCGGGAGGCAGCCAGCCACCGGCGACTGCTGAGCCTGTCACCCACGGTTCAGCCTCGCAACAAGCAATCGATGTGTCTGATGGGCAAATTCCTTGCAGTGTCTTTTACACAGATGAACTCGCTGCCACTTGACAGAGTTCCAACCTTTTACACCTATTAAGGAAGGAAACAATAATGCTGTCCTCTTCTCTTCAGGGTTTTCTATATGCTGCCCCTGACTGTGTCCTAAATGAATCAAGAAATCAATTTGCAGCCTCTCAGCCTCAGTTAAATCAAACTTATTCACAGTTTCTGCTCAGTAAAAAACATCCCGTGCTTCTCCCCAGTACCCACTGTCATTTTAACAAGATCTAGCAGAGCCTTGGCCAAAGCTAAGGCTGTCCGAAATGTTTGATTTTACTATTTTTTTCCCTCTTTTTAGTTTTTCTTGTTACCTTTTTATTATTTTATTACTTTACCTTTATTAGTATTATTTGTGTAAATTATTTCTTCTCCTAGAATCATTGTCTGCTAAATACAGCTGCTAAATGAGGTATAAAATTAAGTTTATCACCAGAAGAATGGATCATAATATGGAATAAAGTTCTTTTATTGAAAAATAGTGATGATAAGATGAAATATTACAGTGTTTATTGTGAACTTGTAGACATTATGGGCCTGGTAATAACCTAAAAGTTTATCTAATTTTTTTCATGCAAGTGTTTATCTTTTATGGAATAGATAACATTTTTGCTTTTTTTAACACAGAGACTGAGGCCCCCAGATTTTCTTGAGATGGCATTTATTCATTTAAATACCTTAAGTTAAAGAGTGTAATGTCTTATGCATCCTCCCTAAATAGTCAATGGAAAGAGAAAACTATCTGTGCTTTACAGCATTGTGAGAAAGGTGAGCAGCATATGGAATCTAAAACATCATCTTTTGTCCAGAGAGAATCTTGGCAATTAGCCTAAGGTAATAATTACTTAAAGACATCTACAGGCAGGTCACATGTTCCTCTATTAGGAATGTTTTCATCTCAGGTAGCAAAAGATGATTCCAGTAAAGGAAATTAGACCAGAACAAAGATGTTTCATGCATTAACTAGTTTAAAATAATGTTTAAAATTCATAAAAAATATGCTATTTTTCTTTTTTGTACAAACTACTTTGAATTATAACATATGCCTCTTTTTTTAAACAATTTGGTTTTTTTAGATCGAACAAAAGTGATAATGTTATCCAAAGGAATTGGTATTTCTTTTTTTTTTCCAGTGTATTTAAAAAATATAAACAAAAAACTTCAGAAAACTTTTTCACACGTATTTCAATCCCTACTTAATGCAGTCGATTGCCAGAATGCTTTTTCTCCATATGATTACTAAGATTTATGATCAGTATGATCAAAATGTCATAGATTATAGTATCATGCTAAGATATGAATCCTAACCACCATGTCACATAGAAAGAAAAAAAAAAAAAACAAACATCTCTTTTGTATATGAGAAAATATCAAAAAAAATTTAAGTTTTATTACCTCACTTTATGTGTGATTTTGTTGCACATACATTAAAATTATCTCATTTTTCATGTGTTAGAGGTAAATCTTTCACTGAAATTAATTCATTCTCGAATAGGTTCTGCTATATCAGCCCATAGGATCACCTCATTTTCTGGGTTTGGGTATAGTGAACATAACTCCAAAATACCCAGACATAAAAAAAAGAAAGCCTACAGGCAACAATTATGAATTCCTAGAAATCTAAAGTTGCTGTCTGTGGAAGGCCGCTGAAATTGTTCCAAGAGAGTTTATCTTCAGATATCCTACTGAAATAGTGTGTTTTTTACTCCCTTTGACACTTATGATTAGTAATACTCAGGAATACACTCCATCATTTTTATGATGCAACAGTTTTTGCTGTGCTGTCTAGTTTTCATTTGAAATAAAATGGGCTGAATCAGACTGTAGTAGCTCAGACTTGAACAGTATTTCTCCACTTGGAAATCAGCTATTATACTGAAGAGGCTATCTATCAGAAAAAAAAAAAAAAAGAAAGGAAAAGAAGAAAGGAATATACAGGCAAATTACACAACAAAAACCCAATGGAGGAAAAAGCAAAAATCCACGATTTATGACAACTTAACAGTTATTCACATCTCTGAATTATTTACTTTTGAAGTTTGTGTAATACAGATGGCAAATGTGAATATAAATTTATATTTCAGAGTTTTTTGAATGTTTCATGCATGCAACAATACCCTCCTTGTAGACACTGCATTTCAGAGTAAGTTATTGCTTTAAATTTTCTCCTCTCCTGAGAGAATAATTTTGTTTCAGGGGAAATAAACAATATTATCTACTGAAAATAACATATTTTTTAATATTTAATTATTTGGGGGGTTAGGTTAATTAGTTATTAGGTTTGGTCTTTAAGGATTTGATGTAATAGCAGCTTGGGATTTTTTGTTAGTGCCGGGTTGCTAAGAGCACTCATTTACATGTCTGGGTCCTTCAGGTGGTGGTGGTGGAACTAACGAGCTCTGCCCATCAAATGAGGATGCTGCATGATCCAGTGTTGAGCTGTCACCTGAGGGTGACTCAGGCTTCCATTGCGAGCAGTTTGTGGTGCCGCTCTGCAGGAGGAGATGCCAACAGAGGAGAAGAGCTCTGGAATGCCCAGTCACAGTCATGGTGCAGAGTGCTGAGTGTTTGAATGGGGGATCCCTGCTGGATATCCACACGTGGGACCAGCAGTTAATGGGGCAGGGGTTACTCAGAGAGTTATATGGGGGAGGGACCCCACAGTATGTGAGGGGAGAAACTCTGTATATGTGGGAGGACTCAAAGAGGGAACCAGAGAGACTCATCCAATGCTGTGCACCATGTGGTGGAGACTGCTCTGTTGACCTGCCTGAGCTTCCTCCTGGAGGACAACATCACTGCCATTGCCACAGGCTGCAGGACAGAGGGGTAGTGTCACCATAAAATTTCATACAGTCCTGATTAAATGTTCAAATAACCGAGACCATTTATTCTACACACTGTCAAATTGGCCTTATGCTGTGACAGTCTTTGAGTCTAAGCTCTGTTTTCCTGTTATCTTTAAGTGGAAAAAAAAAGTTTTCTGTAATATGATCATTTAACAAAATAGCTGAGATAAAGAATTGAGTAGAAGAAAATTACATGTGAGGCACCAGAAAATGGGTCTGATTTTGTAACATTTGCACACCCCTAAAAGAGTGCATATGAAAAGCCGAGAAATCATCACAGTTTATCTCTCTATGACATTTCCAAATGCTATTTATACATTTTCTGGGTCAATCTTTTATGAAAATAGCCATGTATGCCAGCTATCTAATGACCTGGCATTTGAAACCAATTCACTTTATATGTTAAATTTGATGGTAGGGGAAAACCAATACACTTACCACATTTTTATTCTGTAAGAGTAGTTGTCATCTTAATTTGTCTGGAAACATCTTTTTCTTTTCCAGGAGTATCTCATGAGATATAAAGTAACATAAATCATTCTAGCTCATCTACTGTTGGGAATTACTGTTAAGGGTAAATTTTGGCCTAGTCAATATACATCACAGTGATACATAAAAACAGCACCAGCAATGCTCTTAATGTTCTCCAACAACTATCTGCATCTCCTGGGGAGAGTGAGAAATCAGGCGTTCAAAGTTGTACTGGGCAGTAACTGAAAGGAGCACTGTTTTCTAATTTGTTAGCGAAGATGGAAGGTTTATAGTTTGCATTGTGTTGGCATATGCCCTCCTCTCTTTTCTATTTCTGAATTTTTCTGAAGGATCCATGGGATGCTGAAGTGCTTGGAAAGGACATCTTGAGTGTGACAAATTGTTATGGCTCATGGACCCTTGGACAATGAACTCTTTTGGTGTTTTTCACCCAAAGTGTGTGAGAGAGAGAAGGAATTCACTCAATTTAGAGAAAAAAAATCTCATTTCATACTGCTTCAGATGTCATGGATAAAAGGGCAAAAGGGCAAGCAAGGTTAGGACTGCTCCTTGCTTTTGTTAGATTCCATCTCCTCAAAAGTACAACAGTGCATCAAGGCACTAGAGAGGTTCCCTACCAGTTTGCACGTATGGGCTGTTACCAACATGTAACTCAGAGCATGAGTTTGTGTAACAGAATGTGTGCTGTATGGCTACTATTTAGACATTAGTAAATGTCTAAAAAATATGCAGAAAATATTTAGAGTATTTTAGATTATATAAATTCTTACAAACTGCTGTGTTATGATTTTGCTTATGAAGTTTGTTGGCAGATTTCTTGGAATTTTCAGAGTGTTTCAAATACTCCACAAATCACAGAGTAATGTGACTCCTTTAACAAAGAGTCATATCTGTTTTGGTTTTGCATCCTGTATTTAGTCTTACCCATGGTGTGGGCACATCTCCTAGGGAGTGAGCTCTGTTCAGTTGTGACTGCATCCCGTGAACCACAATCTCTTTGCAAAGCAAGATCAGATATAGATTTTTGTTCCATCTCCTGATAAATTTTGCTTGGGATGTATATGTCTCATTTAACAATTTAAAATTGTTAAAGAGGTGTTAAATAAATACAGCTTTCTTTACAAACTTTTTGATCCTCTTTTTTTTTTCTAGATAGTTTTGAAAGATTGCATTATCTCACTTCCAAGGTGTCAAAATTATGTGTTAAAAAATAAAATAATGAATTATATCTTATGCTTCCTCTAATGTTTAGTTAACAATTTTAAGGTTGCAACAACTGTCATTCACTAGTTATAAAAAATAAATATACAGTGTCCATGCAAAAAGGTTTTCCCACCATAAATTTAACATTGTATCAGAATACATGTGTTAGAGTTCTCCCTCAGGGTAGTCATAGCAATCGTCAGGTATCGTATTTTTAATTCTAGTACTGTATTTGCAGATACTAAATTTTTTACTGTGGTTTTACTTTTTTTTTTTTTCTACTTTTATGGTAATTAAATATCCCTTTTTCCTTAATTGTGTTCACTCAAAAGGAGTTTGCTTTAACAGTGAGGTCAGTGGCCTGAGACTGAAAGATTTTAATTTAATACCACCTTCCATTTGCAAGATCTTCACTATGTTTGTCTCCCTAATAGAAAGCCTGGGAGAAATGTTCCTTAGTAAATTTTGTTAAGAGTTACATCTCGTTAGCAGCAGGAACTGCAATTTCTTTTGTGCTACAGGCAATGCGCATTTGGAGAAGAGACTTTGACGTGTGTGTCCAAAGCAGAATTACGTCCCCTGGTCTGTCTGCTGTGCTCCTGATCCACATCAACTTCCTCTGTACTGGAGGTGTACCTTGTCTGCTTAGCAGGGTCTGCAATGGATCCAGGATAACCAGAATAGCTGAGATGGTTGTACACACTCTGGCCCTTTGATTCATCCATTTCAGAAACGAATATGTTGTTGGATAAAGGAAATTGGAAGGACAGATAAGAAAAACGTTGTGTTACACTTTGCTCCCTTTAGCGTCAAAGGGATTGGAACACAATTGAAATAGAAAAAAGTTAAGGGACTGTGGTGGAACTTATCTTTACTCCCTGTGGTAGAAATCAAAACTTTCTGTGACTTACAAAGTAAAAAGAAAGTAATGGTTTTCACCTAAGAAGGATGTAATATTTTAATTCAGTATTATCTACTGTATTGTTAGATCTGTTGGCACAATTACCTTATAAATTAAACTCATTTAAGAAATAGCCAATCTTTCTGAATAAGCTAAACAAGAAGATTCCAAGTATATGTTTAGAAAACATGATGCAAAGACTACTCAATGGAAATTTCCCCCAAAGGATTATAAAAATTAAAGCAAATAAACCAAAGTGTAATGATAAAAAGCAACAACAGACATCATTAAAATATGTCTGTATAGCATACAATATATTGTTTTCTTATTTCACTATCAAATTGTGCTGATATTGTCTGAAAATTACTTCATATTGGTAATTGTAAAGCATTCTGACACATGAAAGAAGTATGTAGACTTCATTTTTAAAATACTATACATTGTTCAGTTTTGAATGTAAAGTGTGCATTATAATTTCATAAATAACCTTACACTAGGTAAAAGTAGTTACATTTTACTTCTCAATATGCAGGCTTTCCATAGTAGATTTGTGACTTTGTTCTTTAATTTTAAACTATGTTTCTTAGAGTATTTTGTGAGCAAGGCTCTCTTTCATTCTCTCTCCACTACCTAAAAATAATTCTAAGAATGAATTTCTGTTGTCTAGCTCTTTCACTGATGCATTTTTTATTCTGTAAAAATGCAGAAACTCTGAACTCCAGTCACAGCCCTATATTCATTTTATGTAAGTGCTTGGTTCAACACTTCCAACAGAAAAATGCTGAACATTGAAATGTATCTTTATAGCTCCTAAAACTGAGTCCACAGATCAATTTTTGCACCTGAGTGCAAATTTATCCATAAAATAAAAGTAGTTTATCTGGAGTGTTTTTGCAACCACAACCGATTCTAAGTAACAGTCTATTAAAAAATAATGTTATAGTCCAAAAGCTGTGTAATTCCCACCAGTTTCATAGCAAAATAATTTGCAGAAATGAACAAGTTGACAGACACTCAGTATTTTAATAACAAATCATCAACTATTAAATATCTCTGGGCTATATTCTACTGGATGTTTTTTGGCTATATTCTATTTGAAGAGTCTGAGCTTTAAAAATAAATTGTAGCTATACCTCCTAATAGAAATGTTACAAAAGAAACATGCAATGCAAATATTTTCCCAGTGTATGTAATGCACTGTTCTTTGGAAAACTCATTTATTAAGAAATTGCTGTTTCACACTCGAGACTTGACAAGAGTAGAGGCACACATTTTCTGTGGTCTGAAAGATTTTGCATGCAGTTACTAGCTGGGGGATTATAAAGAGAAATGGGGACAGAAATGTGAATGAAAATAGGAAAAAAGAAGATATTTCTGTTACAGTAGAGTGAAGACAAGACAGGGAGTATTTCCTACTGTTCTTTTAAAACAAGCAAATTTTCACTCTTGATGTCACCCTCAAATTTTAAGCACACATTCATGACAATCACTTGCATAAGTGCAGCTGAAGCAATCACAAGCATTCTGTCAGAGCTGGGGATCTTGCAAAAAATGGATTGATAGTCAGCATGAAAATTTTAATGTGCAAGTTGAACACAAAACATGCATAAATACCAGAGTATTTCCTCTGGTAAATCCAATTGAAAAATTTGGAACATCACAGAAATAGGAGTTAGATGTTGGACTCAGACAAAGCAACAAAGCAGATTCTCTTTCTAGAGGTTTTGAGTGGCTTCTGGGTTTGTCTCTGCCTTTTGTGGCTTCTTCACTGGTGCATCCAGATAAATGTTTTAAGTTTGATTTCAGAATATCATAAACTTTTTTTTTAAAAAAGAGAGCTCTCTTACCTGTGTAACTTCAGAGCCTTCTAGGCATAAAGGAATGGATATTTCAAAAGTTGCATGAAACAAGGGATGCAGAGAAGTAAGTTCTGTTTTACTTCACAGATCCTCAGAAAACTCTAGGAGTTACAGCTTCCTGCCAGTATAAGTCAGTTCTGCTTTTACTTTTGGAAACTCACAGTATGACACTGCTTACTGAATGCTATTTTGGGTGCCCCGAGTAAAACTATGAACACAGGCACTTTTGTGTGAAACATCATAAAGCCTCTCTGATGTTCATTCAGAGTCCAGAATTAAAATGCAGAGGGCTCTAGCAAGCAAAATACAAGCTGATTTTCTTCTTCCTAGTGGAAAAATAAAGTACTCCCTGGCAAGTAACCAGGGTGGTGGGAAGGTAATTTGTTTTGTGTGAGAGCATTTTGCAAGTGAAAGGGATATGGCCTCTGTTTAGAGATTAGTCAGGGAAAAAAGTGGTCAATTTAGAGCAGTCACAAAAGTTAGTCAAAGAAGAGAGTTTTTATAGTCTGGGTTTTGCCCTCTGGCCATTTTTTTTCCACCAAATAATTTAGTTTCAAGAATCATAAAATCTTCACGCTGAGAAAAAAACGTCTGCCCAAGATATTGGTTTATCTCCTTGCATATTTTTAGAGCCATTAAATAAATGCCTTTTCTTTTCTTATAATTTTCTGTGAAAATTGAATTTTATCTATTAGTTAGCTTGGGATTTTATAATCAAATGAAAAATATAATAAAAGTAATATACTTTTAAAAACCAACACAAAACACCTTTAAAAATATTGTGGAATAATTATGCAACAGGTTATAATTTTTTATCGACATCAACTTTTATCTTAATTTAGGAAATTTTGAGCAATAATTCAAACATTCATTGTGCCTTTATAAAAAAAAATGAGGATATTTGGTGAAAAAACCAAGAACTGTGTAGCTCTTTAGTAATTATTATGGAAGATGTTTATAGTGGGATAATTTAAAGCCTACATAAGTTATAACTCCTGGCCAAGAAGATTTCTGTGAAGTCCTAAATGGAAAAAAACCCCAAACGTTATATTTTTTCAGACATAATGTGTCCTGTTAATGATAAAACTAAAACTGAAAAAAGCTCTAAGGTACTCATATCAAGAAAAGTTCTCTCTCCCTATCTCTTCTTATCATACAGCCTCAGAAAATTTAACAACTGTTTCTGTGTAGAAATGGAAAACTTTTTGTCTGTACTTCTGTCACAGAGGTTGTAGCTTTTTTTTTTTTTTTAATAAATTACAACCAGCTATGCAGATCTCAGTCAGATATTGAGGAATTTCCTGGGCAGAACACAAGAGATAGCAAATGAGGAAATGTGGCTCTTTACATGGGTAATGCTATAAAGTAATGCTGTAAAACAACATGATGAGCCCGTGGTCTGCAAAGGGAACAGTTCTGATTGATGCAAATGTGAAGTCTGGAGGCTTGGATAACACCAAATCCCTGTTTACTGTATTTGCAGCTAGATGTCAATGTCAAATTAACTCCTACCAAACAAAACAAACCCCTAATATCAAAGACTTTAAAACTTGAATTGAATGGACTTGAAGTAACACAGGAAAACTGTCCACCCATCATGTCCATCCTGACAGAGTCAGAAAGACTTGTTCTCTATAGGAAAGTAAGGCGTAAATTATCTGACCAGCTGGATTCTTGCAAGATTATTCTGAATCTCTTGTGAACTCTTGAGGATGATCTCCTGACAACTTCTTGAGCATTGTTTCATCCTAATGACTTTATTATAGGTAACATAATTTCTGTATGAGTCTGGAAATGAATATAGTTTATCAACTTATATACAGTTTTAGCTTAAAGAAGTAGATAGTTCAGTTATTATTTTTCTTCTCAAATCAAAGCAAATATCATAACGTTACAGCTTAAGGTTTTTTGACAATACTCTGTTCCTAGTACATATTATTTAATTATTTATGAAATTATATCTCAAAAACAAGCTTGCAGAGATTTAAATCTGCTGCTCTTACCTCAAGCATTTTTTGCCTGTGCTAGGCAAAACTTGATTTGTCTAAATCTTGACATTAGGTTTGAATAAGGGAATTAAAATGAACTAAGATCACATTTTCATATCTTCTACACATTTTCTCATGATTCATTTTTTGTTTGCTTTTTTGTTTGCTTGTTTTAAAAACCAGAAATGTTTGGTGAGAACTCCTATTTAGTGAGAATGGTTACTTCTTACTGTTTATTCATGGTCTGATATCAGTTCTGTACAGATTGAGGTAGAGCAAACCAGAAAAAAGTGAAGAGGAGATGGGCACTCTCCTAAGCTCTGTGGAAAATGAAAGTGTAATTGAAATTCAGAGATATGTTACCATTTACCACCTGGAAAAAATAGCTTTTTATGATCTATGCTTCTCACTGACTTTCTACTAATAAAGAAGAGGTGACATTTCATTCACCAAGGCAGAATTAACTAGACAGAGAAGTAAGAAAGGGCCAAACCTATTGCTGACAGTTGGTAAACAAGATATTCTCATTTGCTGAGAATTCTGGATCTTGTCACAGGATGTAATCTAAGATGTGCCATATGAAGCAAACATAAATGAACATTAGGAAGCAAAAAAAAATTGAAGTTTCTTGGAAATGCTTGTTGAAGAACTGATGAAGGGAACTGGCCAGAGCAGTGGCCAGATTTTTGACAAGGTGACAGTAGTATGCAGCCATAAGGAAAAAACTAGTCATATAGGCTACACCTTAAAAAATAAGTCAAATGAAGGCTAAATGAGAAAAATTTTCTCTACTCAGAAGAAAACACATACTTTTTCCCAGTACAGTATTCTCATGTGACAAATAGTCTCTGCTTCTCTTTGTGTAGGCACCAGTTAATGATCAGCAGGCTTTTCAATATTAACATAGAGATGAAATAATTTGGACTGCCACCTATGAAGGAAAACTTCTATCCTGTTAACTCTCTCCTGATCTCATAGACCATGAAATTTCCTGTAGAGAGGGACCTCAGCTAAATGGAAGAGTTCAGCAGAAAAACTACTCATCACCTGAGCAAAACCTTTCAGGAGGTTTGGAGGAGTTAAGTGAATTTTTAGAACTAACTAACTAACTAACTAACTAACTAGCTAACTAACTAACTAACTAAGTTGTCATATAGACAATGGGAACTAAAAGAACACAGTTAACCTATTTGGAGTATTTTCTTTCACTCTCTTTATTGTAATTTAAAATAGGATTTTTATCCATCCAAAACCTAGAGCTTGAATTAGGTGTTTGCTTAGAGGTAAGAGCATAATAAATTTGGAATTAAAATGTCTATATAATTTAAAACATAGTTACTTATCAGACAATTATGATATTTATTAAATTCTTTTAAATGTAAACCTGAAATATAGTGGTCAATCATATTTTATGGATATATCTGTACATGGTATAATGATTTGAAGAGACAGTCTTAAGAATTCAGTATATTTAATTGCCTTTATATGTTTTTTTTAAAGAAAATATTTTCCATTTTCCAGAAACTGAACAAAAATTAAAGGTGGAAAATCCCAAGAGAATTGTTTTTTAAAAAACAAAGAATACTGTAAATTTTTTTACAGGGGTCATTTTTCATTCAGGGAGATGATTCTGACATGTACCTAATTGGACTGATCTCATAAGATTTTACTCAATTGGGTTCACTCAGTGATCTGATATCAGAGTAAGTTGAATTTATCCAGTGAAGGAAAGGAAGGGAGAAGGGGGAGAGAGTCGCTCAGGGACAGCTTCAGGGACACCTTCACTTCAGTGAAGGGGGAGATGGACAGAACCCTTGATTTCAAGGGGGATGACTCTCCCATATCACCCCTGTCCAAATCATGGCTCTTGTGTTTGGAATTTGCATTTGGAATTTTCATCAAACTAAACAGAATTACTCCAGGGTAGGTACACAGCTAGCACAATACTTCTGGAAAGTAGAAGTGCTGTGAAAATGGAAGGAGTTTCATTGCTCACAATAGCAGTGAAGCCATTCATAATATCTGTTTCTCTGGAGACAAAGAGTAAATTTGTGGGATTTGTGCTGTTTGCTTTGTTTTGTTTTGTTATTTTTGGGATTTTTGCCATTTCTAGATGGAATTTTTAATAGGGATTCTGATATGCAGCTTTTCCTAAAGCTACTCTAACTTATAAGCACTTAAGGGAGGTATAGCTTCAAGAGGAGCCAAGTGGAACCAAGAGAGAACAGGGAAGTGAGGCCTGGAGGGCTTCATAGCCTGAAATGCAATAACATTTTCTTTCACTCCTGAGCAGTATATTGTCACTATAAAAAATAAATATACAGTGCTGAATGAAAGGATTTCTTTTTTTTTAATGCATCTTTTTTCTCCCTCACTTTCATCTTTAATAATTTTGCAACTAGAATTCCATTCCCACTAAAATCTCTTACAAGTCACAGCTTCTGGAAGAGAAGATATAAGTTACACATGGGTCACTGTAAATACTAAAATGCATGGATTAATCCACAATAGTAATAAGAGTCTTTTTCATTGAATTATCTGGAATCTGTTTAAAAATAATTTTGTGTCTTTTTAATAATATTTAATGATAATCTTGTGCATTTTTTTGCTTTCTGTGTAATGGCTTTTTTTTTATCCAGAGGGAAAAATTTTAATGAATTGCAACAAAATATAACTACTTATGTGTGTACTTAGTGGCTTGTGTGAAAAGTCTGTGGAAATGATGCATAACCATTCATTAAAACAATCTGAATATCTCACTGATCTTCCAAAGATGCTTCCTTTCTCTTTTACTTTCCTTTACCCTTTCCTTTTCTTTTCTCAGTGAATAACATTATGATAGACTACACTGTGTTTGGAAAATAACGTGCAGACCTGATTGTCTTTTTCCTCTCTCTTTCTATTCCCATCACAAGACAGAACCAAATAAGAATGAATACAGAGCAGGTAAATCCTTGAGATGATCTCCTGAAGGAATGAAATTCTCTTATTGTCTTACTATTAAACAGTGTTTAGATATAAATTGAATGAAATAGGGGATGTCATCTCTATCTTTAGCCTGAGGTCTCATGCTGAGGATCAGATCCTAAAAGCCTGAATTGGGCTGGTATCTGTAAGTAACTCATTCATATTCTCCCATCTCTGCAGAGAAGACAGTACCTGTCATAAGATACAGATCATATGTAGTGCAAGTCATAATTCAGCTGTGAATAACAAAATATGTTGAAGAATAACAAGACAAATATTTTTTTCCATTTGTTTACATAACCCTCGTACACTTTTTCACATATATGATCAGTCACCTACAAATGTTAGAGATTTTCTACTTCTGTGTAAGTAGCAATGTGCCTTAGCACACCCATTTACATATAGAAAAAATTAAGCATGAAAAAAGTAATATTAGAAATATCAGGTGTATTTTTATGAAGAAAAAATATAACTGTGTCTGATCAGCCCAGTATCCTGCTGCATTATAATCTCCCAATGTGAAAATAAGTGTAGAAATTAGTACAAGACCTGGAATAGGGAATACGAGGCTGGAACATTTATGGAACAGACACTTATGCACAAATTTCAGTGGCAGAAAAATAACCGTGTTAGATTAGTTCAGAAAAACTAAATTAAATATTCCAATTTCAGAAATGTCAATGTGTTTTGGTTTGTTTGTTTTCTTTTGTTTTGTTTTGTCCTCATGACATTTCAATTCCAAAAAATGAATGAAATCAAATAGAACAAAATAACATTAAGGATTCGAATCTGAAGAATTCCATAATGTCAACACCTCATCCCATATCCCACAAGCTAAGCTTAAATGATAGCTTGGAAGACAATTGTGTAAAGTTAAAATCCTTTGAGATGAGCTGCTGTCTAAGAATCTAACTTTCATCACTTTTGCCATGAGGAAGACGAAAACAGAATGCCAAATATTATTTTATTCTTGTTAATGTGTTCTAAAAAGATTACATAGGACAAGGTACCCTCAATCTATGCGCAGTGTGCCACCCTAAACCTCTACCTTGTTTTGATTTCTAGGGAATAGAGGAAAGGTGTAGAGCAATTTTTTTGAGTTCTCAGATTGGTTAGAATGAGAAAACTGGGCTTTTGTATTACACTCAGAAAAAGTTTTTCAGACAGCAAAAATGAAAGAACCTTGCTTTGTTCAACACAAATACCACTCCCCATTTTATTTGGTTTGGGGTTTATTTGTTTGTTTGCTTGTTTTCCCTAACAATTCCCCTCCTTTTATCTGTTTTTCTAATTCAGAATGAAAAATGTTTTCTTTTCTTTTTTTTTTTTTAATTGAGGTTCAGAGGTTGACACTTAACAAAAGAGAATTTAATACAGATTACAGTTGCGGTCTGGGCGCAACAATTTAACCTAAACCATGATTAAAATGACAATTACACTAACTTGTTTTCTTTCATTTTTACCTAGAGGAACGTGTGACTGTGTCTGCACCATCTGCCCTCCATCGTGGGCCAGTGCCTCCACCCAACTGGAGCTGCTGAAGAGGGAGTTTCCACTGCAAACCTCAGACTGCAGTAAGTCCCAAAATCTTTCCCTTGGGGTAGTGATGGGCAGCAAGGAGGGCTAATGGCTTCAAGGAGGAGTAATGTCTTTAAAGTGAAAGAGGGTGGATTTAGATGAACTATCAGAATGAAATTCTTTATTGTGAAGGTGCTGAGACACTGGAACAGGTTGCCCAGAGAGGCTGTGTGTGTCCCATCCCTGGAAATATTTGAGACCAAGTTGGATTGGGGCCTGGTTTAGTGGAAAGTGTCCCTGCCCATGTCAGGGAGTCAGAACTGGATGACCTTAAAAGGTTCCTTCCAACTCAAATCCTTCTGGGATTCTTTCCTATGATTCTATGATCTTTAAATATCAAAGACCTGAAAGACAGCACTGAGTAACTGCTGTTTGCAAAATGCTCCTATTTGATCTATGAGCAGGACAAGCAAATGCAAATGTACCTCGCTTCATTGGCCACTGTGTAGAGTCTGCCAATTAGACCAGCTGATGCCCTGACGTGAATCCTGCATGGGTAACAGCATGGAAATGCATTGACCTCGAAGAGTCAGAGTCGAGCAACAAATGAGACCTTGTGTGACAAAAGCTGAGGAGAAAAATCAGCTGGTTTAATGAGATATTTCACGGCAAACTGAAAATATTCTCCTTTTAAAAACTTTACCTCATGTGTTTTACTCTTTGGTGCCAAAGATAGAAATTGTTAATATGGAATTATTTCTATGCATTTGTGGTGCAAATATCTTTACCCTCTGGAAAAAAAGGAATGGATATATGTACATAGTTGTAAGCATTGTATCAAAAGGACTATTAAAATACAGTACAAATATAAAATAGAGATTTTAAGCTGTTCTATTTTTTGGAAGGGGAGTTTGTTTTAATAAAACAGCAGAGGATAAGCAGGAAAGTTGTGTAATGATTCTGAAGCAAACTTGTGAGGCACAATTTCACAGGATTTAGGAAACTTTCTGCTACTGGAGGACACTAAAGAATCAAAGGAAAAAAAATGAGTGAGAAGGTGGAGGAGGGGCAGCCACATCTCCTCTCCACAGTTCTGCAGAAGTCTAGCCAAAATTGTATGTGTGTAGATGAAATAAGTAGGCTGTGGAGAGAGGGTAGGAAGAGATTGACTATTCTAAATTAAAGCATCCAGTTCATCTTTCCAAGAATAAACCAGATGGAGAAACTGTGACTGGATTGATTTGGACACTAGCCAGATGGAAGACCAATTATTCTGGCAGCCAGGAGAAAGGGGAGAGCAACCTATGAGAAGCACAGCAAGGTCCCGGAGAGATGAAGATGTGAGTAGCCCAGGAGCAAGGTCAGCCCTGTCTTGGGTGCTGGCCAGCTCACCTGCAGCAGGATGGAGAGCAGCTTGTGCAGCGGTCAGGCTGCTGCCTCCAGGAGCCAACCCTCCTCTTGTGTCAATGGCTGCAGGGCTTCACATTGGGAAGGATGCTGATAGGAGAAGCAACTATTACTGTCACTGGATGACTCTGATCTTGAGGGAAGGTTTAGAGAATCAGGAAGCTAAATTTAGCAAGCATGAAATGGGGTGCTTGGATTCTGTTGTTTCATGCAAAACACAGAAGATCCTCTTTCTGTTTTTCACCTTGGCCAAATAACATGCTTTCTGAAGTGGAAATTCAAATTTCCCAGTATTTTCAAAATCAGCAGTAGCATGTATTTTATGCCCAGTCTCAAATTTCACCATTTTGACAAAAGTTTTCTCTGTATCATGTTCTTTGTGTGTGAATATTTCATAAGCTGTAAAGGTTAAATCTTCCTTTCTCCGTAGCAAAATTAAAATTACGTGCTTGAATGCGAAGGCAGATTTGAAATCTGAAATTTTGTGCCATAAAACTCTGAAAAAATGCATATGACAGAGTAAAACTGAGTTAGTAATCTAGAAAATAAGATACATGGACGATATATATATATATGTGTAACTTCTTTCACAGGTACCACAATATTAAAGGTACTTAAAAGCAGGATTTATCTTCTTGGTTGCACTTCTGATTTTGTCATTGTATGTAACCTCATAAAATTGATCTGCTTTTCAATAAAATGACAGTCATTGGAGTAGTGCCGAGTACAGCTCTTTATCTTCTCTCTCATCTTAATTTCAGTGGCTAGTGCTATATGTATTAGAAAGCTAAACATGTCCTGGTATGCAGGGCCCATATGTACTGTGGAGCATTCTCTAGTGATGGCAGCTACCTGATCAGAGTATGGAAGATCACTGAAACTGGCATGAAAAGGCATATCAGAGCTAAATTTAATAAAGAGTGTAGCCACAGTTAGTTCTGCACTATATTATATAGACTTCACATTTTTTTCCTTCAGCCATTGGTATCTCCATTATACTACCTCTGTAGAATCATAGTTTCCCAATAAAGTAAACTTTTTAACCTGAACAGTGTTTCCTCAGGCCTTTGCCACCATCAGTCAGGACTGTATGAAGAAAGTAGCATTTTCAAGATCTACAGCTTGTTAGTTTAAACTATGTAACAGATAACAAAATAAAATGGCATGTGCTGTTGCAAATTCTGTACTAAAAATATGCTCCAGGCCTGACCTGCAGAGAATAATGTCTGCATAGTCTCTCACATGGCTCTATAATAACTAAAAAAAGAAAAAATCTACTGTGCCTATGTCTAACAAGACAACCAGTTTATTGTATCTATCAGATTTCCATTGCCAATGCCTTAGTGCCTGACTTTAGAATGCTCAGTCATAAATGTCTTGCATATGGACTACATCTTAGGACCACCTTTTTCAAGAAAGCAAGGTCAGCCTTCCAGCTCTGCAGAACAAGGTCATTGCTAGTTATGGGATACAGGTTTTTTATTAAGGAAACATCACATTCTTTAGGATTTACCATGCTTTGCTTGGATTCGTGTCTGAAAATCTTTTTTTTAGCTTGTTTAACAATAAAAGAGGTTTTCCAATGATCAGTTTAATAATTATCTGATTTTGTTTTCTCTTTCTTTGTCTTTGTAAAATTGTGTAACTCTGTATAGATATGTATTTTTGTGTATAGCTATACACACTTTGGTAGCTGCTTGATATCCATACTTAGCAGCTGTGTTTGGTGCAGAATGAACTCTATGACCCTGGAGTGAAATGCTGCATGGAGGAGGGGAGGCACAGCATAAGAGTAGAAGCCTTAAATTGTGGGCATGGGATGGTACCAGAGATGACATGACATGCCAATGTTTATGGGAAGAATGTAACCTGGTAACCTGGGTAAACATGTAAAACATGCATATATAGTGCATTTGGATCTGGCGTGGTTCTGCAGACCACTGAAGAAAGATCAAGAGACTACAAATAAATAAAAAATATATAAAAAGGGCCTCAGGCAGTGAGGGGGAGGATGTTATCCATACCAAGAGTTAGCTACTTCCCATGAAGGGCTACAGATGCTGATGCTTCAATGAAAAATTTTTTTCAATCCTCACTGAAGCTCCTGACATCAGCACACAGCAGGGTACTAGAAAGGATGAATACTTCACCAGAAAAATAAAGTGAGCATACTGGGAAATTTGAGCATATTAATTTTAATTGTCCATATTTTGAACTATGACTTATTAATATGGTAATTGTGGTAATATTAGTTGTTATTTGATTTGACTCTTGAGACTTCACAAATATTTGAATATTGAATAAAATATTCTTGATTTTTTAGATTATATGTTTGTTGCCCTTTGTAGCATGATTTGAGACCAATCAATTCCTAAGAAATTTAAGCAACCCATTCTACAAATCAGGTGCACCAAACTGGTAGCACAAGTATGCACTTACCACAATGTTTTGGAAATAGAGATTCTTGGCTCATCAGGCAAGGTAATATTTGCCCTACAACACAAAGCCTTTGGGGTTGTCCTGGGTTGTAGAATAAGATATGCACAAAGTATTCTATCACCATCTTCATCAACTGTTGAAACCAATTGTT
>JBBMKD010000102.1:96832081-96842170 GCA_037834095.1 Argya squamiceps | reverse complement strand
ACTGCTTCCATCATCCCACTCAGGTTGTATTCTGACTCTGTCAGTAGTCTTTTGTATTATTGCATTTATTTTATTTTTACCCTTTTTTTTTCTTTTTCTTATTAAATTGTATTTCTGACTTGGAGCCTCTCACTCGTTTTGCTTTCAAACCACTACAGGGGTATTCAAGAAAAAAAGGTAAATACTTATACATAGTTATTTATATGTCCTTGTTCAGCATTCTGAACATAGTAAAATTATTTAGTTCACACACAGAAAAACACAACACAGATAATAAATAAAAAAACAGTGTTGCCTTCTCATTTCAGCTAAGAGATTCAAGAGGAAGATTTAAAAGGATGTTTATAACTTTAGCTTTGCAATCTCTTCCTAGGTCAAAGCATATATTCTGCATGTTCTATTATTGGTATGAAGAAATTAATTTTAATTAATTCAATAGCTTCAATTTTATTATTATAAACAATAAACTAATTTATCAAAAAAAAAAGGTATGCAAACAACCTATCACATCAATTGGATGATGTGCAAATTGATAGTGTCTCCTGGATCATAAAATTTTCTGGAACCTACATTTCTAGGAACATGAAGATTCAAATGTTTCTTCTTCAACACAATAAATAAATTCAGTTATCATTCTCATAATGATATTTCCAGAGGAAATTAGTTGATCACACATCACATAATTTTTCTTAATTAATTTATCTGACTAACCAGATACAGTGGATTTATATGCATACCATTAAGATTTTTCCAAAAGATCATCTTCAACAAAAGCAGAAACAAAGTATATGGAATAACACCTTAAGATTCATAAAACTCTTTCTCATTTTCCTTTTTTAATGTGGCATAATGTATTATTTACAAGTTAGGGCTTTGTGCTTTTTATGCATAAACTTTTACAATCATTCTTAAAATAAGAAATATAGAAAGGGAATGTAGAATTGTTTGAGATGTGATTTGTAGCTAATAAAATTAACACAGGATAATTACAGGGAATAATATTCATTCTCTAGATGTCAATGATAAGACATTTCATTTTTAGTTGTATTTGACTTTCTGCCCTTTTTTGCCTCAAATGCAAATACCTTGTCATAAACTAATTCACTCTTTCATGTTAGATCTTTAACATTTGATATTATTTCATAAAACCTTCAAACTACTAGAAATGTAATTCTGTAAAAAAAAAAAAGGGCATTGCTCAAGAAATAAATTTATTCTGAAGTGTTACTCCAGAAGGTTAATAATATTACTAGTTTTTTATACTATGAACTGCAATGTCTAGGAGACTCTAAAAATAGTATTTTCATTGTGTTAGGTATTGTACATACAGAGAATAAAGTTCCTTTCTCCAAAAATACATATACTTTTAATATTTTAATTAAAAATCCAAGGTTCTGATGCTCTGATGCATCTTTTTCTGATGCTCTGATATTCATAAATTAAAAAAAAACCCATCATCTGTATTTGATCTCTTTGTTTTAAGCATAATCAGGAAAACAACAGAAAAGGGATTTTTCTTTCAACGGAAAAAAAAAAAAAAAAAAAAAAAAAAAAAAAAAAAAAAAAAAGGCAGCTGGGAAAAATTTGTATGTTTGTACCACCATACATCCAGTACAGAGAAATCATCATCTTTGAATTTACCAGTGTCTGTGACTCTGAATAGCTGAAGATTGTCTAAGAGCTTATGGTTGCTTGAGAATTTGAATATTCTGTTCAGTGACCCATAGCAGACCAGGAACACGTAGAAAATGTTCTGAGATCTCAGCTTCTGTCTATTGCCATTCAGGAAGCATAGCTACAAGTAAAAATTAAAACTATATATTTAGAGATATTTTTAAAACTAAAAATTTGTGTATGTTTGCTTGCTTTGTACTGAGTTCTAGATTAATTCAATTTACTTTCTTGTCTTAAAGAAAAAAAAAAAAAGTATTCCTGGTGAATGAATTTTGGCTGTGTTTACCTATACTGGTCACTTAAACCAATTTTGTACCAGAATTTTCACCAACATATTGCATCAATATGTACAAGGTACATTCTTCATATTCACTTAATACAATATCCATCCTTCTTTATCTATACTATAATAAACATAACAGGGATAACTACTTACAACAATCTTTAAAAATATTTTTGCAGACCATGCATTATTCTGAGAATATTTAGAACCATGAATTTCAAGGGTACTTAAAATATGTTTAGCAGAAAGTTGGAATAGATGCAGTACCAGAGCAGAAGTAATTGCAGGAACATTGGAATAGCCACTTTGGATGAGACAGAGGTCTAGCTAAAATAGCAGCCCCTTTTCAACAGCTTGTAATGTTAACCGATCCAGAAAGTTATCAAAATGAGGTAGAAAGGCATTATGGGCTAACATGGTTCTCTCTTCTTTTTCTGAACTATTCTTATCAATATTCTGATCAAATCCTTCTGTAGTTTCAAGCTTCTCCAACATTATCTTGAAGACAAAAATGGTAAAAAAATAATTTCCAACAGAGTAGAGTAGATCTGGAGGAGAGAACAGGTTTTTTAAAAGGTGATAATATTTCAGAATGGCCCAAGTAACTGCAGCCTTTCCACAGTGAGTAAATTGAAAATATGTGTCATAATTCCCTCCACGACAGTGGTAAAAGGGATCTGCACAAGGCACAAGGACTGGTTAGGGTACATTTCTTGAAAAGATAAAGAGCAAGTTAGGATCTGACCAAGTATCCCCAATAAAGTTCTGATATGTAATCATGGATAAATAAAAATTTACTATCTCACCTGTAACATTGAAGATTTGGGTTCAGAATTGTTCTATTTCTTGAATTTGGAGAATGTGCATTAGCAGTCCAGGGGCTGGAGCAATTTCCTACATGAGTGTCATTAAAGGTATTTGGCCCAAAACATGAAGGCTTACAAGGTATAGCATAAATAAATACTCAGATCCATGTGACAAGTTGTTACTAGAAAGAAACAGCACATGCTATGTATTACATAGGAGGAGAGAGATCTCCAGACTGTAATACATTCAAATTCTTGCTCATGAGAAAAGAGGGAAATTGGGAAAAGGTTGTGGTTTTTTTTTTTTTTTTTTTTTTTTTTTTTACCAGGCTTCAAAGAAAACAGCCAATGGAACAAGAAAATGAGTTCTATTCAAATCATCAAATATATCCAAGGTGAGAGATATAGCAATCTGTTATAAGCTAAAACTCAACTATATAACAAAGGAAACTTAATCAGTGACATAGTAAAATACATTGAAAAGAAATATGACTTGATATTAAATTGGAAAGCTGAAAGCTGGTAATCATTTTTAAATATGGCACCAAATTAGGAAGCAGTTGGTATTTGCAAAGAACAGATGTTAAAGATCATTATTATAACCACTGGCAATATTGTATCTTATAATATGCAACATACTAGCAGAAAATAGCATAGAAGGAAAGTAAACCTCTGTTGAAAACACAGTTTTATGGGCATAAAACTGCCTTGGTTTGTACTAATTGAGATCTTAAAAATATAGCACATGCCTTAAGTAATCTAAAAGAGTCATACTTTGCTTATGAGAAGATAAAATAGAAAAAAAAGTTCACCAAACTCTCTGAATAAAGAAAGAAGCATTAAAGAACCGTAAGAGTGACACCTCATATAGTGATAAATGGAAAAGAGCTTCTCACATCTGCAGTGGAGCAGATGACAAACATCATTACTGTGAACATCCATATCAGCATCTAAGTTACATGCACATTTGAACGGTGCAAATGTACTACTCCCAATGGGAGATGTCACCGCCTGCTTCCAACCATGGAAAAGAACAATATTTCTTGTACCCTTTTATAAATATACTGTTTTGGAGTCCATGGGATATTCAATGGAGGCCTTAAAGGAAAAATATAAAAATATAAAAATATAAACCAGTGAACTATCTAGCTAATATCTTAGGCAGCTAATATAAGAAACAGGAAGAAATTACTTGAGAGAAATCAAATATGCATACAAAACCTCCAGAAGAGTTTTCAGAAACAAACCAAACCTCTTCAAACACAGAATGTGTCCTAGTCTCAGTAATACCAGGGTAGATGGTAGGGTAGAGAGGGTTGTTTTTGTTTTGTTTTGGTCTTTTTTTCCTGGAGTAAAAGGACTGTCAAAAGATGAAAGACTAGATGAGCTTTGAGAAAGGCATTCTGGTAATGATCTTCCTGGATACTTCCCTCTGTTTTTTGCTGCTTTGTCTCCCTAACATGTGTTTGCAAAGAAAAGATTCTCTTGAGAAAGTATACACCTCCTTTTGGTTAAGAATGGCAGCAATAAACTGAGTACACAGATTAGGGAAACAGATAAATGAAAAGCCAGAGGTTTTCAGGCACTAAAAATATCTTCTACAGCTTGAACTTGACTTGGTAGTCCCAAGTTGTGTTTTAATGTTGCTGCTTATTATACTTATATTTTATTTGCTCCTTTCCTACCAGCTAATAAGGAAACTGAAACTGCAAGGATAAAAAAGGTGGAGCGGAAAGACATACATAATGCAATTCATACAAAAGTGCTCTAAGTGGCTCATTTAGATATAGTTTTGACATATGGGCTAAATTAAGACTTTAAATAGTGCAATACATCTTTTAATGCAAAAGAAATAGTATAAATGGGACTCAATTAATGAGCAGAAAATGTAAAAGACATTCTGGAAAAGCTATAAATTGCTTACAAAAATAAACCAGCAAAATTAATAGATAATGACTTTTGCAGCTCACTGTCATGTCCTCTTAACCACAACATCCATCAGAAAAAGAAACATGCTTAGACCCAGTTATTTTACTTATTGAAGCTGCATGAGTGAACACTATGATGAGGGTAATTGAAAGTCTCTTACACTGCCAACACAGAGATAAAAGAGGACTGCAGATACAAAAAAAAGGGTTAATCCTTCGAAGCCCCGTGTGTTCACACCTGGCTCCCTGCTTCTGAAGTAAAAAAGATGCTGGATGAGCCTCTTTTCATCAACAAGGCATGAATCCTCAGGGTGAGGGGATGGCTTCTGCCCTGTGGTCCATCCAAGCCTGCCTCCCAGGCTGCTCCTGTGAGAGGAGCTGGCCTGCAGATGGATGGCAGAGCAGTGGCACAGCGGGCAGCCCTGCTGGAACAGGGAAAGGTGGAGAGAGATGGGCAAGGAGCACCTCCCTTCCTCCTTCACTGGCACTGCTGTGTCACTTTGCCTTCCAGGGAGGAGGGGAACAAGGCAGCAGGGCATGGCGCTGTGTGTTTCGCCACAAAATGATTAAGACGACAGAAGTTTTTCTTTCCTTTCCTGTAACAGTTGATGTTACCGCTATTACCATCTTCTGGGATAAATTATTCATTTCAGGCTTCAGCAGTTTTGTTTCATGCTCACAGAGGAAAAACTGATGAGGTGTTGTGATTATTTATATTACTGTTGGGGATGGTGACTTTAACTCTGACATTCACATCCGATGTATAGTTCTGCTTTACAAAAGATACATGTGATAGTTACCATGTCATCTTTTTTTAGTGAGCTACCATTTAGCTCCTCAAAGAACAGCAATTATTTTCTTTTTATTTTATTAGACAAACATGAATAATGCAAAATATTAAGATGATTTCTGTTTTTTGATCTACTTGCATGAAGACTTTTTCTTGTTAGTTTTTTAGTTACTTCTAAGACAATCTAGCCATTGTTGTAAGAGTGTTAGCATGTTCGACCACTTTCAGCAGTACCCTAGACTCCAATGAAGTTTTGTGTATTTTGACTTTATCTGGTGTCTCCCATAACTACAGTTCTAGGGGGGGTTTCTTTTCTTTTCTTTCTTTATATTTATCATATACATTGTTATCATATGCATTGCACTTTCTGATTATTAATTTATATTTCATTTACCATAACACTCTCTGAGGTTGTTTGAATGCTCTCACTTATTGTCTAGCTTCTCTGTGTCTTCAAATATTTATAATTTTCCCTATTATTCTTTTTCCAGTTCTCTTTTCCACATTGTTGGAATTGGTCATCCTTCTGATATTTAAAAGCTGGGAAGCAGAAAAGAGAAATTATATCAACAGGAGTAAACCAGACACAATATGCCCCACTTTTAGAGTACCATCTGTGAACCAAAAGGTCCTTAGTCTGAACCTTGGCAAATGGTAGAAGAAGCTGCTTTGGAGAAGAAAGTTGGGCCATGGCCTTCAGTAACTTCCAAATGACAATATACATTGACATCTGTGTTCAAAGAATTTCAGATTTGACAAATTCATTTTTTCACTAAAATTTATCAAGCCAAAATGTTCACATTATTTCTAGCCATCTTGCAAGCCATTCAGTTTGCAGTGGACATTGCTGGTGTTTTAAAGTGATGGTGTCTTTGGCAGGTAACTCAAGGGATGTTGGTGGAGGGAGGGATGGAGGGCAGTGTTTTTGTAGTGATTCTGGAGAAAGTATACAAATTTAGAGACACATGACAAGCATGACAAAATATAAGTATGTGATGACATGCTTGGATATATCATCATCTGGAGACAGAACTGTCAAAAATTAAACACTCCTGATAAGCTTATGAAAACATGGGTGTATGGAGGTCTCCATGTATACATCCTGTTTCTGTGGGCTGTAGATATCTTTCTCCAGAAGAAAGACGAGATCACATCTTTGCTTTCTTATAACTGCAAACACATGTAGACCTGAACCTTTTTATATGTAGTTTATCATAGCCAGTTTAGTTGCATCATTTTGCTTTGGTTACACTAATAATTTCATATATAAAGCAAACCTGTATTTTTCTGTTTGTTTTGGGAGCTTCATCAAACTAACTAACATCATGTCTTGGGTTTTTATTAAAAAAAAAAAAAAAAAATAAAATTCTATTCCATCTGTTGAAACCTGTTTGGGAGATGTTTTTTTTTTCTTTATCTGTTGTAACTCCAGGAGGGAGGGGGTGACTGCTTTTCTGATAACAAGCCATCTGTTAAAACCAGGTGGGGTATTGTTTCTTATCTCTGCTCACTCTTCCACTACCTCCAAGAAGATACCTCCTCCCTGTTAATAGGGCCATTAAAGCTCACCAATGACATGATACAATTCGTCGTCCCATTGTGAGATGTTCCATCCAGGGAGGAGGAGCAAAACCATTTCCACCTAGATAAAAAGAAGCCACAAGTGTCACCAGACACTCCAGTGTTTCCATGAGACTCCCAAAGGAAGACTAGACCCACTTCTGGACCCTTGGCTCCACAGGATCATCTCTGCTTCCAACAGTACCACATCTGCCACTCCAGGAGGGCTTACGTTTGGACTGTTTCCAACATCCTGACCAATAGGGTGTCAGGTTGTATTTCTGACTCTGTCAGGGTTTTCTATGATTTCTTGTTTGTTTGTTTGCTTATTCTTTTGTACTACAACATTTGTATTTTTAATATCCCTAGTAAAGAATTGCTATACCTATTCCCAAAATCTTTGCCTGACAGCCTTTTAATTGCAAATTTATAATATTTTGGAAAGGGGGAGAGGGGGGCTTACATTTCAAGGGAGACTCCAGTCTTCCTTGGCAGATACCTATCTATCCAAACAAGACACATTAATATTAATTTTGGCCATTTACACAATCCCAGGGATAAACAATGCAATGATTTAGATATAAGTTGGCAAAGTGGCAAAATGTGATTAAGAGGAAATATTGGAATCAGACTGTTGAATGGACAGAAAGTGCAAGTTTCTTAAAGGAAATTTAAAGATCAAAATGAGGGTAACATTTCAAGCAAATTGATATAGATGCATACAGATCATTACACTCGAATGCTTTTGAACCACCCAGGCAATAAGATTATGCTATGAATAAGGCTATAGGTGCACAGAACTGAGGAAAATCTCACCATGCAGAATATTTTGAAAAGCCCATACGCTTATTATGGTGTTTAGTAAAGAGGAAATCATGAAAAGGCAGTGATATACTGATTACAGTATATGACTTTTCTGAAATACTGCTAAGAACATAGGAAAAAAGAGAAACAATATATGAAGGAATAGGATAAAATATACACTGTGATTTTCATAGGCAGGACAAAAAAGTAATCAATGTCATTTTATATGAGACAGCATAAGGATAGATGTGAGGGGAAGAAATCTAGCAGTCAGAATAGGTAAGTGTTATTTCTTGATTATAAACTGGTAGGCATTGAGTTAGGAGTGATTTATACAGGAGTTTACAATGTGATGTAGCAAAAATGTTTGAGGATGATTGAGGTCTAGATGCAGGAGAGAAGATATATGATTATATTGGGCTTTTAGGCCAAACTATTGAAACATCTGCAAGCAATGTTTCAAGTTCAGATGATTCTGCCTTTTGATAAAGGAAAAACCTAATGATGCCTTAAGGACCAAGGAGGTTTTATTTCCTATGATACCAGGGGCCTGGGATATAAGGTTATCTTAACATCACGTCTTTAAATGTCAAAAGGCTGCCATAACAGATTGGTCCAAAAGTCAGTTTTCAACAATGTAATAATTGTCCTTAGCCAAATTCTCTACCAATTATTCATGAGTTAGAGATTGATTTATGCTTCATGGGTGAACATATTTTTAATATTCAGTAATTTTTTTTAACCTATTGAATAAAGCGTGGAAGGAAGAATCTTTTCTTTCAAAATTTATTTCTCTATACTTTTCTGAAATCTGTTAAATCTTATGTCATTGGCCTTAGACTGTGTCTTTTTTTCCCCTCTTCTTGTGTCGTTGTAAGCTCTCATCAACATCAGATAACCTGGTACCAGAACTGGTATAAAGACAGTGATTTTGATTTGCACTAGTGACTACAGCAACTGGACCTCATATGAAACTCTCTTCCCATTCTGACTTGATTATAAAATCTGAAAAAACAATGCTTTCAATTCTTGGTAGATAATACAGTCTAGCAAAGGCTAACCTCAAGTTTTATGTTTATATCCAATCTTTGTTTCTGAAAATCAGTGAAATAGAACAATCAATAATTCTTCTTCCTTCAGAGGATTTAATTCAGTTCTGGAGTAATTTAAAAGCATTCCTGAAGCTTCAGACACTGGCCGTCAGATAGAAACTACAGTTTTAGAAATCTGTCAATGCAAGTGCCATTCACTCCTACACAGAATAAAGTAACTATGTCAAGTCAACCAAACAAAAGGAAAAGGTGGGAATTTGCTTCACACACTTACAAAAATACATCTATTTTTACATCACTAAATATTTGAGAGTGGAGTAGTGATGTCAGAGCATGAGGCTGATTTTTAATATGCAAGTAAGTTTATCCATTTTAAACGAAAGACCTTGCACTACTCCCAAATACTTTTTTTGCTCGAAGATAAATAGCCTAATGGCACTTATGGAATATCCTAAAGTGCTTTACATCAACAAAAGTTACTATCATAGGTATTTGAGTGAATTTTTACTTCACATTGAATTATTATTTATGTCATCCCTGCAGATATATGACTCCTGCACAACATATTTTCATTAAGATTTAATAGGTTATTCCTAATGAGTTGGCTTCCTCCTTTCTTTGCAGTTTTTTCCCTGTAGTAAAACTTGTTACTAGAAAAAACCTGTACTTTTAAAACAGTGTACCTCAGCGATATTTTTTTAAGTGAAGACTGTGTTTCTGAGCTGTTAGCAGAGCAATACTTAGGAGATAATATCTCATAAAGGTTGGAGTACTCTGTATTCTTCATGTGGTAGTATAATAAGAAATAACATGACAGACTGCGAGGAAGAACCTTGAAGTGATAGCTACCAGAAGAGAAATGAAAAATGGGGAGGAAGAAATTGAGTGACCTTGCTCTGTCATATGTGTGTCATACTCCCAGATCAATGATCAATTCTAGCAGTACACAGGCACTTGCCTTAGTGACCTCAACTTGCTAATGCTGGTGGGAGTCAGATACTACTGCAAAGAACAAAAAAAGGGGTGGACTGATGATAAATAACAGAGAACAGAGGAAGAAAAAAAGAAAATAGCTGGATAGAATCCTTGAAGGAGGATGATTGGCCTAGTGTCTTTCTTTTTCTTTCTTTCTTTTTCTTTCTTTCTTTCTTTCTTTCTTTCTTTCTTTCTTTCTTTCTTTCTTTCTTTCTTT
>JBBMKD010000102.1:96805770-96831929 GCA_037834095.1 Argya squamiceps | reverse complement strand
TCTTTCTTTCTTTCTTTCTTTCTTTCTTTCTTTCTTTCTTTCTTTCTTTCTTTCTTTCTTTCTTTTTCTTTTTCTTTTTTTTTCTTTCTTTCTTCCTTCCTTCCTTTCTCTCCTTTTGCTCTTCAATTTAATGAGGCCTTGATTTTTTCTGATAATAAGTATATTTCACATTTATGTACAGCCTACTATGCTTTATCAATTGCAAAAATAAGAATTATTCTGATGAAAGAACAATTGAATTCAGAACTTACATGTCTCTAACACAAAAGTCAAACAAAGAAACAGCTTAGCAATGCACCACAATACTCTGCAAAGAAAAAGAAACTTGCTTTGCAAATTGAGTAAAGATCATATCAGATACAAGATGAAATAGCAAAACCCTTATTCTAAGTTTCAATAGACTGTGAGTCTTTTTGAACTCCAGCATTGTCTGGCAGATAAATGAGTAATAAACTTGTCCCAATTTTCTACATTGTCTAATCTATCCATTGTACGCTTGATACAAAGTAGAAATCTCATAATTAACATACCTTTTACATGAATTCCATTTAAAAACAAGAACAGAAACCAAGGAACGACTCAGTATTTGAATATTTAATTTCTTCTTGTGTGTAAATTGAAAGCAACCTCAAAAGGAGTGATCTAGCCCAATGAAGCATACTATGAGGATATTTTTTTAAAAAAACTTATTGACATAAAAAGTGGTAACAATATGAAGAATAAACATATGAAGTTATATGTAAAGTCATAAAGATAAATATAAAAATAGACACACTTCTTCTACAGAAGAGAGTTTTCTTCTCCAATATGTATCCTATGAGGAAAATCATGTGAAAAACGCTTAACACCATTTTAATGTCCAAGACAGGTTCCAATGTTAATATTCCAAAATCCTTTATGTTTTCAGCCTGCTTTAACATTAGTCTCTAATTGTCCCTTGCTTTCTGCTCTCTTGAATATGATGCTCAAAAACAATGTTTTATTTTAGTGTAACAAAAGGTTTCCTATTTGAATTTAGTGTATTGAACAAAACACATATCCACATAAGTCTGCGTCTTGAATATAATCATGAAGTACTGTACATGCTTGTTGGGTTTCCCTAGTTGAGAAAATATGAATTTGCATGAGCAAGGGCAGTCCTCTTCTAAAATGTTCTTGTGGGTGATTTGCACACTGTATCTTTGACTGTCACTTGGTCTCGTCTTTTGTGGTTATTCCCTCTTTTTCTGCACTCATTAGATACAGCCTCATGTAGCACTGGGAGATTATGCCCTCTGCCAAGCAGCATGTCTCTGCCCTGGAGGATGCTGAATAGTACATCTGAGGCAGTTAGGAGCACAGATCAAAATCTATGCTCTTTTTTTGGGTTGCCAAGGGTACTTACACCCTCACCAAGCAGAGGAGGGTTTTGAATATGTTTTTATTTTTCTTTTAATGACCCTTCCTCTGCCTATGAAAGCTGCAACTATATTGTGATCTGTTATCCAGTTTTGTGGCAGAGCTATGTTTAGACTTATTTAAAAAACAGGTCTGGAAATAAAGTAAGTGACAAGACCTTGGAAATATATAGACACACACAAAAGCACACCTATGTACATACACTCATGCACACATATTTGCATGCAAAATCAAGTATTGCTAAGATTTGTTACTTCCTTCTGTAAACAGGGAAATAGAATTTCATACATTTGGTCTTGAACACGGCAAAGATCAGTTAACCAAATATATGAATTAAAGGCAAAAATGCATTAATTATGTTGCCTGTATCATGTAAGTGGACTGTTATCAACGTGAGGAGACGTCTGGCTGTATTCATTTGGAATTACTCCGATGGCCTTTTTTTGCCAAGACGAATAGACTGGTAAACACAAAAAACTAAATTTTTACTGTATGAGAAGAGAAATGGTAGATCTTGCTGAGAAAGTAAAAACTACATAAGATGAAGTTTTCATCTCTCCTAAAAGATGGACTCCAAAAACAGAAGGAAAACCACAAAATTTTCTGAAAAAAAAAACCAGAACAAAGGTACAGGGGTGGGGGGAGACGATCAGCCCTGCTGAGGTGAAGGTTCATTTTCCCCAAAAAAAAGCAGCTCAGCAAACTGTGGCAGATGTCACCCTGACAGGGAAAGTGGCAAGCGGCCATCTCAGCTCTGCTTGTAACTTCTTTCACAAGAGTCAAGCTGTTTTTTCCACTCCATACAGTGTGTTTGTGAGTGCTGGGTTTGTTCAGAACACAAAAAAGGGCAAGAGCTCTAGAATTCAATAGAAGGTCAGAATGGCAATCTTTTTTTGCGGGGCTGGGCTTCCTTTTATACTGTGACATCTGGAGCCATTACCAGAATAAATTAGACCAATTCAAACCACCAGCAGGAAAAAGTGGGTTTTCTGTTTTTCATACAGCAGAGCTACAAATTTGAGAGCAGGAACCAGCCTCCAACAACTCAGCATAGCAATAGATTTGCTATACTTGTTTTACAGATTCATATGGAAACAAATGTAATCAGTGATTAAGCTAAAGATGTCCACCCTTCAGCACAGCATCCACAAAAGGATGAGAAGAAATAATTACACTGATGAGTTTGCACTTCATTTTCAGCCTGTTACAGCATGAAGTACTAATAGTTCCTAGGAGGTATGCAGCAGAATACAGAGCACACCTCCTCTTCCTGCCTGGAATTTTAACATCTGTGACTAATGCAATTTTTTAAATTCCATATTCCAGTAAATAATAATGCATATTTTAGTTGTAGATGTGGATATAAGCTCCCTAGATTATTATTTAGAACATTAAGTCAGTTACTGGTGTTAATATTTTGAATATTTGGCTGACTTTAAGCTTTAGTGTTTGTATTCTTTTCCATTTTACCCTATACTTAAATAGAAACAAATTCTTTCTGGTGCCTGCAAATAGGGGACTTGCACAGTTAATACAACTTCTAGGTATGTTAGCTGCAGGCAAAACCAGGTCTTACACATGTAATCTATACTTGTTAGTGGGACTCTGTTCAACAGTAAAACAATTTATTGTGTCAGATTGGACTGAATCTCACTTTCAGGAGACTTTCGCAGCTTTTATTGTTAAAATCTTTCCCTTGTTAGAATTCAATTTTCATTCTGATGGTATAAGTTTTTTTTTTCACAAAACATACCTCACTGTGATTCAAGCAGAAAAAAATGCATCGTGTATGAGGTTGAACAGAATGGTATGTGCAATACCAAGGTCCCTGCTCTATTAATAGGAAATATCTGAATATCAAAGATATTATGCTGCCCTCTGTTAATTCAGCATGTGTAAAAATGTTCCCTTCAGGTGCCAATTTCACCTTCAGGCCAAGAGTCTGTTCTGACACGTCTCTGAGGTCTTGATATTGGGCTGATGGCCAGCAGATAATGACTTTTGCATGCAGTGCTGAGGGGACCTGGGAGACTCAGACTATAGACACACAGAATGGTTTGATTTTGAAAGGACCTTAAGGATAATCTAGTCCCAACACCCCTGCCAAGAGCAGAGACAGCTTCCAATAGTCCAAGTTTCTCAGAGCTTCATTCAGCCTCTCCTTGAACACTTCTAGGGATGATGCAACTTCTCTGAGCAACCTATTCCAATGTCTCATCACCACCACCACAGTAAAAAGCTTCTTCTGAATATCTAATCCAGAACTATCCTCTTCCATTTAGGAGGCATTCTCTCCCTTGTTCTATCACTACATTCTCTGGTAAAAAGCCTTTCTCTAGTTTATTTTCATAAGACCTCATTAGGTACTGTAAGGCCACAATCAGGTCACCCTGGTGGCTTCTCCAGGCTCAAATGCCTCCACTCTCTCAGCCTGTCTTCATGGAAAGAGGTATTCCAACCCTCTGATCATCTTCACAGCCCTCCACTTTGATGTATTGTTTCTCTCAAACTGCAGATTGTTTGACTGGCTACTATACTCACAGAGGGTTCCTGAATAGATATATAATATAAAAAGTAAGCAACTGAAAGGGTATCTTTTAGAACACCACAGGCACGCTCTAAGTAGAGAGGACCCATTTGCTCATGCTTTGTTATTAGGAAGAACTGCAATCCATGCAGATTGAGTAGGACTGAAGGATCTAAAAGTTGACTTCCAGTGACACTAAAATAAATCATGGAGTAAATCTTCTAACTCTACCAAAAATAGTAACCTTTTTTTCTTGCCTTTTATATACTCACTTACAATTTTTAATTTTCCAGAATTGTGATCTCATGAAATTAACATGTAGTATTGTCTTAGTTCATAGGGTCACAGTGCAAAGTTTTTACCCTGCTGTATATTACTTCTTATCTGCCAGTGTTTTCCCATTATATCATCTTCAAGACGACAAGCTGTTTTCTAAACAGAACCCTTGATACTGAAGGACATCAGTCATCCAACAGATCAAAATAGTTTTGATAAACTGTTGGGAAACTGGTAAATGCTTCCCTATACACTAGTTTGATAGAATAATATAAAAAAAACCCCAATAAATCTTTCATTACTGGTTATCCAGAAAACTTCAGACATGCCTTTAACCTGAAGACTCCTTTACGCAGAGATGGTCCACAGTTATCTACCATCAGCGGAGGGTGTCCTTGTTTACAGAGTGGCTTGTGTTCAGTAGGACCCTTAAGTGTGAGATTAGCACTGGATAAAACAAGTTTTTTTCTCTGTAAGAGGTAGTCTACTCTCCTGAGGAGCAGAGTTGGATTCAAAATTCCTTATGGGTCCTTTCTAACCTGAGATACTCTGAGATTCTAGGAAGAGGTTATACTTTGTATAACTTGAAAGATGAATCTCTTTAACCAGCTTTTGTTTTGTTTGTTTATTTCTAATAGAACTGGACATAATCTCTAGAAAGATGAATTCAAGCCTTTTCTGTGGAATTTTACTATAAATCTACTATTTTACATGTTAATCCATAAAAAAACTTACCAGAGCTGATATATGAGACCAAGTTAACAAGAAGTGCAGCACTTCTTTTTTTCACAAAAATCATAGCAAAAAAGACAAATCAAGAGTTTCACAATCAGGTATCATCTAATATTCACTTGCCAGAATAAGTCTGGCGTAACACCTGGAATGAGCTGACCATATGCTTGCAAATACAAAAACTGAATTTACCCAGATGTGATCATTTATCCATTCATCCTATGCAAAATATGTGTACTATGTTACCAAGTTACTGACATTAATTTACAAGCCCAATATATGGTTGTGTTTTGTCCTTGCCAACACATGGGATTACCCTGATGAGACTCCTGAATTATCAAGAAAGGTCTATGAATATTCATTTTTCAGAATCTGGCAAGCAACTAATGGATTTTAAAAGGCCATTGTCCCACTAAAAGGGACTTCAGCTGCGTAAAACAGTCACCACGTTGAGAAGTTCACACTTTATTTAGTACAAACTGTAGCATAACTTGTTTACAGAAACCAAAAGTTTCAGTTTCAGGTGACACATAAAGGAAAGCCCCATGTCCTGTGCTCACTTTAACCTAACTAAAAAACTTCTTAACACAGTAGACATGGTATATTGCATATTTACTGGTATATACTTTACCTCTTTGGAAGTACTCAGGAAAACACAGTTTAGGATCGGTGGCAGCACAAGCCTATGTTGGACTTCGAGAGAGTTGCATTTCACAGAGCATATTTTTAGCTAGAGGCATTTACTTAATGAAACTATTTATTTCAGAGTCAATATTCCTTGTCTTTATTGTTTCATAGGAATTTACAGATTCCTGCAAATAATTAATATCAGTGAGCCCTGGGGAAAGAAGCAAAACTATCTAGAGTCTCCTTGACACTAAATCACTTCATAACTTTTGACAGTGACAACTTCCTTAGAGAAATTATGTTTCAGGATACTTGTTTTACGTATTTATTCCACATTCAAAATGACATTTATTCTTCCTTTGCTGCAAAGAAACCTACACTTCCTGACCACACTGACAGAATGTGAATCATATTCAAGGTTGGTAACACATTTTGTTGTCTAAAATACATGCCAACCAAAATAGAACTTTATTAAGTTCTAGCCTTCCTCCCAGTTATTCCCCTTTAAACAAATGACTTTTAAATGCTCTGTAATTATTGTTAAGCTGGTCTAGTTAAAGCAGAGGAAGAGTTCCTGACATGATCGATATAATGACACTCTATTCTCCAAAGTTGAATCAAATGACCTGTGAAAAGTACTTTCTATTTTTATAGCCTTACACCTCCTTATCTGAAGACAGTGAGCAGAAAGTATAACCTGGATCTAAAATGAAATGGCCTGTCCATCAATATCCAAAACTAAGATTCCCAACCTGAGTAGTTATTGCAACCAGTAAAGCAGAAATGCAACTCAACAGATGAATCACTCTCAGATGATAATGTTAAAATGCAGAGATTAAAAGGAATGCATATAATGTATTAAAATAAAATTATTTTAAATTAAATTCTACATTAATCTCTTACTCATGCTTACTAGAACACTGTACTGAAGAGCTTGCTGAGGTATGGGGCCATAAAATGTTTTCAGATATATAATTATCTCATTGCCTATTACTAGAAATACTGCTAAAAGTGTTTTCCATTTTGTTTTTTCTCTTTTTCCCTCTCATTATGTACTCTGTGTGCATTGATTCTCTCAAGAAAAACCCAAGCTTTATGCCTTTACATGCAGAAAGAATTTTTTTATTCACCAGGGTGGTAACCAGGATAATTGTGCATGCAAAGGTAAAGGCCTGTATAAAGACAGGGCAGAAAATCTCAGCTGAGATATTCTGGGGCAGGTCACCTGTCCAATGGTAGAAATAACTCTCCTTTCACCATCAGTACACAGAGAGTCAAGGTTTTCTTTCTCTAATGCATGAGAAACACATCTGCCTGGACACAAGGTTTTTTGCTGATTTGTTGTAGAAAATCACAACAATGGTCATTAAGCTGACTCTGACAGAGAAGAGAAAAGTGAATCTGTAATTCTTTGTTCTGTATGTGTAGTGCAGCCATCTTACACTGTCCTGATAACAGTAGTCTGTTAGTAGTCTGTCCTGATAACAAAACCAGCCTAGTTTCCCTCTGGGCTTACAGTCAAACATTTTGTACAGGCTAACAATAGAAAATGATTTCATAGGCACAGGGTCTGCCCTGAGCTCACCCAGAGGGTTAAGGTCATTCACACGAGCTCCCTCTTCCACTCTGTCCTTACTCACTTGTGCCCTTCATTGACATCCAGAACACAAACCATCCTGACTAAATTTATTGTTTATATAAAGTTTTCTCTTGTAGAGAATGGACAGATTTTCAGTGCCTTTTAATACATTGCTGAAACCTTAGTATAAAAAAAAATTAAAATTTTGACCCAACAAAACATCATGAAATTGTATACTAGGATAAAAATTTGGTAGCTTCTTCAAAATAATTTTCTGTATACAAGAGCATACTATTTTAAATGAGATTTAGCCCTTGGATTGCAGCTGTAGATTATGGTGTTAGTGTTGGGTGTCATGAAGAGCCCTTCCTAAAACTTCAGTTCTCACCTGACAACACCTGTACAAGGATGCAATGGTGAGTCCCACAGTCTCAGTTCTCAGACATGACTGGGAGTTGTTACTGAAAGAGACTGTCTTTCCTCACTTCAGGAAAAGTAAAATGAAAAATGGGATTTTCCAGCTGTTAAAGCACTAGCCAAGGAGTCAGGCACTCAGGCATTCATTCTAATGTGACACATGCTAGAAATTGCCTCATTTATTTGTCTCAGAAGCGTTCTTCACTGCTCACTACATCTAGGAGCTGTGTACTGCCTGGTTGGAGTCATGGGGCAGGGGAAAGCTTCTCATGGATATCTTTGGGATCCAGAGAGCCACTAATTATATGTGGCAGGTTCACACATCTAAAGAGAAATAAGAATCCTTTTCCATCATGGTCCCTTGCAAATTCATTTCTCTGTTTTAATTTCACGTGTCAGAACTGGGGAAGTAGTGCATGATGTATTTTTTATACTGTCAGGGGTGAAGTGAAAATCTCAAATGCCTAAAAAGAGGGCAATGCAAACCTTTTTGAGATTGGTTACCAGATCCAATGGTAACCTAATAAAGTTTTTCATCAAAGTTTTTAGTTATTGGGAGGTTGTTTCCATCCTTTGGGTGGGTTTAGTTTGCTTTTGTTTTAAATCTGCTTATCCCAAGAGTGCTGAATAACTCAGAAGTATGACAGCTTTTCCTTTAAGGAACAGCTTCAGCCTCCCAAAATAGTTCTGGGTTCAGCACATAAGGGTATAACTTTTGTAATAATATTTCAGAGACAGTATTTTCTTCCCAATTTCTTTAAGTCTGTATATAAAATAGAGGCATTTAGCTAGGAACTGTGTCCCAGTGTTTGACAGTTAGATGTTTCCTACCTGATTTAGTGACAAAGACTGAAACCATGATTAGATGTCTAAATGTGTTTCTAACACAGATTTAAGATTAGTCTTAATAAGTGTGTATGTTTTATCTCCTCAGGTTTGTAGAAGTAGTGCTTAGGTGAAAAATTTTTGTACTCTCTTTTTTTTTTCCCTTAATATTTCATTTAGAAAAAGAATAAATGTAAACTTCAATAGCACGCAAACTTTTCCTTTGTAAGTTTTCATTTTAGTATGCTTTTTGGTTTTCTCTCTTCTAATTTTTTTTATTTATTTAATTTCATCTATATGATAAGCTCTTAACTTCAAGGGCAGAAACGGGTGAATTGCTTTTTGTAGTTTGTTTTGCATCCCACTAGTTTTCCTCCGGTTTTAATTATCCAACATGTTTTTTGCATATTCATACGGACTTTTATACAGCACCAGTACAGTAATTCAAATACATTTGTAATATACAACACATCATTTTCAGTAGCTGCTGCTATTTATAGTCACTGTTGATGCTAAGTTCTTGGAATTACTGTGAAACAAAATGTTCTTATGTTTGGGGTCTTTTTTCCAAGCATTACATGAAATTATGTCTATTTTCCACTCAAACTGGAACATCTAAATGTGCTTTCAGATAGGATGTCCCAGTTTCCTTCACTCACATTGCACATCATCAAGAGGCATCATTGATGGAGACATAAAGTATAAGGCAAAAACTCTGTTAATTTGCTTTGTGGACTGAGAAACACTTTGTAAAATTGTAGAATCAATCACACTTGTAGTATATCTTATAGGGGAGAAGATTCGAAGGAAAGTAAAAAAGGAGAGATATATGTAGGTGTTCTTATTGACCATATCATGTGGTGAAAAAAAAAAGAATTCATATGTTTTAATTATATTTAAAATCAGAATATAAATCTTATTAGAATGCATATTATCTGTAAGTTTTGTTCAAGTTAGACTAAATTCTCAGGTATGAATGGTACAAACTCACAAAGAAAACAAAATATGTCATTGATATAACTGAGCACCCTTGCTTGAACACTGCAGAATTGCTGTGAGAGCTTTTATGGGTTTTGAATCCCGTAAGTCATGAGTTTTCTGGTTCTGCTGATGGACATTCTCTGCCTCTGCCTGAGGTACATAAGGATATGAGTTTCCCCTAGTACTATGATAATCCTTTGACACCTAAGTGTCAAGAATGACTATGTCTTGGAAATAAGGTTTGCCTTCCCTAGACACCTCCAGCAGCTGTGTCTGAAGATGAAATTCTTCCTTTATACTAAATGTTTTTAAGAATTTGTGACAGGTGTGAGTGTTACACATATGGGCATTTTGCTCATACCTGAAAGCAAATTCCTTTCAGACTATATGTCAGACTACATTAGAAGAACCAGACAAAACCAATATGCAACAAAACACTCTTCCCTGACTTAATGGTCTCCTTTGCTCTGAAGTGTTTTGTGATACTTCTGAGAGCATACTCTTAGGTATCCTCTGGCATTTTATGGATTCTCTAAAATAAAATTTCTTCTGGACTTCATAGAATCATACAATCACACAATGTTAAGGGGTTGAAATGAACCTTAAAGGTCATGTAATCTTAACCCCTTGCCATGGGCAGAGACATCTCTCACTAGACCAGGCTGCTCAAGGCCTTCTCCAGCCTGGCTTTGAAGCACTGATGGGGTTAGGGCTTCCCTGCATGACCTGTTCTAGTGTCTAAACACCCTCACAGTGAAAGATTTCTTCCTAATGTCTAACCTAAATTTTCTTTTTTTAATTTGTACCCATTACTCTTTGTCCCATCACTATAGTTCCTGATGAAAAGGAACTTTTGTCTTCCCTGTAGTCTCTTTCAGATACTGGAAAATTGCTGTGAGGTCTCCATACAACCTCCTCTTCCCCAGGTTGAACAGCCCCAGCTTTCTCAGCCCATGATTGCAGGGGAGATGATCCAGTTCTCTTATCAACTTTGGACCCTCCTATTGACTTTCTCCAGCAGTTCCATCTCCTTTTTAGGTTGGGGACACCAAAACTGGACACAGTACTCCAGGTGGGTTCTCAGAAGCACAGAGTAGAGGGGAAGAATCACCTAGTTCATCCTGCTGGCCATGTTCCATTGGAAGCAGCCCAGGATTCCATTGGCTTTCCGGGTTGTGAGTGCATTCTGCCAATTCATGTTGAGTTTTTCATCAAACACATCAAAGTTTCACACTCAAATCTTTCTCTACAGAGCTGCTCTCAATCACCTCTTTGGCTTTTTTTTTTTCTCTTTTCAACTTTGGTCTTATAACTAAACCAGATAATCATTCTACTTCTTCCCTGCCTTAAGAGGATAATTTCCCAAAAGCAAGAAATCGATAATTTTCTTTTCTTTCTAAAGCATGCTCTGTGAATTTGCAGATTTGACCCATTTTGTCTCTTTTCCCCAATATGTGTTTCTGCATTCTGTGTCCTACAAGTTTTCACTGCTCAAGTTGTAGTCTCACAAAAGTTTTATTCCCTCTGAGACAGATGGTGTAATAGTCCCTTTGAGAGCACACTGACTCCCAAAGGCATCACTACTGCATGATGAGAACACAGGCCTGATGATCTCTTTGCTCCTAGTCCCAAAAAGATTTATTTCAGCTTCTCTTTGCAAACAGGAACTTCCACACTTTCTGAAACATTCAGTGATACAACAGGAAAAACATAAATGAATGGGACTTCACAGTCTTCTTGATCTAATAAACTGTGCTGGCATACTTGTTTTATTTGCTTTGCAGGGGAAGCTAAGGGTGATCTGAAATTTTGATTGCTGCTTTGTTCTCTTAGATGTTTGGGTTGCATGGAATTCAATATCTGAAAATATAGCAGCAGGGACATATTTCTAGCTCATTTCTAGCCATCCAAAGCACAAACTATGCAGCTAGATTTTTTTGGTTTTCTTTTTAAAGGGGATTCAATTTATTCACGCTTTCACAAAATCCACTAACCAGAGGAGGACAGTTCATGCTACAAGTCAGTCTTACTTTTCAGACTCACAATAACTCAACACTGAAATCCTTTCATCAATATGTCGTTGAGCTCTGCCTCTGCAAGTCTTGAACATTAGACTAAAAACTATTCTAAAATAAATTTTATAGCTCCACCAGATGTTATCTATGCTCATATACTGAAATACTATGTAAAAATATAAAGTCTTAAGATATATACAAGAATTATGGGATAAAAATCTGTCACCTGAAAAGGTTAAATTTAGGTGACCAAAAAGTCAAACCCTGTGACTGGAAATTGATTGAAGAATAAAGATGCCTTGACATCTCTTTTCAACCTGGTCAGTCTTACATTTGAAGACAACTGGAGAAGAGACTGCAGAAGATGCACTCCACACCATAAAAATAATCCTTTATTTGGAGTCTGGTTTTGAGCTTCTCTTCAGATGGACCTTAGAGTAGCTTTTCAGCAAGAGTGAATAATAGCAATGCTAAGATAACATTACTAAAAATATGGCATCTAAAGAAGGAACATTTTAAATTCATCTAGCTTTCTTCTCCCTGTTGATTTTTAACAAGTAACATTTTGAATTGTATACATTTATTTTAGTCCTCCTTGACTTCCATAAGTATCAGTTTTTAAGTTCCTGAACAGACAGTTCTTCTGTCAGGAAAACATCAACAACACAATCTTTGTGAGTGCGTGTGTGTGTGTGTGTGTGCGTGTGCGCACATATGTGTGTGCATTCATTTGTACCTAACAGAGGTTTCATGCAACACTAATTTAAAATGAAATTCCTTTCTAAAGTAGAAATTGTGTATAAAAGAAAAAAAAAATTTAAAAGGAAGATCAAATTTTTCCTTAGTTCTTCTACCATTGTTCTTTTTGTCTATGAGGTATTGTTTTTTCTCTACATGGAGGATAGAGGACCTCAGCAAGTTTCCAAGCAACCAATTAGATGCAGCAGATCTTTAGGGACTAAAACACCCCTAAACTTGAGGAAAACAATTGTTAAAGTGAACATTGCCCTTCAGGAAAGTAAAATAAGAACATTTGGAAATTAGAATAGAATGACAAAATCATGGATTTGTTCTGGTTAGAGAAGATTTTAAGGCCACTTAGTCCAAGCATTAAACTAACACTGCCAATCCCACCATTAAACCATGTCCCCAGCTGCCACTTCTACATGTATTCTAAATTCCTACAGGGATTGGCCTTGGCACATCAATCCTCAAATCCCTCTGCAGAGCCTTCCTATTCTCCATCTCAGCTCCATCAGGGAGGTCATCACTCCTACCCAGTTTGGTGTAATCTGCAAACTGACTGAGGATGCACTCAGTCCCTTCATCCAGATTATAGATACAAGATGTTACACAGGACCAGCTTCAACACTGAGTCCAGGAAAAACCCACCAATGATCAGCCACCAGCTGAATGTGACTCCATTTACCATCACTCTCTGGGCCTGGACAGACAGGCAGTTTTTCACTTAGTCAAACTTTTTAACCACACTGTTTAGAGAGCAGAAAGTGTTAGGTTGGAAATCCAATCCTTGATAATTGTCTATCATTCAATTCCTGATGCTTCAATTCAAAATCCAAACACCTTAGCTCAAATAATGACAAGAAGTATATTAGAACAATACTGTATGGTCATGTACTTAAAGAAAAATACAAGATATCCCAAAGCTGATTTAGTATTATTATTGAGATTAAACAAGTAGAAGGGAAAAACAAGAGAGTAGCAGTTGCAGTTACAACAATGTCAAAGGAGAATGCAAATCTGTTTCTTATATTACTAATTTAATTTGTATTCAGGATTTAGAATTTACTGATGAATATTTTTGTCACATCATCCATCATAGCCTGCCACTAGAGAGAAGGAAGATAGAAAAATTAAAAACCTGCTTGCTACTGTAAACTATAGAGCATGAACAACATCCATCAAAGACAGACAGATAGAAGATAAAAGTGATTGCCGAAGCCAAGTGATCTATGCTGATTTTCTTTTAAACATTTATTAAAATGCTCTAAATGCAGATCCACTATCCTTTGGTAAATATTTATTGTTATTTCTTTTGCCATGGACTGGAAACTGTGAACAGTGATAAATTAGTTGCAAAGGTCTGTAATCTTACTCTTGCTTTTAAAAATACATTTACATCTTCTACTGAAGTGGTATTTTTTGGCTCTGATTAGCAGGGATGCATCCTATGTCAGCTGTTAAGTAAGATGCTATTCCCTTTTCTTTGCTGAGAGAGTCACAGAACAAGGCATAGGCCAATGGTGGAGGACAGATACCGCACAAGGGACCTGCTACAAAATTAGCTGCTGCCAGTGGAACTGTTTTCATTGATTCAGTAGGTTTTAGATTAAGCTTTAGATCAACTCCTTTGTACCTTCAAACCATAAATATTTTAGCTTTTACTTACACAAAAATGCAAGCATTTTTTTCTTAAGAGGTGTTCTGAATTCCAGTCTATTTCCAAACTGAAGCTAATACAATTTTCCCCTCACATTGGGCAGTATCAAAGCATAAATGAGAATTACTTGCCTTTTAGATAAAATTGCAAGGTATAACATTCCTGATAGCAGTGCTACTGGGCCTTAGACAGCAAGTGCAAGGATGGTGTAAGAGTGCAAAAACTGTGCTCTGACACATAATGCACAATTGTTTCCTTTGTTTTCTCCTAACAAAGGAAAACCAAATGTGCACAAAACAAAATTCAAAGGGTCTTACTGAGAAGCAATTCAAGTAGCTCTATGCAGCACTTGCACCAACAAGCTGAGGGTATCTCAAAAAGAGGAGCTCTTTTGACTACAGACAAAAAAAGAGAAATATGTTTGTGGAACTATACAATTAAAGCAGAGATGAAAAACAATTAAGAGGTTTGAGGAGGGTGAATAGAAGTCAAAGGAGCCCATGCTCATGTTCATGAAAAGCAGAGGGACTATGTGAAAACAAAAATGAAGACACCTGACAGGAAATTATATTCATTATAATCTAGAGAAATATAATGAACCTAGTAGGGAGGACAGCAAATCCATACAAATTAATAGATTTAGAATTTGTTTTAATCTCAGAGGAATAAGATCTATGTGTCAACACAGGCAGCATGTCGAACTTTGTTTCCCAATGCAAATAAGTGCTCAGAAAAGCTAACAATTTTTTATATAATTATGAGACGGTAGAGAATAACATGAGAAACTGTGTTGGTAAAAGCTGACACTCATTTTCAGGACAGGACTGATTTGTACTACAGTATCCAACTTCCGTGTCAGCAAAACTCCATTAAATCCTGTGCCACCACAGGGTACAGATAGACAGCCGGTTGCATCACATTTTGTTTGTGGCAAAAGAGTTCATCTCTCAGCAAAAATGCATTGGTTGCTGTCACTGCAGAGGTTTGGTCTACAAGGTCAAAAATAATCTCTTCAGCTTCTTCACAGACTACAAAACCTGGGCTCTGGGAGAAACTTCAAGATCCTTGTTTCTGCAGTGGGTCATCAGGGCTGTGGTAGAATGAATATTCATGTGTTAATCCCATTTAATTTTGGGCATCTGATTCAGAAGTTCAGAAGTTCAGCATTCTTTGCTGAATGTTGAATCATTCTTAAAAAAAATTGTTAACACATTTACATGTTAAAACATTACATTTTCAGTTTTTTAAGGTAGGTTTACAAAATCTGACCATAAGTTAAGTTTTTATGTGACTACATCAAATGTACCTGTTATTGCTTCCAAACTATCATATCCTAGTTGTGCAGTTATGTAGAAACCTGAGATGACTTAAAAGCTTTCTACCTTCAAATGGGAAAGAGCAATATTCCACTCCTCTACCTCTGCTGCTTCAACATTTCTCACTGTTCAACCCTTCCCAACCTTGAGCTACCAAAACATTGTCTGTACAGCAAATCAATGTAATAAACTAAATCTGGCTGAAAAACTCCCCAGCAACAAACCACAAAACACAACACCTCCCCCCAGCAAAAACAAGAGAGTATTTTTGTATTGCTATGACAAGTAGAAAAGGTTTATCAACACGTTGCTTTCACAGTCTCCTATGTGCATTTGCCTTCAAGTCCAGATGTGTCAGAGTGGACACAAAAAAAGTGAAATTACTGCACAGAGATGAATGCAAATATGAAGTAGAAAAAAAGGAGCTGGAGAAGACAGAGGAATGATTGGATCAGGAAGAAGAGAGAGATACCACAACCCCTTGGAACAGCTATGTTGTCTCATTGAACTACATCCAAAGAAGGGATAAAATCTTACTTTATGTCATATGTACTTTCTATCACTTTTAGTTTTAAATGTGTGGTAATTTTTATTAAATTACCACATAAGTAACACATCATAATTACCATGTAAATTCCCATTTCCCAATTTTCAAGGCTCTTATTTACCAATAGAAGGAAGTCTGAATAGTGCTTATGCTTAGTCACTAATTCAAAACAGAAGTTCAGTATAAATAACTCCACTGCCTCCTGGAATGGATGGCATTTGCTGGTTTTCTTGAAAACAGAGCTTTATTTTATTTTTGCTGTTGGGGTAAGAGGAACTACACTGCAGTAAAAGACTCCTAACCCAACAAGACTGACACAGTGAGAAGTCTGTATCAAACATATTCATATACCAATAAAATAAAATAAATGTTCTACTTTTCTCTGCCTAAACATGCTTGCATTCTCTATGTAAGATTTGTTTTGCTCATTTCCCTTGGGAATCTAAAAACATAAGCAGTAAAAATTCCAAGTTCCTCTTTTCCTGCTAAAATATAAACTCAAGCTTTACCTTTCATTTAGATCTTCATTCATATTCAAAGCAGGAGACTTCTCCCTAGAGCTAATAAGCACTTTAAGTTTGAGCTAGCCTGCCAGTGTATTACTCTGAGCTCAAAATCAAGAGCTCAGTTGTTATGAGCAGTGACTTTACAAAGGAGTTCACCAAAGTGTTGAAAACCTGAGTTAGCATCAGTGTGGAAACAAACCAAGAGCTTGGATAAAGGACTGGCCTTGGGATCACCCTAAACTCTATCAGGGCCTCAGCAGGGCATTGCAATACTCTAAAACCAATGGAGAACTCTACCAAAAGGCCTTAGTAGAGAATTAAATCTAACCCTGGAAGAAAATTATATTTCCAAAAGCCTTTAATTCTCAGTCTCTTTGATTAAGTTCCCAAAGAATTCTAGTTCTGATGGTACATTTCCTGATTTTCTTTTCAGTAAAAGAGCTGCTATAGGTATTGCAGTGATTTTTACAGATGCTATGGAAGAGATACTGGACTTTGAAAGGGTAACTATCTCTTGATTTGAGTTAAATAAGCATCAATGAACTACAGATGAAAAAAATTTCCAGTATTGGAGCCAAGAGGAATATTTGGTCAAAACAAATTCAGTTTTTTTAAAAAATTGCAAAAGCATTTCAAAAGAGTAGGCAATGAGTTCTTTTACTGAATACAACTAGTAAACTCTTGTGTATTCTATAAGAATATAGCTAAGAAAATATGTCCTCCTTTAAAACATTGCAAATATTTGGTAAAAAAAACATAAAATGAGAGAACACTCTTCAAATTTCAAGAGTCGAATCAAAAACTTTTCAGTTTGTGAAAAAAACTGATAGTTGTTGATGACAAATTTTGAATCTGAAGAATATTTTGTAGCATTAAGGATCCAGGAGTAAACAGAAAATTAGAACAGGGCATCTATAAAAAAAAAGTAATAAAGCCATAAGACAAGGTTCAAAGTTCAAGAATAGAGTATAAATCAGTTCAAGAGATTCCTAGGGTATAATTGTTTCTCAACAAGGAAGAAATTGATGGATATGATGAAAAGGTGAGAAGTTGAATTGTGGGAATAAGATAAACCTAAGGGAAAAAATACACATGCTGAGTTGCTTGGACGCTTTGTAGTTCAAAAGTGTTTTATGTTCACTAACCTCTGATAGAATTCTTTATCAGTTTGATTTGATTGTACTTCAGGGTGCACTGTGGCAGACTTTTGCCAGAGCTGCCCATTGCTTCAGCAAGAGCTGTTAGCTAGAAAGTGCTAGAAAGTGCAATGCTGTCTTTAATTATTTCTCTTGAAATATGAAGCCCTATTGTATGTATTGTGTATTATTTTTAAATAAGATTCAAGCCTTTGAGAAAGCCACATGTGGCCAAGTTTTCTGAGGCAGTCCTGGGGTTTTGTATGCTATTTTAGGGAATGTGTTCTCTTTTTCTCTTTTACAGGAAGATAAGTGTGACTTGGTTGTCATTTTGTCAGTCAGGCTGCACAGGATTTTGCAATTGCTACATGTTTGTTCAAGTCATATCATCATTCTGGTAAATACTGTTGCACAGTCGATTTTCACCTTCTGACTTGTGGCAGTTATTGTTTGAAAACAAACGTGCAGGTTTGCCCAAAGATTTGGTAACCTGGACTGATAATAATAAAAGAAAAATTGGTAATAACCCTTTCTTGCTGGCCATCAAGAATAGGTGAGTGATGGAAACACTTCCACCTATATGATAAGTTCTTTCTCTTCTCACTCGCTTCACTTTTTGAAAGAGAAGTATGGTTCATCTGACTGCTTTCAGTAAGCTCCAGTGCTTTAATCAGGTCCCCTTTACACTGACAGGAGCCAAGAGAAGCTCAAAACATGTATACCAAATGACAAAGTTAGTAGTCTTTGCATATAATGCTGAAAAGCACAGGTTTGCTTTTGCTTTTTTGAAATATTCTTTGTTTCCTAAGTTTACTTTCGTGTTGCTTTCATCTGGAACAGCATCAGACTCATACAAATGTCACTTGCCTCTAATTATATAGACTCTATTGTCTGATTTCAATTGACGTGTATTCTGTGAGGGTATTCACACATGCTTAAACTTAGAGACTTCTTGTTCTTTTCAATTACAGAATTAAGAGAGGCCACAGCTGAAATCAGGAGAGAAATTTGGCAAAGGATAAAAAGGAACATTGTTTGCCTCTATCTCTACTCTTTCACTTGATTTCTGCTGCTTCATCTATGTCCCAGTCCATGCTCAGTCACTATGTTGTATGAAAAAAAATTAATATCTGAGCCTGGGAAAGTCAAAGCTTGGTTTTTGTTTGTTGCTTTACCTGATGTTTGAACACAAGGACCCCAAGATTTATTAATCATCCAACCCTTCTGAATCTATTCAGTCTGGTTATCATATGAACTTCCTTTCCTGAAAATAACTTTTTTTAGGTATTTTGTGAGCTCTCACTTGAAACAGAGAAGGAAACACTCCTCTCAGACTGGATTTGTATTCACCCCGTACTGAGCACTGTGGCTGTGATCCAGCAAAGCATTTAAGGTTAGTTTATCTTTAAGCATAATCCCATTGAAGTTAGTGGCGTGATCCATGTACTTAAATTTAAACACATAGTTGAGTGCTTTGCTGGATCACAGCCAGAATACTCAGGATTGAACACAGGATTGAACATTCTCTTTTCTTTGACACTGGCCTACGGCAAGATATACAGACACATGTGAATATATGTTCCTTATAGTATAGAGGTTAAACACAGTATTATTCTCAGATTCTTTCATATTCCATCCAATAGAAGATATTCTCCAGTTTCTTAAAACCCTTGCCAGTTGTACTAAAAGTGAAAACATTACAATTCCAAAAGAGTCTAACCTAGACTGTCACTTTCCTTTCTCTTTTTTGATCATGCTGAATTTCATAGCTCAGGAGATTCAGGTCAAGTTGGTGTTCTGAATGAAGGCAATTTGTTAACACACATTTAAATCCCTGCAATGCTCTGCTGACAAAGGCTAACTTAATACACAACAGATTAAACACCTCTCAGATGGTGGTATGTGTTTTAAATGAAAGTGCTTTCTACAGTTTGTACTAACTTGAGCCATTTGGGGCTGATTGAATGTCAAGTGCTTCAGGCAGCTGAAGTTAAACATTTCTATACAAGTTTGTTTAAAGCTGGTTTGGATAGTAAGACCTATTGTTCCTGTTGAAATGTGGGGATATCTTGAACATTTGTACATAATAAAATATACGATCCAATTTAAAGACACTGTTTCCATCAGATTAAATCATGCATATAAATAAAATTATATTGTTACTGAAAATAATTTTTTTATTGGCTGCATCTCAGCATATTTAAAGGTGATTTCAAATCCAACCGATTTGAATAAGCTTGGATGCAAACATGGATTCACTTGACAGGTGTTTTTCTTCTCTTCCTTTTTTATGTTTTCTTTTTTTCCCACTATTAAGTACTCTTTTACAATTCAAAGTCCATATTCCTTATCTGAATATCAACAAGTCAGACTTGGTATCTGTACAGACTAATGATACATTCCAAGTATTATTCTCTTGATTATAAAGCCTGGTTTGATGGGACACAATCACTTTTCTGTTCTCAATGACCCACTGAATGATGACATTACCCAGAATTCCATTTAGATGATGCAAATGACCTAATCAACTTGTCTTCTGCCATGGCAGTAACTGAACTCAAATGTCAAAGAAAGCTCAGTAAAAAAAATCTTCCTTTTATGTAACTGAATTTTTGCTATGGGAAATTTATGAATATTAGCTATGGAAATGGCTTTGTTTCTTTCATTTGCATGACATTGGTATACACATCCATACTCTTTAACACACAGGATTTTGCATTCTAAACAAAAAAAAAAATGCAGAGCAAATAACTAAAATTACACTATATAAAAACTACAACATGGTTATTTTGTTTCACTTTCTGTAATAAACTATGCCTTAGTTCAAATTTTTCACCAAGTTTTCTTTGAAGCAAATATTTCTCTTCTGGATTTTCAAGTACCAGTCATAGTTGCTCAGTTTCTTTTTCTACCATTAAAAAAGCCCAAGTTATGCAAGCTACAAAATCATCAGTATTGTACTGGTAGAAGAACCACAGTAGCTTAAGGTTATTTGTATCAAATACTGTGATATGGGTCACACAGATTCATGAAAACTAAACTGTATATCTTGGTAGCAGTCTAGTTTCAATAGCACTGAGATTTCTGGGAAACAGCTACTTGTGTTTGCTTTGGAGACCTATGTAGCTAAATTTGCTATTTCAGATGCTTTATCCAATGTTCAAGGTATCTAGTGAAAAAGAGATGAATAATATTTACATGACCTGCTCTCATGTCTTGGTTGCAACATGTGCTTCCACAAAATTGTCACCTACAAAGATGGGCATAGTCTTCTAGATTGCCTCAGACACACACAGGAGCTTTTCCAAAAGCAAATGTTTGAAACTCCAATCCAGTCCTTGCTTGCACATTAATTTGGCAACATCATGACAAAAATCTTGATAGGTGATGTCAAAATGGTGCCAGCTAGTTTTCCAACTATTTCACTTCTTTCTCAATATCATACTAAGTTAACTGTAAAATGATATTTGATTGTTTTGAGGGAGTTCTTATGCTGAAGAAAAATTAATTACAGTCTTTCTGCAAGAGTGAGAATTGAAAGTAGCTATCAATGTTAATAGTGGTTCATTACAAGTGATCCCACCTTCCAGGTTGTCTGTTCTTTTGATTTTAGACAGATTTGCATGTGCCAGAGGACATAATGATCTTTCCATAAGGTTTTGTTCCTGAGGTATTACATGTCTTCCTTTAAACTGAAGATAAAGACTGAAGTTTGATGGTCTGCAATAAAAATCATACTTTACATTTTTGAGAGATATCAACAGTACTCGATCCATTAAATTTAAAGCATGGGTGTGACAGATAATTTTCTTCTTTTTTTTCTGGATACTAAGCACACACACATCAGCATCTGTGTGAAATGTTATAGATTTGTGATGAAAACATTCACTGCTAGTCTGTGGCTCAGTGATGCAGTGCTCTCTTCATGTCAGTGAAAATAAGGCTATTTTTATTTAACCAGTGTCTGCCAACAAGAGATTCTTATAGACATCACATTATCTACCAAAATGTATGGATCTATCATGGAAATAGAAATTTCAAATTGGAATTTTTTGAACCACTTCAATGAACCACTTAGGGACTAAGTGAAAGTCTGATTTCTAAATTCACCACAGTTTGGGATTTTCTTCAAGAGTTAAGATTACAGCAATGAGAGGAATAAACAGTGATTATAGGTAACACAAATAAAATTTAAAGTAGAACTGTATTGACTCTGACTTTTTTACATTTCAGTTGTGATGTTTAAACTCCATTTTTCATACAGTTATAAAAATCAAATAATAAATACTAAAGGGTGAATAGACTGATGTATTATTTTGATCTAATAGCTATCTCCAAAAAAGGTATATGAAAAATATTTTTTATATTGTGGAATTAATCCAGAATTTTAGAAGTTGTATACTAACTTAAGCATTGTATTTGTACCTTTGATCTGACCTACTTTCTATTTACAGTTGTCTGTCCAGTTTATTATCTTCTACTTATGGTCAGCAGCTCAATTCATGAAGCATATTTTATTGTTATGTCTAAGTATGTTTATACACACACACACACACGTGAAATAATATTTACCTTTAGTATAAAAAGGTCACCCAGAAACATTTTGAAAAAGTCAAAGCACGATAAAACCTATTAAATATATTTAACTTAAAATACATAGTACAATATAAAGATTAATGTCAGCCTCACAATTGTTTATTTTATTAGTGGTCTTCAAACATATTTTTATTATTTCCTGCCCCTTTTTTTTCTCAATTTCATTTGACATAGGAGTAATTAAATTTAAAATCCCAGTGAGTCTACCACAACATTCATGGGAATGAGATGATAAATGTCCTACAACAGCCAAGGCAAGTCATCAACATTGTTTTACTGCAGCTTGATGTTTTTTGCCATAAAGATTATTGTGTTTCACACACATAAAGCTTTGTTGACTATCAGTCTTACATGTATCAAACTTTTGCTTCACCTTTTTCTTCTTCTGTAATATGGCTTGCCTTCAATTGAATATCGTATGGTTCCTTGGTACTACAATTTTTTAAAAAAGTGGTAACATTTTCAAAGCCTTGAGCTCAAACAGAAAAAATAAGTTAGTTGTTATATTCACAGGAAATTATAGTTGGATTTTAAACAATTTCATTTATCATGAGTGTTTGGACTCCATCTGTCACCACTTTTGATTATTCATTTCATATTTGCAAATTAAAAGGAGATGACATTGAGTGTATAAAGAACATCTTTTCCTTACTGAAACAATCAAATATAAGTATCCTTAGGAGTATCCTTTTCTTTGGATTTGGTAAGTAAGTGGTGTGTGACAAATTAAATAATGATGAGATAAACTGTCCATCCAATGTAGCAGGGACTACACAAACCAAGAGCTCCTCTGAAATCCAGAATCTAAGGAAAGTCCCAGCCAGAGTCTGCTTTATTCATTATCACAGTCTGTCCTGGATATTTCAAACCTTGACATCTCACTTTTTTGTTTAATCTGGGGATTTTGCTTTTGTGTTTTCTGACAAACTTTATGAATTTTATTAAAAAAACCCTCAAATCCTATGTTGATTATACCTATTTTGCTTGTAGCCTAATGAGATATTCTTAGATAACACTGTTAGCTCAAAAATTAAAATTTTAAAGAATTAAACAAGTTGGGAGGGGTAGATGTACCTTCCTTTCCCCTACAACATCACAAACACAAACACTGTGTGTGAGTAGGGCTGATAAAACTAAAGAATACTAGCACATACCCCCATATACACACATGTGTTATAGACTCAGTGTTTAGAGAAACAAATGAAAATTAACATTATTATGTTTTCTAAACATTATTTCATAGAACACAACAGAAGTGTTGTATGTATTTCAATAAGGCCGTATGCATTTCAATAAAGGAGATATTTCAAGTAATTTGGCCTACTAGTTACCTGGGATAAGATGCCCTGTTCTATTACAACAAAATCTTTCAGGTCTTCTGTGCAGTATTTTTTTGGTTGGATCTCTCACATCCCTTTCATGGGTCTGTGAATTCATAATGAACTAGTAAGGTCTGAATAATTTACATACCAGGAAATGGAATATGCAAACTCTTTTTTTCCCAAGAAGAAAACCACTTCTAATAGAGAAATATAATTTTACATTAATCTTCAATTGATGACTGAAAGTTAACAGAGTTAAATACTTCAAACAGCTTCAGTTTAAGATTTTTTGTTGTTGTCTAAATTGTTGTTTTATTTTGTTTAAATGTGGAAAGATATCCTCACACAAGGCCTATAGTCTATGTTTGTTTAAACAGCTTTTCATTTCTCTGTTGCAGCACAGAAGCAGGGCTATAGCTGTGGAAGAATGAAAGAAGGGTAATATTGCACTGGAAATGTTTGGGTGTATTTGAAGAAAAGACCTGAATAATTGTGTTTTGCTTTGTTTTTCTGTTTGAGTGTTCCCTTTTTAAAACATAGCTTTACTTAAGAGAGTTTACATAAATGTTTTAATCAAAATCCCCAGCAAGAACCTCACTATGCTCCTTGTGATATGGATGTTGTCAGGAACTTTTGTGAATGCAACCAATTATAGTAATGAAATACCAGACTTCATTTGCTGACTTATACTATCAGAAAGTGATCCATCCAGTGTCCTGGATAGTTACTGCACAGCAGAATAACAGCCAAGGCCAAACTTCATAAAATATATTCTTATCTTACCAGACAGTTTTCCTCTTCTCTCATCACACTTGGTTATCCTCAGTTATACTCAAATAAATATGTTGTGCAAGTATAAGATATGATTTGAAATAAATCATTGAAATAACTGTAAAACTTTACCTATAAAGTTGGTAAAAATTTAAAATATTGCATATATTTGGCACACTTCAATATCTCCTTTAGAGCTGCACTGGTTTATTAATTCTGGGTTTACATATAAGAAAGCCTTGAAAAAATAGATTTATAATCAGAAAAAAAGCAAAACACAACAAGAAAACCAGTGCAAACACAAATCTACATAATGGGCTTAATTTTTCAAGTCCACTGAAGACAAAAGTAACAGATCTCCAATCTATTCTAATTCCTGGCATGAAGCCTTCTTTATTTGTGGATTATTGATCTGACAGACTGAAAAGGCAATGGTTTCTATTTCTTTTGGTGACTTACATCAGTCTGTTGTGAGGAAAATAGATAAAACATCCAGATTTGTGTGCACTGGCATCAGATTGAACTCTTCTGCTAATGTTTGGCTTTATCTTCTCAGGGAAGACTGGGATTATACCCCATTCACTATGGGCACTGTTGCTGGATGAGTTGTTCATAAAAGTACTTGTAGAAGCAGATGTACAGTTTTTGTGTAGAGTAACATACTAAAGTTTCTAGGCAAATGAGCTTTACACTGTGGCAAATAAGGCATCTTGTTCTTTAACAAATTGATAAAGGGAAATATGGGTATCTCTTTACACTCCTGAAGAGACACAACGAATGAATATTTGTGGCAAGTATGTGTCTCATAAACAAGTAAATTGAGTCATGCAATGGAAGACTAAGCACAGCTGGGCAGGTAGTGTTAAGAAAACCAATTTTTCAAATTCGGTTTGCTTCTATGGGATGGATAACTTTGGGTTCGGAATACAGAAGACAACTATTAGACTCTGAAACATAAGTTTCATTGATTATTCCGCTATATTTGCAATTTCATAGCACAGTCCATAGGAAAATATTCAAACAACATTTCCCACCCCATGCTGTCTCCATGCAAAGATTTCCTCCTTCATACCAGCCATAAAACTTTCACTCATTGTTTGATTTTTTTTAGGATATCATAAACAATTACTGTGGTGATGTGGATTTTGCACCACCATTGTGGAAGAAAAATAGTTAAATGTATCCCAGACTTAAAAAAAAAAAATCTGCAAACCTCTAGCTTTTTGGAATGCAAAGATAAAAATGTGATTCCACTCTAAGGAAGAGAAAGACTGGACATGGATGCTGATTACTCTTCCCAGCTTCCTCCATGCTCTTTTTCTGGGGAAAAGAGGAGATTTTACTCCTTTCTTTTACATTTTAAGACATGACCCTTCTTGCAGTAGGCCAGGTTAGGAGAGATAATTGGACCCAGCCATCTATCATGTCATGACCCAAACCCAAAATGCAAAGTCCCTTTGTTTAGTCAGCTTTACTACTAGTGAAGGGAAAGAAGGGAATGGGTAAACACCTGAGTCTCTTCTCGATTTTAGCATGCCATAGAGGAGCAAAAATTATTATAAAACTACTGTAACATTTTGCATAGAGGCCTATAATTATTGATAGAAACGGAACAGAAAAATCATACTCCTATTTATGGCTTCTCAGGACTGAAAGAAAATTCATTAATCATTCAGTACCATAGTCTGCTGTTATATCACGCCTTCCATTGATCAAATGGATCTGTGATTATTCGGGTTAATTGATTTTGTTGCTTCAATCCAGACTACTTTGGCTATGGAATAATTTTAAGCCTTAGAACTAATTTTGAGAGAATGAATAGGCCTAAAAGAATACATTATCTTCTGATGATTAATATTGTTCATCCAGTGACCAGCCAAATTACTTTCTGACCAGTTTGTACGTATTTAATCTTGTTTTATACTGCATATAATGATAATCATCAAGGGAAGCATGACACGACTTGTAACATTTTCTGTGTTCACATTATGAAGTAGAACTGAGAAATAAAGTCTATCAGAATAAATGAGAAAAATTTTGTTTAATTAATTCATTTTTTTATTTGTAGCTGTAAACCTACATATACGTATACATATACGTATACATATACGTATACATATACATATACATATACATATACATATACATATACATATACATATACATATACATATACATATACATATA
>JBBMKD010000102.1:96794044-96805670 GCA_037834095.1 Argya squamiceps | reverse complement strand
ATACATATACATATACATATACATATACATATACATATACATATACATATACATATACATATACATATACATATACTTATATATACTTTTTTTCCCCAGCCCTTAAGATTTCTGAAATGAAAATAAAAAATGAAGCATAAAAGATAACAACTTGTTAATCGCCAGATTTTTTTTATCTCATCAATTAATAATTAATTTTTAAATTTGTATATTTTTTCCCTAAAATGGAATAAATTCCAAAATGGAAGGTCATTTAAATCACATAACTAAAAATTGGACAAGCAACTCAAATTTTACAATGTTAAAGCATTATACTTTAATACTTTAATAACCCAAAAGTCTTTTTTCCCTTCCTGTGTAGGAGAAAGCAGTTTGTGAATACTTACACTTCTTCACTTATTCATATTGCTTTTGACAATTTAAAAAAAAAATAAAATCATTAGAATATTCCCCCATATCTGTCAGCAATTGCCTAAAGAGAAACAATTTTTAAAGAAAACATTTTAGCATCAACAGCAAATTAAAACAAGCAATTTTTGAAGGTTTTGAAATCTGTATGTTCTCATGGTTGCTGGATCATACCACTTCAAGTGGATCTACAATCATCTACACTGGGGTGAGTTTAAAATGTCCCCAGTGACTCTTGAATCAGTGTCAGTGAGTCACACTTTAATATTCAGCACTGTTTGGTTCTGAACCTAAGAGCTGAGTGGATAAAAGTGTACGATTTCTTTTAAAAACTCTCCTATTATTTCTGGAAGTAGATCAGAACCTGCTATAATATATCACAAATTCTTTGATTTCTGATTTCAAATGCCAGTGTTTCTGAGAAAATTATGCTTATTCTATTTAATACGTGCCACACCGTAGTCACCATGGACTATAATTTTTATATTTCCCCATAAATAGGATCTGACATAATGCAGAGCCAAAACTCAAAGTGTTCTTTATCTTCCAGATCTTACACACGCTACTGAGCTTATAGGTCAGGATTTGAAGGTGGTTTCAAAACCAGATATTGAAGAATAGATAGAGCCAAGATTCATAATTGAAAGATAATGACTGAGGCATTCATCTGTGAAGTGTATGCGTGTTTTCAATTAGTTGCAAATGTTCTTTACACAGTTTAATATATGAGACAGGTTAGACTGGTGTCATGGTTTGACCCCAGCTTGGAACGAAGCCCCACATAGCCACTCAACTCACTACCCCCCACCAGTGGAATCAGGAAGAAAATCAGAGGGGTGAAAGCTGGAAAACTTGTGGGTTGAGATGAAGACAGTTTAATAGGGAAAGCAAAAGCCAAGCACACAAGTAAAGTAAAACAAGTGATTAATTCAGTGGTTCCCATGGGCAGGCCAGTGTTCAGCCACCTCCAGCAGAACAGGGCCACATCACATGTAATGGTGACTTGGGAAAACAAACTCCATCACTCCAAACCTCACCTCCTTCCTCATTATTCCCATACTTTATATACTGAACATGATGTCATATTGTCTGGAATATCCCTTTGGTCAGTCACCTATCCTGGGGTCACCTGTGTCTCCTCTCAGCCCTCCCACACCCCCAACTTCCTCACCAGTGCAAAAAGCAGAAAGGACTCTGGTTCTGTGCAATGTTTGCTCAGCAATAACAAAAACATCTCCATGTTATAAACCTCCTGTTCAACACAAATCCAAAACACAGACCCTTACCAGCCACTGTGAAGAGAATTAACTCTACTTCAGCCAAAAACAGGAAATCTAGAAAAACAACCTTTAAACAATTGAGATGCTCTTTAGGAAAACTCAGACATTTTGAAACTGGGGAAAAAAAAAAACCATGAAGAATTTGAAAGGAGGAAAACTAGGAGCCTGCTATCCATTATGAGGGAGTAAGAGAAAGGCATATTGAAACACAGACCCCTTTTCAATGTGCACGCTGTTTTCTCAGAAGAGCGGACCACCTTTTCAAGACCTCCTTTAGATGCTCTTGGCCACATCTATACCTAGGGGTATAGATGGGTATAAACCCATCCTTGGCACAAAAAAATAAACTTTTTGCTGCTGTCGTGGCCAAGATTCTGCCTTGAAACAGAGCACGCAAACAAACAAGTCCCAAGCTTAAGACAGAAGAAAGATGTGCAAAGGAAAATAAATGGTGTACCTGCTCTCTTCATTTAATGGGTTGCCTCTTTCTGCAAAGTAATTCCTCCTAGATACTCTTTCCTGTGCTTGACTGTGTCTGAGCATTCACTTGTGTTGTACATCATTTATCAGTACCAGCTCTGGGAGATAACCAGCATCTGTGAGATGCGTAGTGTGTTTTGGATGAAAGCTGTCCCTGTTGCCTTTAACAATGCCAATTGTTCTACATCCCCAGTGTTCTACACTCGTCTCCAGTGTTTAGAAGCACCATTCCCAGCTGCAGTGGGAAAGGGTTTTGAATAAATATTAGGCAGACAGCAAACATGCTCTATATAAGTCTTGCATGAATGGTATTTTAAACTGTGAGTAACAGTAGGTTTTAAAATTTTTATTAGGATCCTGCTTTCTTAATTGTCAGAAGGTGTCAATGGAAAAATTGTTATTGTCTTATGTTTTTTAGCCAATAAAAGAGTCAAGCATTTCTGATTCAAGATACTGGATTCAGATTTGAGATCCCAGACCCTGGAGGCTCTCTCATACTTGACAGCAATTCCATACACACTACACATTGGTAGAAACAATCTTTTCCTTAAAAAATATCTGCAGAATTTTGTGTCACAATATGATAGCTCCTCTGGTACAAACCACCCTATCTGCATCATTCAGTCCAGTGTCCAGAAGTGTTGGGCATGAGGAAATTTTCTGATGCATAGAGAAGTCTGACTCATCTCTCAGCATGGTGTCCAAGCAAGCTGTGGCTGCTGTGATAGCAAGAAAAACAGCTGAGATCTGTAAGAAGGAGACTGTCTCAGGATCTCTGTGTTCCCTATTTAGAAATCACATGGATCCAAATTTAAGAAGATGGAATAATTTCTCAATTTCCATTCTAACCTTGACATGGGGAATTTCTGGAGGGATCCTCCAAATGGGGAATTATAAATCTGCATTTTGGTGCACAGGGTCACAGAGGTGTTGTGTTCACCTTTACCTTTTCAGTAGTAGTTGTGGAAGACAGAGATCAACACCTAGTGTGGAATCCCATGACTCCTCAAATATACATGCTTAAATGAATGATTTGGATAATAAGACTAAGTATTATAACAAAAATCATGGTAGGATGGTATCACAAAAATTGTGTTGGTGCATCTAATTTAAGGGTTTATACTGTGACATGTTTTTTGAGCAACTTGACATTTCTCATTGACACTCTGGAGCTTATTAGTAGCTTCATAGATGAGATGATGGGGACCTGACTTACTGGTTGACTTCACCCTTGAAGACACTTCCACTGCAGGAGAACCTGTCCAAAACCAGGGCTTTACTCTTTCTGTTAATTTGAAAGTTTGAAAGTCAATGAGAAGACAATACTAATGCTTGCAAGTCCAAGGAAATCAGTCCTTTTTCTTTAAATTATGTTTCCAGTTTTATGATGTTGTCAAAATACTTGCTACAAATTCGTTCTTATTAGTTGATTTTTTTTATTGCCTTGGACTTCAATAGCTATTCTGCAATCACAGAAATGGAGGTTGTCAAGGAGAACTGATTTTTCTCCTTAACTACAGGCTACTTATCATTCTTGCACTGTATCTCTGTGTACTTGCTGAGACATAGGTGCATCAGTCATCTGTCATGTGCTGGTTTGCAGCTAGATCTGGATTGTCCTCTTTTATTTTCTTTCCATGGACAAGGATGAAAAAACAAGGCAGTAGTAACTTCAGGCTTGCCCTGAGGTGTTGCCAGGATACAACTGAGAAGTAATATCAAGTTCTGCAACCCAGTGAAGTTTCCATGTCCTCCACTTCTGAGCTAGGTGCTTTGTCTTAAGTCTTGGCAGGTGAGTTAAGGTTTCAGGTTCATTTGAAATTTGATTTATTTCAGGCACTCTCAAGAGGTTTATTAATACTAAGGGCAGTGGGAAGCCCTGTGATTATCATTTATGTGATCAGACAAGATAAATAATAGGCAGATAGGGGTTTAGGCAAGGATAGGAGGAAATAGTTCTTAAATAAAATGCTTACAATCACATCGTCATCATAGACATTAAGAATTTATTCCCATTTGCAACATTCCAAACCCATTGCACAGAAATGGATTTTGGTGATCAGTAATAGAATTAAAATGTAGAATGAAACACTGTAAAAATGAAAACTGTGAAAATATCTATAGTTTTTCACCTGTCTGTATTATTTCTAAGTTTTATTGGCATTCATCAGCTTTCATTAATCTATGTTGCCCTAACACTACTTCACAAGACATCAATTTTTGTACAGCCAAGAAACATCTCTTACTTTATGTGGATTGATAGTAAACAAGCAGCTGTTGCAAAACTGAAACAGTGACATAAAGAGGAGGAGTATCTGTAACCAACTCAACTGCATCACGATGTTTCCTAATGTATTTAACAGCAGTTTTAAGAATTTTTGATACCTAGAATTTCCAATGTGTATAATGTCAGATGCTGCAGCTTTCTGTGTGGCAATCCTAGTCTTCTCCACTGAAGTAAAAAAAAATAAGACTACAACCCAAAACAAACAAACCCCACAAGCCTATTTTACGCTCTGCTATGTCTCAAAGAAGATGTCAAGTAATTGCATGAAAAGTTTCTGATCATTGAACATATAATCTTTTGGGAATCTGGGTGTTGACATGAAAACTTTACTATTTTCAATACTATCCTGGAAGCTAAATTATTATTTGCCTGATTTTGCCAGATGAATGCGGGGTTTTTTGGGTTTTTTTTAACACAAAATTGTACTCCAAAGCATTTAGAGAAAGAACAGCAAGCACAGCCTTAGCAAAACTAAGATATGATTTCCCCTCACTTACTTCTTTAATAGACACATCAATCTCTCTTGTCATGGTTTTGTTGCTATACATATAGAGCAAACCTCTTTTTTATGCAGACTGATTTACTTTTATTCTAGACTGAAGAAAACTAACAAACAAGAAAACAGAAAAAAGGAATTCTAATATGCTGCTTCCCAACTGAAACACTAAATGGGAGTTGCTTCAGAAGGGAACATCCTATGCTTAAAGGTGCAGTGAAACTTGAATATTTGTTTTCTTGTGCTGTTTATAAGCTTCTCACTCCTATTTTTTTCAATCTCATCTAGGTTATTATATTGTGTATGAAGAATTATCACAGTCTTCCATTTTATATAGCATATTGCATGTGCGTCCTGCACCTACAGCCACTTTAAATATCCTGATAAATAAGGAGCAACCAAGATTTATCATAGTTAATGCTGCCCTGGACATAGATATGATGCCTTGAGAGTAATCATGGTTTTATTCTGAGCAGCATGGCTCTAGTCTTTTCACCTTTCCTCTGAATTTAAAAGCTCACAGGCCCTTTTTCTGCCTTATTTGATCTCTCCTTCAGAGAACTCAGGGTACTCAGGTGCTGCTTCTACACTGCTCTAATGCCAAATAAGGGTTTCTTGGAAGCTCCTGCCTTATGCTTCTCATGGCCATTGCTTCTGAGTTACCCTTTAACACCTTTCTCACCAACAGACCACTATAAGGGCTTTTAAAATTCATGTGAACCTATGGAAATCTTCCCAGCTATTAAAGTGCTGATATTTATTCTTAACCCCAAAAATAATTTTAGAAATTGATGGTAGCTATGTATGAATGTATGTATGAAGTAGAAAATATTATAAAACAGTTAATCTTTCTCAACATCTGCATCTGTCCAGCACTTCCATGTGAAAAGAAAATTTTAAAGGTGTTTCCTTCTCTTTTTATAGTGATTAATGGGATATTATATTTTATAGTGATTTAATGGGGTAAATACCCACTGTAGACAAGTTTACCAATATGTTTAAAATTCAAAGCAAGTATTGCTCCAGTGCATCTTACACAGTAAGCACTTTCACAAAGTTCTTAATACTTTTCCTTCTTCCTAATTTATCCCAAGTATACAGTTATATTAAGCTTTAACCATAGTGCAGCCAATACTGAAAAAAGACAGAAAAATTCATGAGCAATTTCCTTTCAGTTTGATTTAATAAATTTCTAATCTTTAATTTTCTCTGCATATATTTACTATGCAGAGCTATTTTCCAGAGTAGCATTTTCAGACAAAGCATGGAAGTTTTTCTTCAGAAAAAAAATCATAGAAATTTCAGTGTGAGGGCTTAAATTCTGATTTTTATTAAAAAGAGTAAATAATATTGATTTCTGAACACAGAAGGTTTTACTGCATTTCACAGAAATTATAATAGAATCAGCAGTCAGGACAGGACAGATTGTGACTTATCCCCTGGATGTCTCCAAAAATTCTTTGGTCCAACCTTTTCAGTTATTATTCTTCCATGCTCCATAACTGATGCTTCAACACTCAGAAAATTTGGAGATATACTGAGCGAAACACACAGACACACACACGTGTATATATAAAACTACATGAATCTCTACCTTTTTTATTATTTAGAAGGAAAATGTACCACTTTTTTCCACCAACATCTCAGGATGTGTCAAGGTAGATGCATTACTGTGGCATAAACAGAAGTGAGGATTTTAGTAAAAATATTCTTAAAGACTGGTCTTCCAAAACAATTAAATATGTCAGCTTTCAGAAAGGAGAATATAACTTCATAATGCCCTAAAATCTACAGCTTGAGTAAGATACTTTACTGCCTAAGGAAAGCTTTAGATTAAGGAAAAAATTGAGAACATCTTCTTACCTTCATTCTATAAAATGCTGTGCCATTCTATTTAACAGTTAAATTTATATGCTTAACTTCTACTTTTTTTTTTAACTTGCCTTCAGCACACAGATCACTGTTCAATGCCTGAAGTTCTCAGATGACATCAGTTTTTCATAGTATCTCCCACAGACTGTGAACATTGAGTGCTTCAAATTCTGCTTAAATAATTGCAAAAGTCCCTGGATTGAGATTTGGAGAACAGTAGCTTCTCCTACTGCTGTTGTCAAGAGGATTGCAGTCCATTAGCAAACACAGAGGAGGGATAAGAAGAGAACTAACAAAATGCCAACTTGCTTCCTGTGATATTTAATGTCATATTCAAAGGGCAGCATATTTCTTGTCTGCACACGAACTGTGGTAAAGCTGCTAGAAAAAGCAGATATTAAGATTCAAACTTCGTACTGATCCAGACACCTGTCAGTCACTCTGCAATTCTGATATTTTGCTGTGATTTTACTAGGTCTGCTCATGTTAACCCTTAAGACTAATAATAAATTTTAAAAAATTCTTGACCCTACCTTTTCCACTAGACCACTTGCATTAATGTGTTCTTCTGAAAATAATAATATTTTACTAATTTGAAAATTTTCCAAAAGAGCTAAAGATACACTTTCAAATATGCTACGCTTACATATTAATTCCTACCTAAGGTTTTCATGCAATAATTTTTGTCCCTGATATCTGTCTTGGGGGATTTTTGTCTGATGGAAATTTATTTTTTATTAAATTATCTTGTTCCCTATAAATTCAAATGAAGGAAACCAGTGACAAACCATTGACAGCACTGCACAATATATTTTATACTACTTTGGAATTTCACTGCTTCTTATGTTTAACCTTCCAGGTTTTGTAAAACAAATTTGACAGGAGACATGTTTTCAGGAAATGATACACAGCTGCCATAAGATTTCCACCAGAACCTGTCTTGCTACAAACTGAAAAAAAATATTAAATGCTTATGTACAGTAAACTTTTGCAGAGTTCCCTAGTGCATGGAAAATGTAAAAAACCCAGACTGTTCAGAGATAGTAACTACAATGTATTGTGCTGTGATCTCATTTTCCTACAGATCACATTTCGTTTTATTTTGTTTTATTTTGTTGTATGCCTTTCCCCTTCCTTTTGTCATTTCTCTTGTTTAGTGTCAGTGCATTTGCAACTTCACTAACCCGAGTTATTAGTCACCACTCAGAGCAGTAGAAGACAGAGGTGTATGAAGCAAGATAGCTTGGTCCCCAGTTGTTGCTGTTGTCTATAAATAATGCTGTCAGACTGCATAGACATCCCAGTCATTTATATGGATTCCACAGAACTGCCTAAATGCGCTTTAAAAAAAAGGGTCATAAAACAAAAGTGTAGTATAACAAATTTTCTTCCTTTTTTTCCCTGATTTTATTATAAATTATAAAGAATTAGGCTGTGCACATAGTTAAAGATACGTGTGCTGCTTGAGAATAAGGTTTCTGACCTTAATTCTCAAACTTTTAGTGCATAGTTTATCTTGCAAAAATAGTTTTCTATTTACTCTAATTTTATTTTCCTGCAGTTCACAAGTGTTATCACTTTATGTATCTACACCTCCAGAACAGTTCCACGTGTCAGAAGTCACTAAAAGTGCAATAGTCTCGCAGTTGGTTTTCTATCCTCTACTGTTAATATTTTCTCATATTTCCAGAAAGATTTCTGCACCACTTTTTTTTGTTGTTGTTTTTTCTTTTTTCCACCACATAGCACGTATTCCAATGTTTCTTCCTTTCTCTCAGCTTGTTGAACTTTATGTCTTTGCTTATTAAATGAAAAATGCTTCATTTTTCTAGCATTGCTCACATATCGGTTCAGAACATAAGAGTCAACAACAAAGGAGAGAAGAAAACAAATTTGTTTTCAGTTTTGGATGACCTTATTTTCTGGTCATTCTGTTTCCTGACAGCAAATGAGGCTGACATCACTTACAGTAAAAGAACTTATGATTCTGATTTTCCATACAACTAGTTGTGGTTACATAGGCAGATAGAATCTGGTTCTGGAAACTAAAGGCTTGAAAGAAATCATTGTTTTTGATTTTTAAAATCATTTGTATAATTGTATTTTTGTCATTTGCCCTACTTTTTAAAAAAAATTCTAAAACTTTCTCAACTAGTAAAAATGCTTTAAAATATATATATATATTTAGTATAAGTCTTGCTGGGTGTCTTTGTGAAAGAAGAACAGGTTGATTTCTTCAATTGTATTAGTTTTCTGTTATTAGGAAAAGAAGTGGAGCATACATGTGTTTTCTGTGCTGCAATGCAGTTTTTGTGGCCTCCTGTGGATTTCCCCGCATGGAAAAATAGGTTGTGTTTTGGTTTTGATTTTTATTATTATTATTCCTGAGTCCATTCTTATTTTCTAGTGTTGCAATTTTTCATCTACAGTTCTGAAGCAGTGGCAGATTGCTTTTCTGTGTTAGATAATATAATCAAATAGATCAATGTCTTAAGGAATACTATCAACTCAAAAATTACTTCAATTTGAAAACATTGTGCTTGCTCTTGTTATAATTTACAAGAAACATACCATATTTCTATAAAGAAAGGTGATAGGAGGATAATCTAATTTCCTTCAATGTGTTTACTAGCTGCATTTCACAGCACTTCTCAGACAGTTTCAGTTTCTGGTGTAATATCTGCTAGACAGACTCCCCTCTTTCTTTGGTATAGGCAGGAATATTATTTTAGGTAAAAATCATCAGTCTGAAATCACAATAGGTGAGATTAAGAAGGGGAGATTAAGTACCATATACAGTACTTGAAAATATATTTTTATACATTTTTTAAAAATAGCTACATTTCAGATTGATCATGCCTTGCCAAGTAAGCTGATATTTTCAGAATATTCAGTGAGAATATGTTTTTTCCTGTTTTCTCTGTGTGTTAGGATATAGTGCTTTTTTTTCAGGCTCTATTATTTAAATTAGTTTAGATTTTTTTCTTCCACTGAAGCAACCTGTGTACGTATGGAATGTGTGTTGTCTATGCTAATTGCACATACCTTCTCCTAATCAATCTTGAGATCGAATTCTTATAGACATATAAATTTTAATACACAATGTTCAACTTTGCACTTGCTTAATGTGCAGTTCAAAATCAGGGGATACTTAAAAACATAAAATTCTGTTACTAAATCCTTAAAAATACTAAGTCCTCTCTATTAATCCTTCACTAAAAATAATCTAAATCCAAATAATTTTAATTTAAAAAAAAAATCTAATTTATTTTGTCACAATCCTTCCTTCCCTTCCATTTTTTTGATCAAAAATGTTTCTAGTTCTCTATCTTTCTAATTACTTGCTGCTGAATTCCAATTTTTTTTTTTTGTATGTAGAGATGAAACAGCTTTTTCTATAAATTCTACTGTAACAAATTCATCTTTAAATTCACGTAGCCTTCTAGTGGTTTTCCAACATATCAGAGAATAGCAAATTTCTCAAGAGTTCAGTAGAGAGGACAGAGTCCGTATTGTGTGAGTTAGAAAGAACAATCAAAATTTGATGCATATGAAATCGAGGGAAAAACAATAGAAATAGGGAAGTGGCCCACAAAAGCCTCACTGATAGATAGAAAACAGTGTATCACAAATTAAAGGAAAAAGACAAAGAACTGATTTGATTGGAAAAGAGAAGGAATGTAACACCTACTGTGAATTAGAAGACAGTAGCCCTGCAGAAAGGCTGAAAAGGATTTATCCCAAATCAGACCAAATGTAGTTCTTTTGGGCCAACTGATAAAATCTGAACTAGGATGGTCCATGATTACACGAGTTATTTTTAAAATAATAACTCATCTATTTTTAATATTTTTTATGTAAGAATTGAAGACATCGTGGCTAGGACATCTGTACTTCAGCTGGGATGGTACTTTAGAATAAAATAGTGCTGGAAAATATATGCTGTAAATTAAGTGAAACAAAACCACCTCATATTGCTTCTGTCAGGATGTCTACACTTTTTGATTAAAACTCTCACTTTTGTTTATATGGAATTGAAAATGGAAATTTGGTGGTATTAAACATCAAAAAAATCTTTAGATTTAGATATTTGAGTTAAAAAAAAAAGTGTGTTTAGCTCATAATTCTTGCACAACCAGTGAAAAACTGAAACATTACATAAACAATGAGAACTGTGATCTTACTTTAAATTAATTTAATTTCACTTTAAATTAATTGCTCATAAAACATAGGCTACACTTTAAACCTCGAGCCTGATACAATTTAGCATGTCAGATGTTATTGACACCCATGAAGCTGCAGAGCACAAAAGCCTATATCTAGCTCTGCTTGCCTTATATTTTTTGAGGAAAAACAATAAGTTTTGAGTGGAAGGCCATGACAAAAAGATTGTTCAATGAGCAGTACAAGCACAGGGCACTATTGACATTTTGTGAAACCGTGATTTGCCAGCTCAGATTTCTAATCATGTACAAACAGAAATAAGCTTGGAGGGATACCAGTGCTTTATGGATTTGATCTTCAATTTATAAAATATATTTTAAAAGAATGATCTTTTGGAAATTCATCTGAAAAAAATAGGAATCATTGAAGATGAAAATATTTTGTTTCTCTTTCCTCTACTGCATTGTCTCAGATGTGGACAATTTTCCTTAGATTTCACACATCCTGATTTTCAAGTAACTCTACAGCGCAAACTCCAAACAAAACCAAGTCAAAACAAAAAAAATCCCACACCCCACTCTCCAAAAAAAAAAAAAAAAAAAAAAAAAAAAAAAAAAACCATATGAAAACCAAAAATTA
>JBBMKD010000102.1:96781710-96793944 GCA_037834095.1 Argya squamiceps | reverse complement strand
CAAACAGCTGGCTGAAGCATGGATTCAGGCTTAGAAGAAGGAAGCGTGCTCTCTCTTGGGTTAGGAAGATGTTTATTGCAGTGCAGGCCATGTGGAAGAGGCTTTGCCAGAGCCCCTGTCTCATCATGGAGAGAGAGTGGAGAGAGAGAGAGACTGGGCTTGGGCTGTGTGTCCTCTTTTCCCAGCTCGGGGCCTGGGCAGGGAAACACTCTGACCCAATGGGGAAGGGAAGGGGGTGGGGTTACATCAGGAGGAATCCAGGTATGTTCAGGGAATGGGGGCGTGAAAGGAACATGTCATTACAGACAAACAACAAAATACAATGCAAATTCGAAAACCTGAAACTCACGCCGCTACATAAGACTAGACCTTAGTAGCTGGTTACATATAAGCTACCTCCTTACCTGTCCTGTGTTAGAAATATGTTATACTCAGATGGTATTTTGAGCATCTGAGAATTTTGAGATCTATTTAAGCTGGTTCAGACTAGAAAGATTGACCATTTTTAAAGTTATCACTTCCTGTATTCTACATAAATGCAAACAAACTTGCATTTCTCGGCAACATTCTAAAAGAAAGTCCTTCGGTCTTGCTTCATTACAAACAGTTTACACATGATTTTATTCAGAATAATCAATTTCTCATTCATGACAGTAATTTATGAAAGCAATGAAATGTCTTTGTACTAGCTCATCAATTTCCAAACTGAAAATTTCTATAGAATGGGCAGTATTTTGTTTTATCTGTTTTATCTTTAATCTTGTTGATTAAAGATTAAAGTTCACTGCTGCAATTACACCAGAATGAATTTCCTGGGAGTCTTTCATTGTTTTTAATTTGGTTATAAAAATCCATTGATTTTCCACTCAACCCCTGTGAAATTTGAAAAGTGTCATAAGGGTAGGAGAATCTGCAGAGCCATGTAGATGAGATGATTTCTGTATGCTTTACCAGCAGAATTAGGAATGCTATTAAAGAGAGTTACCTATCTACACATAAAACTCAAATACCTGATCAAAGAATTCTGCAGATTTTTAGGGATAAAACCTACCAACAACACAGAGCAAGGTGAATTATATATGAACTCTACATGATCTAAATTGGTAATTTTTTGATGTTTGAGGTTTTCAGCTCAAAAGTGCTAACATTAAATAATTAAATACAGAAAACAAAGAGGTCAAACTTCATGCAGAAGTATTTATTGTGAATGAAGTTGAGAAAACGTGAACTTATGCTTGCAATACAGCTCTAACTCTTTCTTATTTATGGGAATTTTACTCCTGACAGTTATAGTATAAAGCTAATGGGAGTGGAGTTCTCAAAACATTTTTAGTGATCAGAACATTTGTTCATAGATTTTCCTGAAACATCCATTTACTTACTGCTGCTAGAAAACAGTCTTACATCTAATAAACACTTCTGCTTGTCTGAACACCTCGACTATCTAAACATTCAGAATGATCACAGTCAGTGGTCTCTCAGAAGTCAAAGCATTTTTTTCCCCCGGGGTCTTTAATTCAACCATACAGAATCTTGTAATGCTTTTGTGTAGAAGAGAAGCCAGAATGCAGCAAGAAACTTATATTCCAGTGCTTACTAAGGTATAATAAGACGATAAAGTTATTTCAAAATAAGATTATTTATTTCATAACAATGAGAAAGAGGTACAGAAACAATCAAACAAGGATATACAGAGCATTGAAAAAACCAGCATTGGAAGACCAAATTTTCTCTCCCTCTTCTTTTTTTCTTTTTCCTCACTTTTTTCTTACTTTTTCTTCCTTTCCAAATTGCAGCAGCGAAATATAGATTTTTTAAAATTACCTTAATGTTTTAAAATAATTGTCTAGACTTGCATTAGCTTTGTTTATTATCTAGCCTAAGGGAAACCAGATCTGTGATTTAAGTATGCCTGAACCGTAGTGCTATTTTTTTCAAGTTTGAAAGGAATGGTATCTATTATTAAACTAATTGATAATAATGAGGAAATAAATTAATCAGGTGTTCAGGCAGGATTACAGAACAGTATCCTGGTAAGTGCCCAGCATTTCCACCAAAACTGTGATAGGACATATGTAGGTCATCTTAGTATGGAGCAACAAACAAAGAACCCAGCATTGTCAGGGACATACTTTTTAAAAGAATAAGACCTTTCAGTGTAGCAGAGACACCAATTCCTCTGTGCTGTTTTATGAGGAAACAATCTTTATCCTTTCATAACATAGGCCTATTTGTACCTTGGTCTTACAGTTTATCCATTCTGGAACAAAATTACAGTCTCATAAAATAGTGCAGTGGTATTGTAACTGCATAATTACAATTCAGTGTGAAATATAGTAGACTATTATTAAGAAGTGATTTTGTTTAATTGCTGATTATAAAATAATATTAAACACATCCATTGATACAACATTTATAGGCAAAACATAAAGATACGTGCAAATGATATACATTTAATAGTTATAAAGCCAATTTAGAGTTTTGGGGTTTTTTTTTTAATCTCATCTATCCTGATAAATGTTTGGTATTCTTTTTCTGATTATATCACAGCCTCTATTAGCTCCACCCGGATAACTTGTTTCTGTAAATGCTTGAGGTAATTGTACTCTTTAAATAATACCCTGCTGCAATTTTTATGGTAGGTTATCTGCACCCCCACAATTATCCTCATGCGTAGTGTAAAGACTTCTTTGATTAAGGCTGGATGAATCTCACAATATCAAGATGAGTTAATAGAGATTGAATAACTTCCCAAAATGTTAATGGTTACCTGCACATAAGAGAGAATACTCCAGCAATGAACATAGTGACTAGAGTGAACATAGTGACCTTACCTTCATAATATTTTTTAGCCCAAGTTAGGAACCTGATTACAAATCTTTACTTTGATTTTATCTCAATATTTTTATTTCCTGGATGAACAAAGAAAGAAAAACTACATCAGAAGTTTGCCTTGAGTTTTCACAGAGATTGAGTCTGCATCCTAATCTTGCTATATTACTCTCTTCCCATTTAATATATACTATAATTTAGAATTTAAAATAATATGCTTCCCTTCAAAACCAGAAATTTTAGGATGCCTAAACTAACATTTAAATAGAAATTCTGATAATAGTTGATTTTCTTTTCCATAAACCATGAGTTTCTGTCAAATTAAATTTGGTTATACAGAATTCTATCAGTAACCTTGCTGAATTTTATCTCGTGTCCCATATTCATGAACCATATTAAATGCAGATATGGCAGCTGCTCATTTGGCTGACATAACAGGAATTGAGCCATTGAACTCCAGAACTAAAAGCAAAAGCTATTACATTACAAACAAAATTGTCAACATGTTGTTACCAGAGGCTATACAAAGTTATATCCTTTGCGTAATGGCTCTGAAGGGTACTTACAGTGTAGTCTCACTAATAAAATCCCTATTTCTATTGCACAAACCAAGTTCAAAACACTAGAAAATAAATCTACAACAGCTTTAACGGGAACTTAGATGCCTACTACACATTTGGGAACTTATGTGTAGATGTATATACTTATGAGTTTAAATTTGATATTGAATTTCAAGCAGATTTTGTAACTGTTAATTCTCTAGGGCAGAAGAGAATTGTGGATTTTACTGAGCATTCTGTGGCCCCTATAAAGCCCTCTGAAGCCATGAGGTATTTCCTTCCCCAGATGATAACATGAGAGGAGATCTCTGTTAGTCAAACTGATGTTTTCTGTTATATCTCTGAGGGGCTTTCAGAGGCAGCTCAATGAAATTCTGCTGTCAGGAGGTAATCTGCTGCAACAGAAGCTAGATAGACCTAACAGTTGTACAAGGAAGGTGAGGACTTAATTTGAGGGAAAAGAAAAATATCCTTGTCTAGAAATCCAAACAAGGTTCCAAGAAGACAGGAAGGTCTGATTTAATGAAACATGGAAGAAAGACCTACGGAAACAAAGTTTATGATACTGTGCTATATATCCTTGACTTAGAAAAGACTGTCTCAAAACATTTCCTCTATTTTCAAAAATTATGACAATCTTTCCATAGAGCCCTATCACTATAGATTTTTTAAGAGTAGTAGGAAATTAATGTCCTTTCTGCAGAGCAGTAGACTACTAAGAGGTCTTCAGGTGATAAAATATGCTTGTGGCAGACTGAGAGTAAGCCTTATGTCTCAAGCAAGCATGGAAATTGTTTCCTTCTCTTTGCTGTCTCTGTGCAATGGGGTACTGCTATTTTCTCCAATTCAAGCAAATTCACCTCTTGGTGAGCATTGTCTGATTTATTTTCACTGTATCAGCAAATACTTTTGCCATTTCAAGAACCTGGTTTTGGTTAAAAATAAGACCTATGCAGTAACATAATCAACATAGGGTGCCTTCTCGCATTCTGACACCTCAGTAATATTTGAACTCATTCATTAATGAAGCCCAGTTTCAGAGACAAGTAGAGATCCTAATGCTCTTTTGCTTGCTGTTGGCTTGGTGTCTGTGGCTGCGTTCCTGATTATTTGCTGAAAGGCACCATCAGCTGTGGGCCCTTGAACATCCAAGCCAGTGCATCTTTTTTCTTTCTCTGCAGTTAGAAATTTCTATAAATGCTTCAGGGATCTTTTACTAACCTTTCCTCCTTTTTTTTCCTTCTTTTTGTTAAATTACTTCATAGTGTCAAGTTTAGGAAGTAGGAAAAAATCTATTAAAGATGTGGACACAAATATACAAGTACCTTGAATTAAAAATAGTTCCACTTTGAACTAGTACAAGTTATAAACTTTAGTGTGAAATCCATAAATATGATCAGAACAACTAAATTTTGCAAATATGTGTAAAACTGTTAGCCTTTTATTTAATAAAAATGTTAACATTTATTAGTGAATGCTACTAAATAGAGAGGAGCTACAGCTCAACCCTCAGAGCTGAAGTAGAGCTGGCAGGAGACAAACAGTTCAAGCAGGTTTTTGTCTGTAGTTTGAGAATTTTTGATATGAAAATTGCTGGGAAAGGCAGTAAAAATAGGATCCCTTGAAGTCATTTGCGAGTCCTCAAAAACAACAGCAGGATACCTGTCCTATGGGTAATACCATTTGTAAAAGACTTCCGTGGGAACTATTCATAAATAAAATGAGTAAAGTTCAGAATAAAAATAATGAAATTGATGCTTTTTCTCACTGAACATGCCAGTTGGAAGGAAAGATCAGCTAGTGGGCCATCTCTAATACGGAGAATATAGAGAAAACTGTTAATGAGAATAGATGTATTGGGAGCTTTTTGGAGGTTTTAAGTGCCAACAGACAATCTGCAGTTCTCTTTAACTGGGAGAAAAGGATTCAAGGGAAAAAAGGATTCAAGTCGGTGGGGGAAAGGACTTGAAAATGCTGCACTCTGTTGATTTAAACTCTCAGATGACCATGCTAGAAAAGAAAAATTGGCACAATAGAAAATAAAAACTACAACCTCAAGGGGGCAAGCATTTATACTTAACAATAAGCAGAAAGCATGGACAAGAAATTTTCAACAATAAAATTAAATATAGAGCTATTGAAAAAATAAATCAGGCCTTAGAGTTTACACCAGTGACCCTCTTGCTTTTATAATAATGTTTGGAAGATACTCTTTGCTTAAATATGATAAATGATTCTTTGTAATGTTCACATGTAAAAGCCCAGAGAGACGAGTTGAGGCAGATACAGAGGTTTTATACTGTGTGCAAACCTCATGCAAAATTTAAGTAAGAATTTAAATCCTTCTAAGATAAAGCTTTCATAAGACCAGTTTCTTTCTCCTTTATCATATATTATGGAAAGGTGGAACTTTGGAGAATTAAACCAGCATAGAGCATTGAATAATTCTGTGATATAATTGAGTAATTGAGTAATATAATCATCTGATTTCAAAAACAGCTTTGAGTTTACTAAATAAAGATAAAAAAAGATATGTGGGAGAAAATATGAAAGCTTAAAGGAAAGTAATAAATACAACTCTAGCTTTGAAGACCCTTATTGTCATAAAGAGAGGAAATAATGGTCAAAAGATCTTTAAAAATGTAATTTTCAAAATCTGTTTATTTCCAAAGGTATTGTTCCATCTCTCATGACTTGTTTTTTTTTCAGAAATGTTCTCCCCTTGAAGGAATTGAAGGGAAATTGCATTAATTATATATATATATATATTTATGTATGCATATGGTAGGATAGGGTTAAGATGATTTCTAAAGGGCCTAGAAATTAGGACCTAGCGACAATTAAGAAATAAGTTGCTTAGGTAAACATTGCTTGTCTTTTTCACTGTGGAGCTCTAGTTTCACAACCACGTTGTTTTTCAGCTAAAACTTTCAGGAGGGCAGGTGTGCTGTCAGTTTCCAAACAGACATCTTGTTGATGGTGCAGGCAACATTCTGTTACCCCTTAAAGTGCAGGAAAGGTACTGAGGGTTTATTTAACCAAACCTCTGTGATACAGGTCAAATCCTCACTGCCTCGGACCAGCCTGGCTCCAGAATGCATGAAGGTTTACCGGGTGTATAAGGTTGGTTTTGCAAATGATGCCTCTGCTTAGGGTTTCAGTCGTTAGTTTCACTGTAAGCTAAGGTGATTTTTTTTAGGCTATTGTTTTAAGTGCAGCCAAGCACAGCTTGCTTAGGCAAGCTAAAAGGGGGGGAAGAGAATGCATATAATGTTACAGCTTAGGATTGAATGAGATGTTCTTTAGTAAGTTAAGGTGAACCTGTACCCACATAATAATCATTGATAAATCACCCTATTGTTAATTGTAAGCATCTGGTAACTAAATATGATTATTATTTTGCATACGAATCATGAGAATCTTAAAATAGGAATCATGAAAATCTTGAACTTGCTTGGGTGAGATCAATAGAACAATGGGGATTAATATTTAACATGAATACTTATGCAATAACAAAGTATAAAACTGTGTCTGTTTCTGGATTTCAATGGAATCAGATTTGGGTCTTCTGACCCCTGACTCTCAGAGCTCTCCAATAAAGCACCGCATACAATCTCTCCATGACTGTGTGTTCCTTTTCCTCACGCTAACACAAATACATATGTTCACACATATATCTGTACAAATGTATTTGAAATGCTGCATTATATTGCAATAATTTAGAATTTACAAATAACACATTTGACTATTGGCCATTGCCTCAATGCTTCTATTGAATCTGTCATGTTAATACATATTTAGGAGAATGAGTTTTGGTCTACCCTGCAATACTCAGTATGAGATTTTCATGGTACATCAGCATGGGGGGAGTTTATATTTCATTGAAAATTCCATGCAATCAGGGAAAGGTCATCTTTCTTGCTACCAAAATAAAACTATACTCCCCATGTCACATTCCATAGGACATAATGTACACCAAAATGCCATGTTAGGTTTAATGCCATCGTTTCCCACTTCCCACACCAAAGTGAAAAAAAAAAAAAAAAAAAAAGGAAGAAGAAAAAGAAAAAAATGAAGGTAAAGAAATAAGACAGCCAAGAGAATAAAAGAAAAGAGGATATAAAATGAAAGATAAAAGGGAAATAACATTAAAAAAAGAAAAAAAAAAAAAAAAAGATAAAAACCACAATCCCAAGCCTCAACCAGGAAAAAACGTGTTTTCAACTGACTTAAATTTCAATTGACTCAAAAAACCTGACAGGTTCTTTTGGAAGAAGGCAGTTTTTCTAATTTTTTTTTTAAGCTACATTTGTTTGACTAATAAAGCAGTTACTTCTGAAAATCTTTCCTTGCTTTAAAAATTCAAGATCTCTATATTTGGTTTATTTAAGTATTTTCAAGTGGCTGGATATTACTACTAATCCTCCTGTGGCTATGGAAAATAATACTATTTTACAGATTGATTAACAAAGTCTATATAAAATGTTACTAGTTAGCCTTTAATTGTCCCATGGTGGGTAACACAGTAATGATTCTTTTCACTTATATTATTGAGTATATTAATCAGTTGTAATGGCTTTGCTGCATTCCAGAATTTGTTCAAATGCAAGTCATTATAGTTGTATATTCTTTGGACATTAACTGCTCTGCCACCTAACTCACCTTTTGTATTCTGGTCAAGTCACATGCAAGACAATGGAAAAAGAATTCACTTTGAAATCAGAAAAGCTTAGTGGATTTCTACCTTTCTGTTCCTGGTCACCCATTAATATCTTGGACCACTGAAACAAACAGCATTCACAAAGATCATTCCAGAATCTGAAAATAAAGACATATTTACAAAATCTGGAATGAATCTGTGACCACAAGCACTTTGTGAAAACTTATGACATATGTTAACATTTTAAGCCAAGACATTGGCACTTACGAAATTAGGTCTTCCCACTTTGCAGACAGAGGAGAACAGAAATTATGATGACCTCAGACCAATTAAACTAAGAGGTTATTCCAGCCAAAGTCATCTCTGCAAAGCCTTACTGCTTACAAAAATCTGACCACATTACAGACCTGAGGGTATATGAGCAGAGACTTGTGCCCTTCTTTGAAATCTAATGCTGTCCTCCAGCTACAGATGTCTTCTCTCACTCCTGGAAGGCTGCTTCACCTGGACACCTGGAGGAAATAACCATGGCAGTCAAATAAAACCCCAGGGCATGGCACAAGTCAGGGTGAATGGTCCAGCTGCCATCAGGTGTCAGTGCTGCAATGTTTCTGTGAGTCACAGCTGGTTTATATAACACAATCAGACATGCTGAGACACTGAGAGCAAGATTCTTAGAAGATTAAAATAATTACTGTTTTAATACTGTTACTGTTCTTATTATTATTATTTCTTCCAAAGAAGGGAGCTACAGAAAATTGACATTAAGAAGTTCTTCCAGAATCTTCCAGAATCTTGATATTTGCTGCTACACTATGCATGCGCATCCCTGATACTATGCAGTTGTCTGCTGGATTGGGTTTGGATCCTGTGCTGTTCATTGGAATTTCATTTTTGCTTTTAGTCTGTGACACCACTTGGAAACCACTTTCATAGGTCACAGATCTCAGAAACCAGAAAGCTGACATTAAGACTGTGGAGAGTTTTTTAAACAAAAATCAAACTGTGTGTTTCGTTTTTTCATCAAGTCAAAAACTTCTAGAAGCTTTTCTTCCTTTGCTGTATTTTCTCTTTTCACATTTATAGCCCTGTATGCTCTGCTGAACAAGAGAACATGCTACAACAAATCTCAGCTGTAAAAATGTCTTTTCTCTGAGCTGGTCAGGACATTTTGGTTGCTTGGCACAATTTTATCTGTATTTCCCTGCTCTCTTCCTCCTTCATTTAAATAATATGATAAATGAATATAAGTAAAAATGGAAGTCTACTGTTATACCTTATTATGTTGTTAGCAGTGACAAATACCTATTTTCTCAGAGAAGTCACCATGTTTTCCTTTTAGCACCTTGCCAAGAAGATTTTCTGAAATAGGATGGCTTCCTTTACTCTCATGGAAACTTTGGAATTTTGTATCTTGTTCCACTTGTTTAACTGACTTTTCTGACTTTTTTGTTGCTCAAACAGCATGTATATATATATATATATATATGTACATATTTCTCAAAATGCTACATTAATAGCATTTACACAAGTATCAGTAAGGTATTATACCTGATTTGCATGTAGCTTATTGTAGTCCCTTGTATCAAATCAAGTTCTAGTGCCTTTTCTGCTGAGCAGGACCTGAATGAGGCTAAGATCTGTCAGATTCCCTAATGCTGAGTAATTCCCCTGTAAGCCACCATACAGGATATATTCTCCTGCTTTGTGATCACTGCATGGGAAAAGCAACCAAGCATCCACCCTCAGTGACTAAAGAGTGGTACTAGCTACACAGCAAGAAATTTTCAGGCAGAGAAAATCTCTGCCAAAAAAAAAAAACAAAAAAAACCCAAAAGTAGTGTTTACGGTGGAACAAAATAGCCAAGTGCATAAAAAAGTGAAGGGCTCATTTGTCACACATCTCTGTTATTGACATCTTGTGTCGAGTCAAAACCAGGAGAACTTCTGGCATTGACAAGTGAGTAATGACAGTGTACTGCAATCCTGATGCCAGGGGGGAGAAGAAAACCAATCAAAAAACCAAACCCAACAAAGAAAAACCAATCCAACAGCTAAAGGCATGCACAGGAATCTGAAAGATTTAAAATTTCTCTTGGAAGTTCTAGGCTTTTCTCTTACACTAGCTGATCTACAGATCAAACTAGACTACTTATCCTGCTCTGAGCCTTAAATGTCACTTGTAGGTAGAATTTTTCTGGAAATTAAATAGGAAAAAACCCGAAAAATGTAAGAAAGTAAACAAAATCACTGTGAATCCCCTACCTCTCTCTAAGTACCAAGAAGAAAACTAATTCTGTAAGTTAAGTGCAAACAGTAGGTAACTTGGAAATCAGCATGCTCTTATCACCTCATCCCATGATGAGCTCAAAGTCATCAATTTTATGTCTGCATCTTAATTTGAAGAAATTTCAAACTTTGTCCCTGTTTTATATAGAAAATGCCAATGACAACAATTTTAAATCATGTCAAGAAACCAAAACCTGAATTCATGAAGCATATGTGTAGCTATATACCAAGCTCCAGACAAAATTCTTCTCTTACCTGGAATGTGTGCATGTAAGCTTTGAAAATTGCCCTGTTTTCACCTCCCAGTTTTGATTTTGCCTATTATGTGATAAATAAATTTAAAGTGTAAAACTTTAAAATAGTGTTTTCATATATATATATATTGAAATTGAATTGAAAATCAAACAGTTTAAAAATGAAAATAATTTTCCTGTCTTGGTCATAACTCTTCATATTTTTGGTCAATTTCAGCTGAATAACTAAATTTTTTGACACACTCTTGGTCCCCTTGCTTTTGCAAGATTAGCAAAATAAATCTTGTTAAGTCTATAAAATAAACTAATAGAGAAACATTTATATATTGTTTGAATCTTAAACAAAAAATTTTGCTTTTAAATTGTATTCTTCTTCTCCAATGTGTGTGTTACATAGAGCTATTGGTCTGATTTATATTTATTCTGAGCATGTATATCCACTTGAAAGAGTGCCTATGAGGAATGCTTAAGCTGTGTGGAAGGCACAGATTAAATCGCATCAGTACTGCTGAGTTCAAAAGCAAGGATCTTCATGTGTTTTTTCTGCTGTCTAGTCTCCCGCTGATTCAGAAATAGTTTCATAATTTTACATTCTCTTACATTCTCTTACATTCTCTGGTCTCATGTTACTGTCATGGAATTTTCGGGACAGACAGGTTACTAATTAAGAAAACTCAATCTCAGAATATAGAATACTACATATAAATTATTTAATTCAAATTATTTTTTGTAGGGATTTAAAAAAAGCGCAAGCAAATTACATAACAGGCAAGGTATTATAATGAAGTGCTTTAAATTGTAGATTATAAAGTGTCTCATTTGGGGCGAAATGCTTTCTCTGGCTAGCTGATTCCCCAAGCCAATTTATAGCAGTTTGTGAGTTCTCCAGGTAGCTCGCTGAGGCGTGGATTTAGGCTCGGAAGAAGGAAGCGTGCTCTCTCTTTGGTTAATAAGGATGTTTATTCAGTGCAGTCCATGTGGCAGGAGCCTTGCCAGAGGCCCAGTGCCCAGATGTGAAGGCATAGAGAGAGAGAGAGAGAGCCGGAGGGCTGCGTGTCCCTCTTTCCCAGCTTGGGGGCTGGGTGGGGAAACACTCTGACCCAATGGGGAAGGGAAAGGGGTGGGGTTACATCGGGATGAACCAAGTACATCAGGGGTAGGAATGGAGGGGTGGAAGGAACATACCATTACAGACAAACAACAAAATACAAATACAAAAAACCTGAAATTTGTGCTGCTACAGTAGATGGATCTGCCACTCTTTCCCCTTCATTAAAAAAAAAAAAAATGAAGCTTAGAGTAGGTTATTATTCAACATTTTGAGAATACTGACTATGCTAAATTATTAGATTTGCTTCTACTATGTTATTGCCATTCTTTTAATTATAGAATGAAGAAAAAAATCTATGAAATGTCAACCTTAAAATTATAAATTACATTTATATTTACATTTCTTTATATTTCAATTTTTTCACGTTGATTCTTATCCTATTTACAATGATTAAAAAGTACAGGACTTTTACCTCTACATTCAAATATTGTCACCTGCGAAAAAAAAAAAATCTTTCTTTTCTTTTCTTTTCTTTTCTTTTCTTTTCTTTTCTTTTCTTTTCTTTTCTTTTCTTTTCTTTTCTTTTCT
>JBBMKD010000102.1:96738127-96781610 GCA_037834095.1 Argya squamiceps | reverse complement strand
TTGTTTGTTTGTTTTTATTTGCTTTTTTTGGTTTTAGTATTTCTGAAATTTTTTTGTTATTCAGTCATGCTGGACCATCTGTCTGTCATGCTCCTTATGAATCTCTGAATGAGGTTACTGAAGTGTTACATAAAACAGTTCTGTAATTTCAACATGTTCTATATTTCTCATCTTAAGAATTTTATTACAAAGGTCAGTACTGACTAAATAACTTGTAGAAATAAAGTGTTAATAGAAGTGCACATGACTGCATCACTCAGCCAAATCTAAGACTATGGAAAATCTGAGGGATAGCAATGATAGTCTGAAGGACAAACAAGGCAGTTACTTTTAGTGTTATGCTTGTAACTCTGAAATCATTCTTTTTCTTCAAATCTCAGTGTCTAACCTGTGTTAATAAGAAAGATCTTTCATAATGAAAAATCTGAATATTAAGATAAAATTAGATAGGAAAAATAGATGGATACTTCCATGTGCAAACAATGCAAATTGCTAGACACATGGCTGCAGAGAGCAAAGATAAGTAGTTTCTGAAATTTGCATTTAGAAAAGGTGAATGCTTCTGTTTCCCGGTAAAAACTCAGGAGATCACAGACACTTTTGATGACCTGTGGATGGTCCAGACACAGAGCAGTGAAGCAAAATATTTGCCTGTGTCTATACTTCATTCTTTATGATCACTACCTTTTGATATTTTTTGCATACTATGACTGAGATATGAGAGATCAACAGACAATTAATAGGTTTAAATGTCACAAGAAAAAATTATTTTTTATGACTAAAAATCCCAAGTGAAGAATCAGAGATCTTTGGTGACTTCAAAGTAAATTAAATGCAAAAGCATATGCTCCCCACTGAAATAAAGTTTGTATTTCTAAAAGAAAATATTTTAAGAAGCTAAAATACTGATTGTGTGAAATAAAAATTTAAATATCAGGTATCTAATCTGTATTTCCACCCATCTATGCATATGAAAATAATAAATGGACAGAAATTTTCTGGGTTTGGATTATGTATTAGATATAAAAAAAAGTTGTCTTTCATATGAAATATTAAAAAAAAAGTTTAAAAAATAGATAGGAAATACTGAGTATTTCACATTAAAAATACATTCTAAAAACAACAAAGCTGAATGAGCACTGTAAACAGCAGACACCACGGCCTGAACTGCAATTTAATACTTCTGGTAGTTTTACCCTTAGTCAGTTATTACATCAGCTTCCACCTGCTCCTAACTCTCTATAAATACTGTTTAGCTCAAGGAATTCACAGACACTGGCAGGTACAATCTATATGCCAGGCCCCATTTCAGCAGCTGTAATATAGGGCCATCTCTGGGGTAATTTCATTAGCTGCCTTGTGTCACACAACAATTTTAGGAGGAGAAGTAAAGTAAAGTAGTGAACATAATTGCAGTACCTCAGTGACATTTCCAGAGTTGATGGGAAAGCTTGCCAGCTTGGTGCCAGGACCTCTCCACACAAAAAATGCTCGTTTATTAGTTACAGATTTCTGATCCATTTTTATGAACTTTTATAACTGTGAATGCAAGCTGACTCATGGTTTTGGATAACCATTTGACATGGCGTTTTGTAAAGAAAATCAATCCTCATAATAAAGAAATCTGAATGGCGGGTCACTGGTTCAATGTCTAGGAAAGACCTATTTTATTGCTGGAAACAACCCTCTAGTAGCTAAAGAGTGCCAGTGGGAGGTGGAGAGGGACATTTTACAAGGGCATGTAATGATTGGACAGGGGCGATTTGCTTTAAACTGAAAGTGAGTAGGTTTAGATTAGAGATTATGTTGACTGCAAGGGTAATGAGTCACTGGAACAGGTTGCCCAGAGAAGCTGTGAATTCCCCATCTGTGGAAGAGTTCAAGGCCAGGTTGGATGGGGCCCTGAGCAACCTGGTCTGGTGGAAGGTGTCCTTGTCCCTGGCAGGGGAGTTGGAACCAGATGATCTCTAAGATCATTTCCAAATCAACCCAAAACATTCTGGGATTCTTGGAATATGCTGTATTGAAATGCTGTGGTACATTAAAATGAAGGAGTTTAAATACATGATTAAGAGAAAGTGGGGGGCAAAATCTCACTATAATTGAATAATGACCAGATTCACTTTGTTATGTCTGAGGAGTTACTCTGAAATATTAGCAGGAACCACTTAAATAAGGAAATTTTATAGGTATATGATTTATATACATGCAATGTAATGTATGTAAAGTATATGAATGCTTAAAACCTTTTCAAGGAGTAAAAATTCTTCAGAATATTGACTAATTTATTTTGCTGACATAGTAAAGGTCTAGAAAATGTGTATGCAAATGCATATCTCAGAGGTACCTTGAATATTTGAATAAAAAATGTATTGTACATAATATTTACAACAGAATGCCTTAAATTACAGCTGCTCCATACAGTTCACAGGTTGATCATTACATTGCCCAGAATCCTGATATAGTATCAAGACCTCATTCTTCTGTGTTATTTAAGTGGGATATCATGCTGCTCACACTCTACTTGTAATTGATGGTGACAGTCATGAGACAGGGCTATATTTGATTTATAATATTTATTGAACTCAAAGATTTAGCTTGAATCTCCTGTCCAGTTTTTATAATCTTCTTTTAAGTGTAGAGCTCCTGGATATTGAACCCCTTATAATTATGACAACTGTGTCACTCTAAAAATCTTGAAGATTAATGTGTTAGATGAGTAAAAGAAAGACGTCAGGGACTCAAATTTCAAAGAGAAGGAATCCAAAAATTAGTACGTTAGTTTAGCTTTGGGCAGGGGTCAAGAGAGAATTTTTTCAGCTTTTGGTATAATTAATGATTTTTTGTTCTCATTTTTTTAGAAAGAAGTGAATGATTCATTGGGGATTTACATTGGTCTTTGGGCAATGTCATGACAGAAGTACTCTCTTTCAGAAGAGCATCTGACAGAACAGCTAATCTCTAAATGAAAGCCATATATTTAAATCATCACTTTTAGAAACAGTTTCTTATAAAGCACTTAGTAATTATCATAGTTTGAAAAAAAAAAGATGCAAGTCTTTTGAAAATATGAATAACTGGGAACTTGTTGGTCTATGTTAAAATATATTGAACACATAGGACACATGTTGGTATCTCGGTATCAATCTCACACAAATATCTCTTTAATGTCCAACTAGTTATGCAGATGAGAAAGACTGGAATTATTCAAAATCTCACAATTTAATTATAAAAACATGGGTTTTCAAAGTCTTTCAAAGGTTCCTTCTGAAAAGTCTTCAAGAATTTATAACATCATTTAACTAGAAAGATACTTAAATAACTGTCCACATGCAAGTAACAAAGATCAGAAAAAAAGTTCAGAGTATTTAGTCAGTGTTTATGTATAAAATACATCACCAACAGAATATCACAATTCTGTAGTGAAAACTGAGCTTTGTAATAAAATCTGTGTGATCCAGATTAAGTTGTGAATGCTGATGCATAAATGTTTTCTAATGATGAAAAAATATTTTGAATAATGCAGATTTCATTTTTCTCTTTTTAACTGTGCATACATAAGAATGTTATTAAAACAATCTCATCATACTACCAGTACCTAAAAATCAACACCAGCTAATGAAAAGAAACACACATGAAAAACCTTTAAAAATTTTGGCTATAGACACAGACAGATAGCATAGACCTCAATTATTGAGGCCCAGAAAATACATTTTGGAGTTATCCTCCATAGATTGTTGAAAAAAAAAGTACTCCTGACAGCTAAAAAAAGTAATGACGAAGAATGCTAGGAATGTTTTTGAAGAGACTCGTAAAGTACCTCTATATCACTCACAAATTTATATTGTCATAATTGAAAGCCATATTTATGCAGGCTGATCCCCTACAAAAAGACAATGCAGTAGAACAAACAGGGAACAGAGGAGGCCAATACAGATAATTAAAAGTATAGTAAAGCTTTCACAAGAAAATGTTTTTTTAGCTTGGAATATAAAGAGGCCTTCTGAAAGGCGTGTAAAACTGTGCTAATCAGGAAAAGGCAAATAAGGAATGATTACTTTCTGTTTCTCGTAACAGAGAAGCTAGAGGGAAAGAAGATATTGTGAGTCATTATGGGAGATAAGGTCTTAGATTAAATGGTTTGTGTCTCTGTGTCTCTGTGCATTCCTACAGTCATAACCATGAACATTATTTTTCTGGATTGATAAAGATTATCTTGGGGGTAATCACAAATCCTCTTCCAACACTTTTTAAACTATTTCTCTTGTCTCAATCTGACTGGTAACATTTTTTACGTAGGAATACTAATGACACATATGGTTACAGAGAATTCTGCTTAGTTAAAAATTGGAAATCAGATGAGAAAAAGAATGCTAAGTGTCCACCATTCTTATGTGCACACTCTTCAGTTCATTTCTAGATCTGGACAGCAGCAAAGTGAAGTCACACTGAAAGTTATTAGTGCTGGGTTATAATATATACAGATTATATACAGATTCATACAGAGTGTGTAGATTTGGGAGGGCCCACTGAGACCATCTAGTTCAATTCCCTGATAAAGCAGGGATTATATTTAAGAGCCTTATGCATACAATAAGAAATTTGGATCTACAAGGCTTGCACAATCAGAGAATCTAAACTTCCTATTCCCCAGGATCCACAATACTTTTATAACTGTGTATGAAGCACAATAAAACTTTGCACTTTTATGTGGTGTTAAATTGTCACAAGCACATTTATTCCCAAATTGTTATATCATTTTCTACTAACTAATGAATAAATGTACTCTTTTATGTAAGAAACTAAATTTCAATTAGTAAATTGAGTCAAGAAGAGCTAGCATTCAGTGTGGTACTTTTTCTATCTGTATCTGTTGCATAATACAAAGGATTTTTGTGAAACTTAAACTGAATAGAAGGTAAGGGAATTGCTCTGTTACCACAATAGTGAGTATACAAAATTGGAAATTTTTAAAACTACTATCCCATTGCAAAGGTAAGATGGTCTTTCCATGATAGAAGCAGAGTTCAATAAGCTTTGCATTACAGCTTTGCAAAATTTGTGGCAAATTACAAGAAATTATCTAAATTTTGATAGGATGGCATTACCATATACAGAAGAGAATAATATTAATGTCTTTTTCATGGTTCATGCCTAGACATGATAAAAGGTGGGATAAAAAGCAAGAATTAGCTGTGGACATATTGAAAAATCATCATTACTATCTCACATTTTTCATGCAGAAGAAGCACTTTTGTGTGCTCTGCCTTGCCCCCTTTATTTCTTTTAGCAGACATATATCTCCAAAGCCACCAGCATTAACTCATTATCATTTTCACCTGTGGCTCTTTTTTTGCTCATCACTTTTTAAATTTCAGCAAGTCCTGACCAAACATGAAGTGATGACATTCTGCAGCAAAAAAGTACAAAGGTTTACACAAAAATGAACATCCTCTCCTGATAAGCATTGGAAGATCACAGTGACCTGAAGACTGATAAAGCTCAAAACACTTAGACTTAAAAAAAGGAAACCAAGAAATATAAAAAATGTGCATCAAATACTTCTTTGATGTGGAAAAACCTTTGTGGATTTTTTTCATTGCTATTCTGTCACTTACTTGGGCATTATATTATTTTATAATACAAGGAGAAAGTTGGAAGCAGTGGGCAAATCATAGGACAGTAGGTGTTGCAAAATTACTTTCTGTATAGAGAAAACACTTACATTTGATGTAATACTCTTTCCTTGCTAAAACAGAACTACTCCCATGAGTATGAAGGAGATTTTCTGTGTAGAAAATAATTACAAAGCTGAATCAGGTTTTTTTTCTGTTTTAACAACATTAAAATTTTAAAGTTCCTTAACTACTAGAGATAGAATTTGTATTTAATTTTAGATTTCCCAACAAATATATCCCTAAACCCTAACTTGTCTTAAAACATTAGTGCAAAGGAGTGGTAAAAAAAAAATCACTCTCTTCAACAGGACAAAGCCTGGAGATAGAATAGAAATCAGATGAACTTTTGGAGAATAAAATCCTTGTACAACACTGAAAACAAAATTAGAAGGGTTTTGGTGTATTTAAAAATAATATTAAGATGAAAGTTACAGGTTAAGCTGAAATCAGTATGTTAGAATAACACAGGTGATGAAGCAAAGAGAAAACAGACAAGCAAAGCTGGTTTTTTTCCTCCTTTAGTGGGAGCACTGAGCTGCTGAACTGATGACTGTTCATAAATATCTGCAATACAGTTGGTCCCAGGACTGAGTATGACAGCTTTCAATAAAACATTCATTGTGATGCTTGGAGGTCTTCAGAGGTACATAAAATAGTTCCCAAACTGCACATTACATGCAGTTTTCCATTATACACTGTACAAAATGTCCTTGACATTCAAGGGCTTGCCATACATATTTTAACACGCATCACTCCAGGGTGTATTTGAAAATACCCTCCACCTGCCTTTAATAATAATGACTTGTCAAGTAGAATCCAGATCTTGGTTAATCTAACATAATACAGACTTGATGATTTTTATTAACTGTCAAATGGAGCCCAATAGCCATCAGAAACATTTTTCCCTTCTGTCATGCATTTGTTCCTAGCATGTTTCATTTTTGACCACTAATGTAAAAGGTTAATAAAGTGCAGTATTAAATGTCATTAATATTCAATATGCAAGGCAAGTGAATAATTGTGTAGATCTTTTATTTTAAAGATGTTGGGATGTTAATGTGGCTATTCTGCAGCCTTGAAGAAGTGTGTCATGCTGCATACATTTGCAATTTGTCTGTGAAGACTGTCTTCCACATTAGACTCTCTGAACTTTTATTAAAATTCACGTGACTCCTTCATAAATCTAAAGGGTTTGTTTATCTTGCTTCCAGGTCTATCACCTTCCCTCCTTTTCTCTTCTTGTTCTCACAAATGATGATTAATCTAATATTCTTTCATAAACATTTTATCCTATGTCAGTCATAAAATGACCATAAAAAGCAAAGAAAAGGTCAGATATTCTATTTGCTGTCAGTATGAGGCTGGCTATCAATGAAAGCAATGTTTTTCTCCACAGTGTTATGCTTCCCAGATAAAGAAACCAAGTCAAGCCCTTTGTGACTATAAAGAAATGGTCTGAGCAATAGTCAAGCTTATTAAAAATTCAAAAAAGTTAGAAGACCAGAGATACAGCTGATGTAACTATCATAGATTTGTTGTGATAATGGCACAAAAATATTCTATTGAAAACTGTTCTGCCTTTATATTAGTGACGCTGGCAAATGAATTTGATTAAAAAAATCTTAAAATGAGATATTAAGTAGTATAGTAGGCTTATCTAGAGATAATCAGCCTGTTCTTCAAATATACTTATTGGAAATTATTTCTTCATAATTTTTTTCTATAACTTTTAATTTTCTAGAGCCTCAAATGACTCCACTAGCCAGGATAAAGGCAATGTTATTATGTCCATCACATTTAGCTATTACTTATCTACCTGCTTATATACCTTCTTTGAGAAAAATATTAAGATGGCAGCTCAAACCAAAATATTTTTGCTTATCTTTTAAAATAAATGACTTAATTTCAAGTTGTAAACTGGCACAAAATTTCCTAATGAGTCTAATCAGTAATAAAATTAATTCCTTGTAAACCTGAACATGTCAAACATGAGTCTTGGTGTATGTCAATATTGTTACAAAACATCTTTCAGTTATCTCATCTAACACTGACCACCACTAGGGAAATAACTTCTTAGTTACTCAGTGTCCAGCCCACACTGTTAGTCAGTGTTACTGCTTCTTCTATAGACAGAATACAAGTCTACCAACTTGTACCTTTCTACTTTCAGAAATCTGAAAATCAGAGTTTGATCAGTAATTTTAAGGTTGACCTAGAAAGGTGACTTGTATTCTGCTTATGACTAGAAGCAAATATCAATATTAGCATGTTGTCTGTGTGAGAATCAGACAATTGACACATATTGAGTTCCTTTACTGTACTGTGTGTTTAAACAGAAAAAAGTAACCTAATATTTTTTGTGGGTTTTTTAATTATCAATTTATGATGCAGAGCATTTCATGACAACTTATGTTGTTAAGGACTGTGTGAAGCCAGGTTAACTTTAGACCATTTCTGAGCTTTTTAGTAATTTGATTGGTTCTTGTCAAAGTTTCTTAAAAGACAGAACAAAAACACTAATATCCTCCCTCTTCCCTGAGAGGATGTTTAATGATTTAAAAGTCTAGTGTATTTGTGGCAAAGTAAATATCCAGTGTTTAGTTAAAACCAGGTCAACAGAAGAAACTTGCAGTTTGAAGGCAAACTCTATTGATGAGTGACACTTCCAGCCCAGGTAATCATGAGCAAGCTCTTACCTTAATGAAGTTCCAACTCCTATTTGCTGCATTCTTCTGTGAAGATAAAATGAATCACTTAACCCCCAAGACTACACAAAACAATGACCATACAATTTTCTGGCCATACATAACCTTCGTTTTTCTGGCAGACATTGCTACATTTCTGTGCTGTTTTCTACATTTTGATAATATTAATATTAAAAAAACCCACAACCTATTTTTTTTAATCATCTCAAAAATAGTTCTTTAGAGAAAACTATTACCAGTAATATATTCATAGATATTAATTATTCATGAATTATAAAATTTATTTTATTATTAAATATTTATTAAAATTTTACCTATTTCACATGGTCATTCCTCACCCTTTTATAAATAAAAATTTATTTTCTTGCTGAACTGCTGCTTGCCAAAGAGCACTTTTGGCAAACATAGCATCTTAACACTGCCAATTACTTTCCTTCATATGGAAAAGAAAATTCTGAATTAATGTTTGGAAATGGTGCAATAATTACTTTGTTACGAGATGGGGCAGCTGTATTGTATCTTATCCCATTGTGTTGTTAATTGGTTTTCACCAGCATAAAAAAATCTAATCATACAATGTGCTCCAAATGCAGGATATTCCATACATTTGGTCTCATATTATGACAGAAATTGACTTTTGATGATAATAAGCACAGAACGTGTTGCCAACTTGTATTATTAGGACCTGTCTCAGTGCTAACATGCTCTCTTCAAAATGAAAAATAAGGCAGGAATTCTGTCATTGGTACTAACCACGTTAAAAGTGACAGAGGAGAAAGAAGAACAGTAATGAAAGGAATGATAATTAGTACAGAACTTGTGAGAATGGATGAAAGATATTTAAAGTTTTACTAAACATGTTTTTTGTCCTATTAGTATGCTTTTGTCCATCAGCATCATTAATCAATACTAAAATTCTAGTTTTAATAAAGCATGTGTATATTTTAAAAAAAAATATAAAGACTCTGTTGAAAGAATACCAAGAATGTTATATCTTTTACTGCATTATTAAATGTCAATTTTCATTCTTCTCCCATGGTGATAGGACTGCGGTGCCATTGGGCCAAAGCTAGCTGAGATGTAACTCAGAGTGGGTATGGTGGGAGACCTTGTGGGAACTTCTACATTTAAGAATGTAGAAGTTCTGCAACACACATGGAATGTCCAACAGCTGAAGAGACACAAAGCAGGTAAATGCTCTACAAAATTCATCATGTTCTAGTGACAGTCATTAGAACAGAATATTCTGTTACTCGAATACAAAGCAGCTCTTATAATTAAGTGGACTTATTCAGCTGAATTGCAAGGGATGTACACAACATTTACAGCAGCAAAACAGGAAAAAGGGTCTGACCTCCTGTTCAGCACTAAAGATTTTCAGCTTCTGAGTTTAATCTAAACTCTTTTTTAATCACTGAATTTATTTTTTATATATATTTGTGATAAATGTGCATACTAGCCCTTCAGAAAAGAGATGAAGCTTCAGGCACACCCAAACAGAAAAAAATGGCATAGCCAATCAGAAAAAACCCCTAACTATTCCCTTCCCCCATTGCCACTTATTTCATTGCAAATGGGCAGTGTGCAGGTGGGGTGAAATCCTTCATTGATGAATAAAGGGATACACTTAAAAAAAATGAAAAAATTGGGAATTGCTTAAAAAAACCCTGTATTTGTACTCAATTTTAATTAAAAATTAAAATTAAAATAGTAACATTTTTGGTGTGGCCATAAGACATTCTAGAATGAACTCTCAGTGGAGGTAATTCATGCCCTGTTGCACTGATGGTGACATCCTTCAACCTCATGGCTAACAGTGGTACACTAACTATGAATTAATGCTGTACAGTTTATTCCGTACCATACCTTATTGCTTAATTAAAATGAACCATTTTACTAAACTGGAGAGATGAAGCTTTACCCCCTACATGCCTGAATGAGTCTTTGAGCAGCACAAAAGTCGCTTTCAACTTTCTTCATGTCAAGCCTCTCACAGTAACTATTCACTGTGAGAGATTTGTTGGCTGCTCTTGAATACAGTCACTGCTTTCGTGCTGTGGCAATCCATGTATTTGCAAGATAATGAGTTGTGGGAATGCATAGATTCTGCACCCCTACCTTTGCTTTTAGCTGTCTTCCTGCCATAATAAAACAACTTTTTGGAAATATGTGCTAAATAACTGTTTCTGAAACAGCAATACACTTTCAGTATTTTGAATGCAACAACACTGTCAAAAACAGTGCTTACAAAGTCACAAGTTTCAAAAGAAACATTTCCTCACTGAAGTGCTTAGGTAATATTCATTTGAAGCTGGAAGGCAAAATCTAGATGTGGCAATAATGTTAATGCATTCGCTACAGAATTATTCCCAATCTCAGAGAAGGTGAGTTGATAACAGAAAATGGTAGACTTAAAGTACTAATGGGGTTCAAAGAAAAATTAATATAACTAATAAAGACATAGCTTACTGCTAGTGACATGGTCTTGTCATGTTTCAATAATTTTAAAAGCTTATATGCCTTAAGTTATCCCAAACTGATTCATTGATCATGTAGATTTTATCCACTTACATTTTAAAAATTGTTTTTCGTAACTTACTGGAATTTTATCCACACCATTTTTTTTTCAAGATGTTACTCTATGTAAGTTATGCTCCCTATCCTATCTTCTTCTTCAGTGCTCTTTCCATCATCCTCCTAGAAACAAGAAAGAAAAGTTTGCTGCAGTGCTGTCTACATTTGGGGAAACTGGTCAGTGTTTGACAATACCTGTGTCCTTCCATTCTTCATAAAGTGCTCAATTACTTTTTTTTATTTTGCAGCTAGCTCACTGCAGGTAGCTAGCTAGGAACTGAACTACAGACAGAAGGAGTGGAAAAAGATGTTGAGGTTATTAACAAAGTGGTAATAAAAATTGCCACAGTTTTCATTTTAATGTTTTAAACTTACAGCTTCTTTAGTATAAATATGGCTTTCATTGTCCTTCAATGAAAGGGTTATCCACTTCAACGAGATTTCAATACGGAATATTTGTTTCCATAATTATTTTTTAGGTAGGAAACTTATTATTACTTTTATAAAATTATGACCTCTGTATTTTCTTCTATTTTTATCCTTCTAAATGTCCATTTCTGTCACTAAATAATGTTTTGAATACATTATCAACCCTTTTTGTAATGATTCATGCAGAGTAGAGATATGTTTTTTCATTTGCCTAATCAGCATCACACTTTTCAATTTTCCTAGATCATTACCCTTGTCATGTGTCAGAATACTTCTGGGGCCAATGAATTCAGCTAACAATTTAAAAAAATGCAAAATGTTAGTTGCAGGCACATGATTCCTTTCTGCCCAAAATATTCTCTGCAACGTGTAGACAGGCATTTGATATTATAAATGGCTTTTCTTAATACACATTTTGGCCCTGGCTAATATAAGAGTGCCCAAAATAGAATACTTAGTCATATTTGTGGGTATGCGAAGGGCACAGTACGGAAATAATTGGATTTGAAAAAAGGTCTCTAGAAGGTCATAGCTCCTGATGGTGCTTCATATAAAATTTACATGCTAAAAATTGTAATTATAGTTTGAGCAGATACTAACACATAGAGTGCAGGCTAATGCTAGCTAAGACTTCCTGTTCTAAAGCTGTTTTCAGTTGTTGAAAATTTTGCTAAACTTTAGCCTTTTGGAGTGATTTGTGCATGCAGTGCCACTTTGATTACAAATTCTTACATAAAAGGATCCACAGGCTACAAAAAATGTATGTAGAGGGGAAATTTGAAAAAAAAATTAGGAAAAAAAAAGCAAAAAATTTGTGTAAAAAAGGGCGATTAAGAGTGCTTCCTGTTAAGAGACAGTAAGTAATATGTCTATAATTTTGGACAAGGGTGTCAATAAACAGTTTTTCAGCTTTCTGCCACTTCTGTTTATCAAGAAAAAAAAAAGGCAGAACCACACTTCCATTATGAATTCAAATTCAATGACATTATTGACATGCATTCAGGAGAGAACTGTTAAAGATTTACCCCCGAACTCTGAAGGTGAATTGCATTTCATCCAGAGAGAAGACACAGTTTCCATTTGCTGAAGAACTCCGAGCCTCCAAAGAAGTAATCAGACAGAGACAGAACTGACCTGAACTAGTACTGCTTCATGTGATGGACCCACTAGCGCAGACCTGAAAATTGAGACATATGTTTCTTCATGACTTATTCCCTTTCCTTTAAGCTTCAGGAGAGTGAGGAGGGAATGAAATTATAGATGATAGAGAAGTTGTGGGACAAATGAGAGAGTGGTGAATAAGAACTGGGTATAAGTAGAACTGTGTGATCTGAGAGAGAAGCAGAATGGCTGAATCAGTAGGGAGGAAAGCTATTTGTTAGGGAATTCACAGATGCACTAGCATTGTACAAGAGGAGAATTATTATCCCAGGGTGCAAGAACATGACAGAAGAAGGGGTTAAGGGAAAGTAGGACTATATGAAGATAAAACAAGAAGAGTAGGGGCAGAAATATGTTTTGGGTTTTGTTTCTTGTTTGGTATAGTCTCACCTACAGCTGTAACTGATTGCAAAGTCATGAGATCCCACATTAATTTTCTGATGGAGAAGCTCTCTAACAAAATACCTTCCTCTCTGAGTACCATTTCCAAATAAAAAAAAATCATGCTACAATATGATTTCTTCATTTATTGTAAAGGTTTTTTACTTTTTAAAGGAAATTGCATCCAAGAATCATGTAAATAATTTTAAAGTCAACCTTGAATTGCATAACGCTATCAGTAACATTTTCAGCACTGCATTATTACTGGAAACTTTCTCCAATCATGCATTATTAGCATATTTTGAAAGACAGAGCAGCTTTCTTTTCAAAGGTCACAGCTTCTCAATTCAAAATTAACTGGAGGGAAGAAAACCAAAACAAAAGAATGATGATAAAAAAAGGAAGATGAAAAGAAGAGAACTTAAGCAGCAGAAGCTAATCTTTGGGTAAGACGAAGAGAATTAAATTCACACTGAAATCTTCAACTATTTTTGGAGTGGTTTAAGTGACATTTGGTTTACTGGCAATGTTGTAGGACAAGAAAAAATTCATTTCCACTGAATGTAAGCAAGGAATTTAAAAAAAAAAGTCTGGGAAAGCTTTTGAATTTCAACAATTTTACTCATTCAGGGGCATCTTTATTTTTTAAAAAAAGTCTCTTGCACATAAATAAGTAATATTTTACAGAAGGAAGTGTTTTATATTTGAAATATATGGGATATATTAATTACAGAATACAGTGCACTTTGTCATATAGTAGTTCATTCTTTTTCATGAGACTGAAACTGTGGCAATTTTTGAAATACTTCTGTTTCCTTTCCAGCAGTTCATCAAAATAAGGAATGGTTAAACTCCAGATACCTAACTCTTTTTTAATCTTGTTTATAGCATAGGTTTTAGAAATGCAACAACTGTGGTGTTCCTCTGAAATCAAAGTTAAAAAACACTGCCTTTTGGCAACATTTAAGCATTCCTCCAGCAGTGGAAGCAAGGGTGTTGCAGTCAACAGTCCTAGAAAATATTTGAAGTTTGGCATCACTATCAAGTTACTCAGCCAATCACTTTCTAACCTGAAGGTATAAACAGACAGACTGCACTGGGGGTTTACAGAAGTACGTGAACCTCAATACAGTAGGTGACAAGATATAGTAGAGAACAGATATATATGGGACAAAGGGAAAGCTGCTGCTCATTTATCTGTCTCAAGGAAGGACTATTATAGATCAGTGGTTCCTTTTGCTTTCCCATTTTTCTGTAATCACTACACATCTTTGGGAAAAAAGAGCCATAGTGCAGTCTTAGGTATTCCTTTACTTCATAGTTCATAGAGAGGAATTCTTGTGGCATTTGGAAGAGTATTTCCTTCTTACAATGTAAAAGATGAATGATAGACTGTGATTAGAATGAAAATAATGTTCTCTAATGATTTTGAAGTCAAACAGCAAATAAGAAAAGTGACTGCTAATTCATTATGGTTTTCATGTCTATCAATAAAATACCTGAAGCAAAAGAATCTCATAATATTGTATAGCCACCTTTGTTTCACTAACTGAATTTACTCTGTGGATAATTATGTAAAAGACGATGAGTCTTTTAGCACACTGATTTTCGTAGTAGATTATAAAAAAATAGGTGTGAGCGTGTATTTAAATGAAAAGTATTCTTCTGGGGTTCTTTCCTCCTTGAATATTGTTAACTATGCTGTGAGTAGCAACCGTGCAGAAGGGAAAATTCAATTATTGTGCTAAAAAACATTCTAAATGTTTTCCTTTAGAAATGTTTGTTTCATTGTTAAGGTGAGTTTCTAGCGATATGTTAGATTAGTCCATGGGAAGAAGTCTCATTCAGGGTATCCTATACTTGGTACTTCTATTATTGAGAGTGTCCATACAGATGTCTTATTTTAGAGGGAAGACATATTTCATTATTCTGAAGCTTCATCATCCGTGTTTATACTACAATATTGTGGTGGGTTGACCTTGTCTCTCTGTCAAAGATGTCCATTCAGCCATTCCTTCTCTTTCCCTCCTCAATTGAGCTCATGAGATGAGATAAAGAGAGAGAAATCACTTACTGATTAATGTTAGGGGATTTTTTGCTCTAAGGGAGATGCACTTTCTCAGAAGTCACTCCCCATGGCTGTGGGGCTCTGCTTTGCCCTGTGGTTTGTTGGACCAAGCTGCAACTGGCTATGTAAAGTTCAGGGAAGTCCCAGCCTTTTACTCACACAGTCTGTGCTGCAGACCCCCTCCTGCCAGAGCATGGGGCATCTGCAAACTCATAGAGACATTTTCTGCACCATTTTGAAAATAATAAATAAAACCCTGTGTCTTTACTTCATATACAAATAAATGTTCAATGTAATATAATACACTACACTACACTGCACAACTAAACTACAAATAACTAACAGTATATATGAGAAAGGACATCTTTTTATAGCTTTATACAGAATAATACAGAAAGATCAAACAAAAGTCAATTACATTCAAATTTCGCAAGGACTTTAAATATTTAAATGACGTAGTTCAAGAATATATTATATCCATAGCAGGAAATAGCTTGATGCATTAATTTAAAACTGAGAAGGAGGATACAGAATATCAGAGCAGAATTTTCTTTAGACAATCTCTTTTTGTTTGTTTCACATCTTAGCATAGTCAAGAAAATGATACTTGCCAGGAAAGGTTTGGTAAAACCAAACCCACCACATCCTGGTGTATGTAAAAGACAAAGAAATGAAGAGTAAGGCATGAGAAACTGTAGGAGGTCCTGTGAGATGAGCTACTGCAATTAGGTTGTCAGTAACAACTAGATGAAAATTAATATTAGCTCTCTTATGAACTAAACCTGTGAGACCCAACCTAATCTGCAAAGAGAGGTCTGCAAAACTAGGGCACACAGAGCTCAGAAGTAGGTGAACACTAACAGTATAAAAACATAAGCAAAAAATTTCATGACAGGATGAGGAGCAGTACCCACAAACTACACATTTAACCTCAATATGAAGAACTACTTTATGTTCAGAGTGGAAGAGGATTGGAACAGGCTGTTCAGAGAAGTCACGGAGTTTCCCTCTGTGGAGATATTCAAAACCCACCTGAACAAGTTCCTGTGTCACCTGTTCTGAGTGACCCTGCCTTGGAAAGTGGATTGGACTGACTGGATCATCTTCAGAGGTTGCTTCCAACCCTAACGATTCTGGGATCCTGTGATTTTTGCCAAGAAAGGGGTGCAAGTTTAAATAGATCTGGGATGCAGACGTGATTTTGCTTTGTCATAAATAGGTCTTCTGCCATTGAGGTCCAATAGACTTCCAAAGAAATCCAAATTAATATTGTATACTTGAACAACTACAAAATTACTTTGTCACATGGACATCAGAGAGAAGTATGGTACCTATGTGGTTTTTCTATAGTAAATGTCCAGAATTATTATCTTCAAATATTCTGTGATGCAACTAGAGATTTTTAGGATGAAACAATTCATCAGGTACCATAACATAAAACCTTTGTGCCAAGACCATTGTTTGGAATGCATCTGTCCCTTCTAGCTACTAATCCTCATATTTCTAAAAATTCCTGTTCTAAAAACTTTCATTTATTCATCCTGTCTCCTTATTCAGTGGCTGTCTTTCCTATTGCGTTGGAGTCCTCAAATGTAGCATGGAAACTTTCAATCTTCTTTATTACAGAAATAGTGCATAGCCTGCCCATGAAAAATTCAATGACCATTTTACATAGAGAAACAGCTAAAAGAGTATTCTGAATTTATCTATATAGAGTTGCCTGCAAATGGAGGAAATATTTTATACAGTTAAATTGACTATATTTTAGATTCCTAATGTGTTACAAATAGTGACTTAGAGTATATCTTGTATCAGCCGTAACTCTTATTGCATTTTAGGTTAGTCTAAATTATTGACTTTGTTTATTACTTTAATGTATGATCCCAGAAATTTTACACTTTAAGCTTTAAAAAATTACTATTTAAAAATAATTTATTTTTATTCTTGCTTTTTAATATTCAGTACACCAGTAGTAAATTTCAAATTTAAAATGAAAAATACTCTGTTTGTGGGATCTAATGTCCATATAATTCATAGCAATTCAGTATTTTTAAACTGAAAACTACTGTTTGGTTTTTTTTTACTTCTGAGCAGATTTAATTCTGTTTCCTGATAGTTCTCAGTAATCATATCTAAAGTAGGCAAACCTAGATCCTAAGTTTAGAACTTCAGACTTTACCCTTATGCCAATGCCACTATCTTAAGTGTTACTGGTTGAGAGCCAACATGCCTATTTAAACTTAAAAAAATTTCTGGGGTAAAAATTTGTTAGGTATGCAACTAATGAAGCACCTTGATTAGCTGTCAGACCTTTTTTTTCCCCTCCACATGAAAAAAAGCAAGCTTTTCCCATAGTACTGTAAATTGTGTAAAACCACTGCCACGAAAATGTGGGGTCACAGTCTATTTTACAGCACTGGTGGTAATAAATGGCAAGTGCTTACCTACAGGACAATTCACAACAATTTCTTTTTACTGCAACTGGTACTTGTGGCTGCAAGGTGAGAGACTGTGAATATGCAGAGGATTTGAAGCCTTGAGTATCTTGTTTATTACCCCAGAATTTTAACTATTAACATTACAGACAGGCATATACATAATATATTGTAGCAAAGTAAAAGGTGTGTCAAGTTTCATATAGAAGGAAAGGCTTTTTGCAAATGTATTTGGCTTGTGCATTTTTTATTTTTTTCCTTTAAATTGCTTGGATTTGACCAATACAGTAAATCATTTTTTATAAAAGAAGGACACCTTTCCCGATGTCTATGAACATAAATTTTTCTTAGACTCAACATGCCAAGGCTGAAGAATATAATTTTATACATACAGATCATCTCCTCATCACAAAAATTATACATTGTTCTGCTTTATGATGTTTAAAACAAAGTAGATACAAGTTATTGCTCCTAAAGATTTCTTTCCCAGGTAAAAATGTATCCAACAACAACAACAAATCTTGCAAAAACAGGGTTGGAACTTGGCACCTATCAAAAGTCCTAGGGTAAATTAATATAATGAAATTATATTTAAAGCTGGCTATTGTTATTTATATAATTACATTAAATATTCAGGAGTACTATGGTAGTAATGCAATAATTACTGAATACTGACATTCTTATTTTAAAGTATGGAGAGTAAGGCAATTTTTTTTTTATTGCAGAAATTCTATTATTTATTTCTTAAGTGAGTGTATCAAGCCAACAATTCTGTTCTGTTTCTTCTTGCGGTTTTTGAAAGTGTGTTCCCTTTTAGCCCATTAGTGTATAAAATGTATAAAATAAAACAGCAGTGATCAGCTGATATATCAGCAAGACAAAATATTTGTGTATAAAGTTTTTTCAACTAACACAGCTGAAAGAGCTTATAACACCACAAACTTTGTTGAGTTAGTGAACCTGTGCATTATTAATAAAGGAGCTGTTTGGTGGGGAAATATTGCTTCAAATTAAATATGGGTGCATTGCTTGTGCATCAGAGCAGCACTTAGATTTACTTGCACGTTTTCAGATAATGAGATCAAATTAAAAACACAAGATTAAAACATTCAGTACTACTTTGTATTTTCCAGAACACTTTTGCTGCTGCCTTGTACTTAGAATTCCCAAGGTCTTAAACACTGGCTATGATAAATATAATAGCATTAATTTTTTCAGTCTACTGTAATATATTTTATTTGTCCTAATTATCTTTTGAGGTATTAAAAAACAAAACAACCAAAGAAAACCAGAATAAAAACATATCAGATATCTAAGAATATGGAAAAATAATTACATCAGTAACCATAAATTAAAATATTTCCATTTGACAACAATCATCAATGAATAAAAATACATCCTTTACCAGAGATTGCTATGACTCTTCTACATATATGGACTTTATAATCAATCCATAAAATAACTTTACTGGCATAAATGCTTTATTTTTTCTCAGATGATTTATTTATGGCCCTGATTTTCAAGCATATATATGTATGAAATGTCCACTCTACTGTTGCTGCATTTGGAGAGTTTTTGTGTTAACTCTGTCGTTAATAAGTCCATAATTTTACAACTGACTGCACAAGGTGAAATGAAAACCAATGTCTAAGTTTAAAAGTTCTGCTATTATACAACTATTATTTTTTTTAGCCATGATGTTTTTGCATTGAATCCCAAAATAATATTTTAAATTATATGTATATTTATCAAAATACTGTGGTAAGTTGATCTTGGCTGGTTGCCAGGTGCTCACCAAGGCACTCTATCACTACCCTTCTCAATTATGGTGGGGGAGAAAATAAGATGGAAGAAACCCCCTAACTTTCAGGTCAGGACAAAGGCATTTTGCTAGAACAAAGGAAGAATGCAAAAAAATTTTGTTCTATAGTTCTGATCAGCAAGTAATACTTGTCCATTTCCCAGGACGTCAGGCTTCAGCACACACAGCATTTGTTCTTGCACTATAAAAAAACACCCCCCTCTTCCTCCTCTTTCCTTAGCTTTTATATCTGAGCAGATACCATAAGGCATGGAATATCCTCTTGGTGAGTTTAAATCAGCTGTCCTGGCTGTGTCTTCTCCCAGGATCTTGCCCACCCCTAACCTAGTGGTGTGGGGAACTTTGGAGAGACTGAGTTGATGCTCTGCCAGCACTGCTCAGCAGTAGCCAAAAAACTGACGAGTTATCAACACCTGTCTAGCTACCAATGAAAAGCACAGCACTGTGAGGGCTGCTGTGGGGAATAGCATCTCAGCTAGACCCAATGCATATTTGTATGTAAAAACATGTATTTATTTTTTTTATTTTTATTTTTTAATATGTGCGTATGTATGTATGACACCGGAAATGAAAAGAAAAAAAAAAGAAGTCTTTCTTCTTTTGGGTAATTAAAAACAACATTCAGAATTAAAGGGGATTCTAATATGGGTTTTCACAAAAGTAATATTATGTCTTTTACACGTGCCTCCTGAAATGCAGTTTTCAGAAGACTGACAGAAAACGTTTTTGTAGTGAAACATAATAGAATAACATCTTTAGATGGATAAATATTAAAAGCAATCAGCTTGAACTTAGGAAACTTGGAGAAGGCTAGATAAGTTTGTGTCACTTTGATACACAAAACAGAAAAACTCAGTCAAACAACATATTAAGAGAGAAAATATCAATGTTTTAATCTATAATATTTTATCCGTAATCCCTTGAATTTGCCAAAAGTAGCAAATAAATTTTGCAACAGCTAGGAATGGGATGTTCGGTGTAAGATAAGAACATTTTCTTCAGGGGGTGACTTTCAAAACATTTCTCAGTTGAAAAACCTGGAAGAGTTCCAGCCAGTGTGCACAGGATGTGGTTAAAGAGAGCCAGAGGTTCTTTATAATTTTGAAAATTACCTAAATACTTTGTGTTGCTGGGCTGAGTAGCAACACTGATAAAACAATATTCAGATGCAAATCACCTTGAAAAATATTGCTAGAATACCTATATAAAAGACTCAAGCTATAAATTATTCTTTAACATTTTTTCTTTTAACATTTTTTTTCAATCCAAGGATCTTTAGAAGTTTAAATATTAGACTTGCATTTATAATGAACTGTAGTGTACAGCCACTGAATTCTGTGAGCTGCACCCTTGAAAAATAGTCGATTGTCAAGTTATGCTTGAGTAAGAATTTTATCCGTTCACTGAAAAGCTTTTCCATATTCTTTATTCAATACTGTACCCACAGAATGAGATTATAATTCTGCAGTGTTGATTTACATAAGATCACAATCTTAGGATGTCTTTGTATTTTTCCTTTTATTTTTTATGTTCAGCACTTACATTCTTAGTCAATCTGTTTCTTAACACAAGCATATACTTTTTCTCAATCATATGAGAAATGAGGACATAGGGAAAATTTATTAGTTGTACATTTTGAACATTAAAATTCTACAATAAGACACATATTGAATCACAGATAATGAATTATCCAGTATCAATTCAAATTTGCTATCACACTTTTGTTTAAAGTGAAAGCACTAAAAGCTTGTAAGACTTTTTTGCAAAGACTTATGGAATATCCAGGAATCACCTTTCTTTGCTTTCAGAAGTTTCATATTTCCTTGAAAGTATGTGTGCAAAAATAAATGATGAATCTCTTCCTGTTCATTATTTAGGAATTGTGAAAAAAAAATAGATCACATATAAAAGATTGTATGATACAGAAAATAAATGCCTTTGAATAACAGATATAGTGTCATTCCTGTAAAGGAAAAAAAGTATCAAAAAATGCAATACTCTGTATATAAAATAGCATACAGCTGTAAGATTTACTTCAAAATTAATGTCTTCAAACAGGACTTTTTGAAACAAATCATAACTCTTAAACATGTCTTGCATATTTGCTGACAGAGCACACTGTGAACCATGCAAAATCAATGTACCCTCTTAACACTGGCTATATTAGATAAGAAGCAGGATTATTTACCATGGGCTAAGCACAGTGAGCAGTCTAGCATAATTTTTTTTTATGAGAACTTACTTGTATCTGCCAGCTTGGAATTCATGTGTAGGGATACACAGAACCCTTTATAATATTCTAGTAAAATCAAATGCCTGGGCTGCTGGCTATGCTCTGGATCTGACTTTTGTATAGGCATCACCTGAGCACTGGCTTAAAGAGTACTTGACCTTCCCTATTAAAGCATGGAATTCCGAAGCAAGGAAGGCTCCAGTCACCTTGGGCTGAGGTCAGATTGAGTTTGTTAGGAGGTGCTGGAGCTCCCTCTGGCTCACACTCCCATAGGTCCCCCCCCACCATCACTTAGCAGCATCGGCCACCCTTTCAGGTTTCTCTGTTTTCCAGGTATGCTCCAATAACCCTGGACTTTGTACCCAGAGTTTCCAGAAACTTCCAAAGCAGAACCCAGAGCCTGTTGCACAAACTGCAGTATCTGGTGGCTCCTCTGTTAGCTGCACTCTAGGACTGTTCAATTACTCTACATCAATGTTACCCATTTAAGTTGACAATTTTTCTCACTGTGCTTCGACATGGCAGGTTTTCCTTTCCTGCTTTTCCTGTGAAGGACTCTCAGTTCTCAGTTTTACCAGCATTAATAGGATAATCCAAAAGCTATCAAACTACTCAAGGACTTAAAAATCAACAACTTAGTAGACTTTTAATTTAAAAGAAGTTTAAATTAAGTACTGAAATGGTAGGAAAATACTAATGATAATATTGTTGCTTTGTTTTTTCTAAAAGCAGCAATAATTAATATATTGTTGAGTGCAAAGATTTATTAAAACTTGCAAAGAACAGAACTCTAACCCATACCAATAACATATCAAGGACCTTGGAAAAAGAATTGTGTGAAAGTGAATGAGACCATAGTAACAACCCCTGCACCCCTTCACTAAATAATAATAAAGAAATCTTGAGACTCTACAGAAACAAGGTCATACTAGATGCCATTTGTTTATGCAAACGACCAGCTACTGATGCAGAACTGTGTAATGAGCTAACAAAGCTGCTCTCATCTGCCAGTCTAATGTAAATGGCTTTAAAAATACAAGAAGGCCTGCATTGAGAAGAGCTGGTTGTGTTGGTATCACTTCAGACTTTGGTGTGCAGAACATATCACCCAGAGCCCATTACTCTACTGTAACATGTACAAACACATCTCATTGTCAGGAAACTCTACCTTAATGTGTGGAATAAGGCTTTGCTGCTTGAGTGTGCTCTGATTACTCATCTTTGAGGAGTGTCTGTTAAAAACAATGAAAAGATCATCTAAAAATGTTCCCAGCACATTTGGTTTCATTTCCTTTACCCATTTCCTTAATTCCTCCCTCCCTCCCTTCCTCCCGTACTCCCTCCTTTTGTGTTGTTTGTTGCATAGCAATGCCTTAAAGAGAAATTAACAGATATTGGTTACAATTTATTCAGTACAAATAAATACTGATAAATGCTATAATGATCAGATCACTTATCATTTACACTTCTCAATATCTAGCAATATCCAGTCTGTCTGGGTTTTGGTTTTGGTTTGGTTTTTATGGGTTTCAGTGCAGACAGATAATATACAAAAACAGCTCTTCTGCAGAGAGAAATTCAGGGTACTAGTGTCCACGGTAAAGGGCAGAAGTGAATAAAGCAATGGGAACTGGAAGAAACTAGATGTTGAGTCAAACTCCATGTTTTTGGAAACTAACACCTTAAGTACTCAAATATCTTTTGAAATTAAAGCAACATTAATTTTCTGCTTTCTTTTAATACATATGTTATCCTGCAGTTGCTGGTGAATTAGTATATCATTAGCTGAAAATACTTCCTCAATTGCTAGCTTAAATTATTACCAAAGCTGCAATGATATATCTTGTCAGAAATACAGTTGTTGATTAAATTTTGATTCAATCTCTTCTTCTTCTGTACAGAGAGGCCTTTAGTAGCTTCTTACAGGAAGAGATAGATTCCAGATTACTGCTCCTGAGGTCTATCCATAAATTAGGGTAAAGCAACTACACTTCATTGAGATTTAACTGTCCTAGTAGAGTGGGATATTATCCATTCATCTCATGTGGTGGCAGAACACTTCATTTGTGTTTAGAATTGATGTATCCATTTAAGGATGCACATCATAAACATCCTTATCCTTAGGCAATGAAAAATCAGTGAGGATTCTATCTTTCATATAATTTTTCACTTAAATTTCAGATTCAGTCTTGTTGCATGACATCAGTGTTTAAAAGTAGATATTTTCAGTGAAATTTATCTCTTGGTAGAGAAGTCTATCAGAATGAAACAACTGCAGGAACCCATACCAGATGCAGGAGGTATTTTGGTAGAAATGATCTATGTCTCAGTGAAGTGATTTTAAAAAACTATGATTTGTTTTGGATGGATACAATTTTCTTCATATTCGGAGGTCACTAAACGCACACACTCCTACATGCATATGCACATTATTTACAATGTTTACAATTATTTTCAATTAAAATGATTTATCAAGCCAAATTATAAGTAGGACAATAGGACTTTTAAAGGTTACAGAAGATAATCCCATTGCATGAGTCATTGAGCTGCCATTGCATTAATACCATTCAATAACACAGTCAGGGACAGCCAACAGGTCTTACTTTCTTTTCTCCTCTTCTCTAATTTTGTTTTCTGTGTTTTTATTTCATAAATTAATATTTTTTTGGTAAAAGTTGCTTATAGCTTCCCAAAGATATTTCAAGTATCGTAATGTGTAGTTCTGATGCACTATTTTAATATGGTTGATTATGAGAAAAACATTCACTGAAATAATAGAAATTTTGTGAAGAAATATTCTGTGTCCTTAAAACCTAGATTAAAATTTACATTGAATACTTAAGTGAGAATGCTCTCTATCTCATTAGCACTCTGTGAGCTATTCAATTCTTTTGCCATAAATATCTTCAGGGAAAAAAAATTAATATCTATGAAACTGTTGGCTCTGCAGCTGATCAGCTTTGCTGTTAATATGTACTGGTGTCAACCAGTTGCAAGAAAGAAAAGGACAACAGAAAGACCAGTTGCCAAACAATTTGCACTCCCTGTAGTGAAGCAATTATTCCCTTGGAGGCTGTTATCATCTTTATAACATGAATTCTGCACAAGCTTCAAACATACTAAGTGCTTTCTACTGCATTACTGGCACTGTAGTTAACACTAGGGATACAAATTACAGAGGAAGAGGGCTGAAAAAAAATCTGTATCACTGACATGAGAATTAGTAGATCACCCCTCTAATGTCAAATTCTCAGTTCTGAGAAAAGTTGCAATTGTCAAATACAAATATGTCCTACAGGAAGGGGGTGGGTGGAGAGTTATATTAAAAAAACCACAATGTTTCACATTAAGATAATGAACATCTGCAAAAAACCCCCACCCTTATCAAGAAGTACAAAGTTTCAGTTTAATATCACAGTATTAAAGGAGGAAACACAATCTCTCAGAAGGAAATATTGTCATTCTGAAACCATGAAACATATTTCAAAGGGCAGAAGATCACTTTATTGTCATGTTTTTTTCTCACACAAGTGTAATCAGCATGGCAACTTAGCAATGGCAGTTACCTTCACCAAAGGCGGCTATTAATAACTTTATGTTTAATAATAAAAAACAGAGGAAGTTTTCATATCTTTGCTCTGAATGTGATATTGACTTAGTCACAAAGACATATTCCTAGGAGATGACAATGAAAAATGACATTAAACATAGCAAAACATAATGAACAGTTACTGAGCTTTCTACTTATCAGGAGAGTAAAGCACAAGGATGTTGCTAAGTGTGCTTGGTTTATGAAATTCATGTCTTTTTAATAATTTCCTTTTTTTCTTTATGTTTTTAAGACTGAAAGGTACATGATTTCATTCAATTTATTAAGTTGTACACTAGTCTATATTCCTTACTTTTGGAAAGTTTAGATTTATATGAGCTTTGTCTTCTTGCATTTTTGAGTTCAGTATAAATTAAAAAGTATTTTGGTTCAGAAGATGTGTTATTTGTGTGTGACACCTAATCACTGCAATTGTACAGACAAACAAATTTCTCAGACAAACATTTGTCTGTGCTTTTAAGTCAAATGCACTCATATGATTTCATTGCAGTGACTTCAGTGACAGAAATGCAACAGAAACAAGATTCAATTATCATATGATAAAGATTCATGTTTGTTAGTAAATATTTGCAGTCTTGGAAGGAACAATTTTAAGCAATGCCTGGCTTACTATTAGGCTACATGTGTTAATCTTTCCCATTTGCCTTTAGCATACTTTAACTTAACCATGGCCTCACAATTAGTGCTTGAAAGTAAAGATTTGTCACGACTGTTGAATTTTGTCAGACTTGGATTTTAACTGAGGGCAATGAACATTGTTAAACCCTTCTACAGTAAGGAACATGTCTGAAACCCTAAGGAACAATGACTGAAAGACAACTGTTACAGGTTCCCAATATTTAGTCCTGGGGTTTTTTGTGGTACCACCATGAAAAATCTTAGAAAAAATTTTTATCTGGCACATCCTTTTCATCAATGATTCTGTTAAATGTTGAATAATGCTTATAGAATTATATATATATTTTGCCTAATTATAACTGTGTTTGAATCCTTTGCTACTAACCCATTTTATTTTATGGCAGAAAATGCTAAATAAAAATATCTGTGCGTGAAAAGTCATCAATAACTAAGCTAAAACTTACCTAACAATTTATCTCTGTAACAAGAATATGTAGGTGAAGGATGTCCTTCCTTGCACCATCCAGTACTCTCCTACATAAAGAGTTCAGAATATGGGAACTAGAAACTGCTGGTGGGGGGTGGGGAGTTACATCTTGTTTGAAATGGAATAATATTTTATTAATATGCTCTGTAGAACATATCATATGCTAACAATACTTCACATTCTTCATTCTTCTTAGAGAAGAGTGTCTCTAAATTTTATGCTTCCAAAAATAAAAATAATGAACAAATCAGAGTCTGGTTCTAGTTATTTAGATCAGCAATTTGAAGGTGAAAAACTGAAGCTTTCTTGTAGACTACAAAATAAATTTTGTTCTTTATTATATGGAAGTCTGCAAAAGCCTCTACTTTTTGCTTCTGTAGAAAATAATGCATTAATATACATTAGATGTGTCTTTAAGGTTTGGCTGCTGTGGGATGCATGTAATTTGTGCTTGGGGTCTACAAAAAGACCTGGTCATATGCAACTTTAAACAACTGTGTCTCTGTTTTGACAGTTCAGCTGGCTGTTGCACTGTGGTTTACTCTCTTTTGGGGGTGTTGCATCATGCACCTTCTATCTCATGATATTCTGGCATCTTACATCTACATGCTGAATTCATCACCCTGGAGCCAGTTGTTCCAAATTTAACATGCAAAACACTGAACAGGTTTGGCTTCCTCCACTGTCCATCGTGTTCCAGATTTTTGTACAGTACTAAGGAGGAAGTTTGAACAGTATGGACATATGTCAGTATGTCACTCAACCTTTGTAATTGGGTCATATCTCAGGTTCATTTTTACTTGACATTAGAGATGTTTCTATCCTGTTTGATGCTACAATGTTTTCAGTGTTTCCTGGCAGGAGTTAAATCTTCAATTTCTTAATGGCATCCATGGTAGCTGAGATCATTCTGCAAGCATTGATATTATGTCTTTATAGCACAGCAGATTATTTGGTGATAATATCCTTCCTAATAATTAATTCAGTATTATTCTTTTCCAATTAAAATTACATAAATTAGCAAGTATGTTATAATCTAGCATAGTTAGACTCATCTGATATTTGAGATGTCAACTTTTTGTCTGACTTCCAAGATTACTGGTAAGAAGCATTTACAAGAAACATGTTCACACTTCCAATTAGTGTTTATACCACAAAGAGCTTGATATACTATTGATCTCTCTTAGCAAGGTTGCCAAAAATCTCTCCACTAGTGCAATATCCTGTAATTGCAGATATAGAGATGAGAAAAAGGAAAAAGGTTCCCATTTGGGGGGAATTAAATTTATATGACATTTTAGATTTGCTATGAATACTGAATAACATATTCATGTGGAAATAAATTCACACTGAAGTGTCTATGACAGGTCTGCTTACAGACAGTATTCTTATCACCTGCATACTCAAAGTCTAGATATCATCTCTTTTCCTCCCTTTGGTAGTGAAATAAATCTTTCCCAGGCTTCCCTCAGCCATACCCAAATATTAGCACTGGGATCTTTCTCTTCAGTGTGCCTGAAGTACTCACTTTTTCAGGAGTGCAAAATACTGGGTCTCTGATGTGGTCAGAAAACCCACTGTAACGATTAAAAGTGAATACATATCTCCATTCCTGACTGGTCTACCTTGACCAAGGTGCATGTGCACATACCATAGCATTATCCCTGGAATGAAAAATGCATAATTTTGGAAAGGAAATTACTCCAAATCTCTAGAATACTGCCTAAAAGTGATCTTCATTTGGGCACAGAATGGGCTGAAAGTTTCTTAAGTTTTAGGTGATTTTTGAAGATGTGGAGGAAATAATTTTTGCCTAATGATTAACTTGGCTTTTGATGATAGATATCAAGTTGAAGCCATCACTTGCTTTGGAAAACAAACAAAACATGCAAATAAAATCTTTAAAATTTACAGTGTTGAGGAAAGACAAAAAAGTGACCAAAATCTATATTTTCCTTCCCCATAACGAAAATGAATACGTGATTTGGCAAAAATCATAAAAAAAATTATTAAATTTGAAAATTGTATGACCAAACCACCAAAAGTTCCTTTTTATATAACTACTGCAATGTTTCAAGATAGTTGTAGTTCACATATCCTATGTTCTTTTGTAGGGTCCAGCTTCCCATTTGTATTGTTATTTCTAGCAAACACCACTCCTAGTAAAACTGAGGTGAGGGTAGAGATTTTCATCAGTGTTTACCACAAAGGATAGCAAGCAAGGATTACATGGAAGAGAAAATGAAAATGAACTGAAAGCATTAGTCAAAAAATTTGCTTCAGACAAAAAATTAATTTTGCATCAAAAAACCAGACTGGAATGAAAAATTGAGCCTTGTTTTTTACATGCTCCCAAATCTATGGCTGGTTGCAAAATGTAAATCCAAAACCTCACTTTTAGTGTACTTTTCAACACTGGGTTTTTTTGGTTTTTTTTATAAGCTTATCACAGTGTAAACTGTCACTCATTTTCTGTGACAATCAGCACCTGCATTGACACATTTTTAATATTTATCATGGATCATATCTTGTGACATTTTGCAATTTGGCTGAAACAAAAATCAATTGAATGACCTGAAAGCTAGTCTGAGGCAGACAAGAGTTTTAGGGAATAAGTTATAAAAATCCCACCATAGGTTGGCAAGAAGTGGGTTCAGAAATTAGGAAATCAGCCTTCAATGACCTTCCATGAAAGAGCAGTAAATTCCTTAGCATCATGCAAACTTTTTTTTTCTGAATCCTTGGAGTTAAATTCCATCCTGAATATACAATCTATATCAATGGAGAGTATTTTCTTATTCATCTCCAGCCATGTTCATCATCTTGACATATGTATTCATAAGTTGATTTATTTACCTATTCTTTCCATACAGTCTTTTCTATCTTCCTCTATTTCATCTATGCTTCATATCTCTTGCTATAAATAAAATGCTGTTTTTGTAGCTTATCCTTTAAGTGTAACACCTCTGGTCCTCCTCTGATGAAGTGTCTGCTGTCAAGGGGAGTCGAGGGCATACAGCTCTTCACAGCATCAGTCTGTATCTTAGCTCTCAGAGGCACTGCATTTCCTAGAAGTCTCTGTACCCTATTTTTGTAAAAGACTTTGTTCTAACCAGGCATCATTAGCAGTAGCAGACATTGACACTGACGTGATGTCCAAGCAAGCCTTCCTGACACTTCAGTGGCATTTTCCTTAAGGATGATATTTGCTCTCTCTTACATTGTCTTAGCAGCCAGCCCCTCCCACCAAGTCCTATAGATCATGATCAAGACAATGCCTTAGTTGTCCCCACATCTGTCCTGTGCTCTTTCATTCCTATGTATGGTGCATTTGCTGTCATTTTTTATTAAAGCTTTGTAATTGGCAGAGCATTCTGACCTTTGTTTGTATCAGTCTGGCAGAAACCTATTTTAATTAAGAGCTTTCTACCAATTAGTCACATACATTTTTCATCTCTTACAATATAGCAAGATCTGGGGATACTCTAAGGAAATTCATAAACTTTAAAATTGGATTCAGAATGGGTGAGGGAGAAGAAAAAGTCAGTAACAATGAAACAATTTTTCTCTATAATTTTGTCCCTTGAAAGACTAAATAACCTTTAATCCAGTGCCTCTCAATGCTTGCAAATGCTTAGCATTCAGCTCCAGTAGCTGCACCATCACGGGGCAGTGTTACTATATACACAAGCCTTTCCCTACATTTGTATCTGGAGAGCTCAGTGAACTGAAGGAGGTCATGTAAAGGAATAAAGCAATACAGAACTTGGTGTAATGCCATTATGAGGGACGATCTATACCTGTTTCCATTTAGTCATTGGCAATACTTCACAATAGCTTTACTAAGCAAATGCCTACTGTTTTTCAGTGCATTATGTGTAACAGTAGGAAGCATTAACAGAAAGACTCCCTTAGACCAAGCTCATGAATTTGAACAGTAGGAAATGATTCCTCCTACTAGTTTTATACCAGCACTGAAATTTCATGTTTCAATAGGTCCTAAATCATAAAAAGGTTTTCAAGACCTGGATGTGGATTTCATATAAAAATGCCAGCATTTAAAGAAACATGGATTACTAAGTCTCATTCAAAGAGTGGTTTAATCATAGACATACAGGATTAGTCTTAAGCTTTCTGACATAAAAAAATTTTAGACAGAAATGTTTTTGTTCAATAGATTAGAAGAGCTCCATTACAATAAGACTCTGTGTCTCAATAGATAGGAGATATATATTCAAATCCTTCATAGATAGGTGGGGCTTGAATTCTCAGGGACTGAATACCATGTTAATATTCAAGCTGCTTCATAAAAGCCAGAGCATTGCACATTAGTTTTGGATGTATCTTCCAGCCACAATCTCTTCCTTTAACATTTCTTTAAAAAAAGACTAGTCTTATCTATGTCTTTCCAAGTAGTCTTTTGCAACTGCCATGTATTAGTGTGATCAGAGAATATTCATCAGACTGAGATCCTTAGGGGGCCCTGTGGAAAATGTGTAAGCTCCTGACTAAGCTTAAAACTTATCTAAGTGCTACAGTTCTTAGGTAGGGAACAGTTCTGAGACATGCAGAAAGGCAAGATTAGGCAAAGGCAAAACTTTTATGCTATGATGCCTCAAGGCACCTTAAGAATAAGGGAGACAATATTGAAAGAAGAGGCTTTGGATTACACTACTATATGATTTAAATTCTGATTTGTATTGAGTAAACCCTAGTTTCAGATAATCTTAGTTCCAGCCAAAATATGGCTTTATTTAGTTAACTTTTAAATTTTTTTCTCTTTTTCTTTTTTTTTTCCAGAACATATTATGGGCCCTTCTGACAAGAGTCATAGATTTTAGACATTTTAATTGAAAGTTGGGGAGGGTTTTGTGACTTTTTTTTCAGGGGGGGGAGGTTTATGGTTTTTTTTTTTTGTATTTTTTTGTTAGTTTAGTTCAGCTTGTTAGTTAAGAGACAGAAAGAGCATGGAGCAAAGTCAAACTGCATTATTGTTTGTTGTGTACTGGCAGTACACCAAGAAAGAGTAATTAAATAAGCAGTCCTGGAGTCCAGCAAGAGTGAGCACCTTAGGCAACAACTTCCAAGGGTGAACTGCAGCTCCTAGGGAGGCTAAGTCTAGAATATAGTGTTATGTTATATGACTAAATACAAACATGAAAATGGATGCCCTTGTGAAGGGAAAGGAGAAAGGAAAAGCAGAATAAAATTCTTGAGTTAACCTTCAGCATATTTATTTCTAGTGATGGATGCTAGAGGAAAAAGTACTGTAACATAAGTTGAGATAAAGAACTAGAGACAGGGCTAAAAATATCATTCAGGTTACCTTTCTCCTTCTCTTTTCCTGTTTTTGTCCCCTTTGTCCTCAACATGGTTTCAGAAAAATAGCTTAATTTCTTTATTAATCAGAGAATCCAACCCATGCAAAAAAGATTTTTAAGTTAAGTTAATAGATATATGCTTATAACTAAGAGCAATACAGTCCCACGGTGAATTAGAGGGTATTTGTATATCTGAGATTATTGCCTCCTCCCACTTTGGTCATATATGTCTCTAATGTAAGGTTAGTCAACAGGGCTGAGACTACAGCTATTGAGCAACATTCATTAATATATTTTTTGATTCATATGCCATAATTTTCAAACAATTGTGAAAGAAAATATATGAAAGTTGCCACACTGCATCAGAAATAAATAGCAAAAGTCAAATGTTTACAGAGCAAAGAGCTCTTTCTGCATTTGCAGGTTTCTATGGCTCATTTTGTGTCCATTGCTGCACATGCATCTGATTTGTCCTCTCTCTCTTTCTAGTTTTTAGCACATAAACAGCATTTCACCACATAAAGCAAATAAAAAATGTTAGTCAGGATTTAATTTTCAGTAAAGAAATTTCCTCTTCTTAGCTCCCTCCAAAATTCTTCAGCTGTTACTTTGCTTTCTCATGGGCATGAGAGAGTTTAAGCTTGGATTAAGAATACCTCATATTGTCACAAATTTTTCAGTAGTTTAATTTCAATCAGATTCTCATCAGACTTGGGGAAGAGAGATAAGAAAGAGAGAAGTGAAAGAGAGGGAATTAAATTGCTGTAGTGTCAGATGGGCTGAGGCAGTAAGCTGCAGTCAACAGCATCTGAAATTAGGCCATGAAACAGTAAAAGGAATTTCATATGGAGGACATTTTTTTTTGACAGCAAATTGGTGGCAGGACTCTTTTGAAGCATAAGCTTTTGGGAATTTGGGAAAATTTCGTGGCTTTGGTTTTGGTTGGTTTTTTTTGCTTTCAGACAGAATGTAGTGGATTCACGTTCACCAATTCCTGTTTCTCAAAATTAGTGTAGTAGTTTGAGTGTCTACCAGAATCATTTACTCTTCTTCTGCTGTGAGATAGGATTAGGAGAAAAGCAAAGCTGGCTCAAATTTAAAAGGTATAAGGATAGGTTTATTAACAAACATTAAAAGAAGACAAAAAAATTAATAAGAATCAGAATAAGACTTTCAAACCCCTTCCCTCTCCCCCAAAAGCTTCTTTTCTTTCTCATAGGCAACATATAAAGGCAAAACTAGGAACTCTGGGTCACTACCACTTATAAAATAGTCTTTCATCAGTCCATTTAGAGAGAGGTCTGTTATGGTAACTTTCCACAAGAAAGTATAGTCTGCTTGTGTCTTTTAACTCTCTCAAAAGCAGCCACCCAGCAATGTCTGCAGTTGTGAACCTCCCATATCACATAGTCTTTCCCATGGCTACATATGGGCCACAGATTCATGGGGGTGTCATTTTAAAGTTGGAGAGTTCCAAAAGCAAAGGTTTTTCCTCACTATCTCTAAAATCACCTTCATCTCAAGAAACAGAGGTCTCCTTTTTTTTTTTTTCCCCTGGGAGCAGAGGGTTTCTATCTTTAACTTTCCCTGTTCAAAATTCTCTATTAAATCACAGCTATTTCCATATTTACTTAGTCCATCACAGATACATTTGCTTATCTCTACAATTTAAATACTCTTGCCATCTCCCTAAAATGCATATTTTTTCCACAGTTTAAAGGGATATTGTGGGAACTGACAGTGGTCAGAACATGGATTCTTAGGCTCCAGGCAGTGGTTTGAACCATGTAAGAAAGCCAAGTACAAAACTGTCTCAGTCTGGTCTGGGAAATCACAAGCAGGAACCCAAAATAATCTTGTAGGTATCCTCCTCTTGACACCTGGTGTTTTTTTAACTTGTTGTTTACTTGTAAGAAGATGGTGGAGAGGTATTGCTCTAAATGAGCAATCATATTGATTGTACTGAAACACTGTATAAAAGAGTCTGTCTTTCAATAAACTTTGCTATAACGACCTCCAAAGAAATCAGAGTTCCACGTATCATTACTTGGCCGTCCTGAATCGTACTGATAGGATATTCCAGCATGCCACTGTCTGTTACCACGGCTCTCAAAAGACTTTCAGCCCAAAACCAAAGCATCTTCTCTATCTAAAATGTCACTCTTCTACTGACTTTGATATCTTTGCAGCGTCTCTTTACATGTCTCCCACTCTGGCTGTTCACTCACTCAGAGAAAGGTTAGTGCTCTGCAAGTTTCATTTGTGCAAAGAAAGAGTTTACATTGTCCCAGGTCTGCAGAGGGCATGATGGTTCTTTCCTGGGAAGTGGCTGAAGGTCTCAGACTCAGAGCATGCTGGGGCTGGAGGCAGGACCTCTTGTGTGGGGCCTTCCCCACCACCCTTTTCCTCTGTCCAGCAGCTGCTGGAGGAGGGGGGGCTCAGCCTGGGCCACGATGGAAGTGCAGCATAATGGCAGATGCTAGCAGCCACTTGGGCCCGGGTTTGGCAGGGGCAGGGCGTAGTCGCCTCCCCTCCCTCTGTCCTGGAGTCACTGGGCCCACCGCGGCCAGCACGGCTGCAGCAGCAGGGCCTGGCTGGCCCGCCAGGCCCTGGGGGGTGCGTGGTGGAGCAAGGCCAGCCCTGTTACCTGTTCTGGTAGTCCAGAGGCGTATCTAACTCTCTAATTGGTTAATCAAGGTGTCAACTTCAAAGCCAGTCACTAATTGTTTTTTTTTTCTATAACTCTCTTGGAAAAAATCACTTTGGTGCTAAACCAGCACACAGAGGAAGTGCTTTTAAAACATTGACCGGTGGATGTGAGAGAGGTGAAGGTTTATAATATTCTATATGAAGGAGGGTCTAAGACATGCATAATCAAAGTTCTATTTATCTTTTCCTTTAGCTAGGGTGTGTTTCCTATTTCTCTGCCTTCATTTGAAGGAAAGGAGTTTTCAATCAATAGAACAAATTTTTAAAAAAATCATAGAATAAATGCTAAGTTGCTTCTTATTTCCCATGATCAAAGCTCTCTAGTGTATTATTCTTTCTTTTAGTTTGTGGGGATTTTTTCTTTTTTATTTTTTCCCCAGTATTGTGATCTGAATGGAAATGATATACACAATTAACAGTGCAAAAAATAGACTTCAGGCAAAAAGCCACACAATTAATGGAAACCAGGCTCAAAGATATGTGGCAGTGACAGCAATACCAGAGAAAATTACAAGCATGGAAGAGCTTCACCTCCCAGGTACTTGACTTTAACCCCGTGCAAAGCTACAGTTTGAGAATGAATTCAAACGTGTTATTTGCAATGTTTCCTTTCTTATGAGAAATAACAACAGGTATAGGCTGTATTAATGTGATGCAGAACAAAATGTAATTGTAAATGAAAATATAATAAAAGGGTCAAGAGTTAACATGCTTAGATTCTTGTTGGATAAAATGAAAACAAAACATGTTCTAAACTGCTGTGATTAGCACATAATGATAGAGAAATTAAAGGTTCATATTTAAAAATCCAAAATAAATAAACATATGCTATGGAATTTACGTATCAGGGATCTAGATGTAAATTTCGATTACTCCATTTTTTCCAAAATACAGACTGAGATTTAAGTCCGTGTTCCCTTCTACTCTCCTCCAGCAGAAAGCAAGATTTGGAGAGTGACACAGGCAGAGGTGCTATGCACTTAAAACAAGAAAATTTTGATTGCAGTGGATTACTCAGAAGGAGTACTGCAGTACAGGCAAAAAGATAAATTGGCACTTGATTACAGAAGTGCAGCCTGGAGAATGAGAAAGTGGATTCAAGATGAGGTTCTGAATAGAAATTATGAGAGATCCACTAGTGAAAACTCACGTGTGTCCCTGAGTGAAGGATGCCAGATTGGTCTCTTTGTTTATGAAATGCCATCAACTTCTGTTAAGAGGAGGCTTTATCAGTAAAAAATATGAACATTTTAGTCTCTTTTCTTTCTTGGACTAATTAGAATATTTAATTCTCTGTCATGATATGCACTCCAAAGGAGTTCTGCTGATACTGCTTTGAAAATTCGCTTGAGAAACCATTCTTGATGTATCCCAAGCACAGGTGTGATATCTTCTGTTTCTTATGTCAAGTATATGGGATATTGAGCCTGACTCAGTATCAGCTTCTTTATAGGATCGGTGATTCTCCTCCCAAATAGGTTGTGGGACAATGAATTTTGATACATGTGTACTCACTACTATGCATAGCCTTGCTGGTGTGAAAAGAAAAGTGCTGCAGGATGTTGCACTGTACCACTATACCTCTACAAGGACACTGGACATTACCATATTATTTTTTAGCTAGAGGAGCTCTAAACAGTTTGAGTCCCTGTGTTTGTTGCACAGAATATAGATCTTTTCTCTCAGACATAGCACATATTCCATGTAGGTAATAAAACATCTGCAGTTGGTTTGTTACTCCCTAAATTAACAGAAGAGAGAGAGTCTCCCTCAACTGTGTCAAAAAGATTCCTTTTTGAAATAATTGAGTATTTCTGCCAGTAAAAGTGACTGCTAACTTCAGTTTACTGCTGAATTCTTTGCAATAAAATAGCAGAACCTATCTTGCATTGTAAGGTCATTTTCAGCACCTAGAGGGCACAAAAAATTGTTGTTAGAAAACAGATTTTTAAAGAAAATAATCTCAATTTCTTAGAAAAATATAAGATGAGCAGATTGCTATGTCAGTTTTCCTTTCAAAAGGAAAATGTGATTGAAATTATAGATATGATGTAAAAGTGTTAATACTTAACAGCATTCCCAGACTTTGAGAAACCAAATTAAATACTGGTGTAGTATGATTTAAATAAAATTAGTTGTGTGATGACTTAAAATGGTTAGGTAATATAAACTTCTGATCCTTTGTTTTATCTTATCAAAATGTTGAGATTAAGGATTGCATGCATAGACTTCCTGCAGACATTTCTGGAGGAGATTCCAGTCAATCACGCGTCCAAAAATAAATAATAGTTTTTGTGAATATATTTTTACATAAACCGGCAAGAATATAGAATCATGAAAATAATGGCAGAATTTATATTTAATACCAGGTGTAACAACAGCAGATCCACAACAAAAACATGATTGTATTTTTTGCAATTTTCCAATGTATATCTGGTATTTCTTGCTGATGGGTTTTTTTGTATATAATTCTCATGTAATTTCTTTATTGATTTGATTTCGTCTTTACTCATTAATATTCTGCTAAGTGTTACCTGTAGGTTTCCTTTGGATATTGACTTTCACACTTGGAATAGGAATATTTGGAATTAAGTTGTTAGATAACTGAATTAGCACAAGAATATCTTGCTTAAGAAATGAGTTATAGTTTTTTACTTTCCTGTCATTCTACAGAGCTTGAAGCAAGCAAGGAGAAAGAGTACAGCTATTGGAAATCTTCATTGGAAAAGAAGTTGTCCTAGGGGAAGAAAAAACATCTGGATATGTAGCTATTTTTGTAGCGTACTGAAGTTGCATTAAATTAGTTAGGAATTTCAAGGAGAATGAAGTATTGTGAGTGCTTTGTTTAAAATTCTTCATCCTTTAAATGAGTGCTTTGAAGCTATTACCTTACATCTTTGTGATTTATCTAAAGTGAAGGCTACTCCTTAATCTCCACAAGTCAAAATAACAATGATAAATAGTAATGAAAAGAAGTTAATAACACTGCACCATTGAGTTTTCTCTTTTTTAATAACTTTCCATTCCCATCCTCCTTTTTCACTCACAGACAGCTGAAGAACCATCTTCACTATCATTTATTTCAAAATTAGTCTTCATGAAAAAGTTGACCATTCTGTGCTCCCACTACCTAAAGCTTAATGAATTCTGTTCAAATCCTTAACTGAAATTTGGAGATGAAGTTTCTCCGTGTACTTTTAAAGATGAATATGAAGCATGAGATTTATAAAATCTGGTTTCACATTCTAAGTGTACCATCAGCACTGAGCAATGTCAAATAGAAAAAAGAAACTCACAGGACTTCATGAGTTCATTTTAAACAAACAAATAAACTCCCTCATTACAGATTCAATTGGAATAGATAGCAGCAAGTGTGTTTCAGTTTGGTTCAGAAACAGCTCTCTTAGTAAATTGTTGTCAGAACATTTTTAGCTCTTAGTTAGGACACCTGTCCTTCAGAGGATAGAAGGCTTTGCAAACACTCTTCCTTCAGTAAGGCTATGAATTCATATAAATGATGTGGAGTTTTCTGTTGAAAACATTTGGAGATTGCAATGATTTAAGGAGGAGGATTCTTGCTTATGTTTGAAAACATAATTAATACTCTGATCTGGCTAAGTAATTACTGTCCAAATATTGGTCTATGCATCCATTCTCAAGCTTTCTGTAAATGTTTTAGGGAAAACACGTAAGTCATTAATTTGGCTTCTTCTCTAACTTATTCTACCTTTTTCAACTGCATGTTTTTAGACCCTCAGAATTGTGCTAAGACCCCAGTAATTACATGAAATTTAATTCAAAACAGTATGGTAAAATTAGGTGGATTATTTCTACTAAAAAACAAACTCACAAGAACAGTAGTATTCTTTTTTGAGCTGCTGCCCTTAAATTTTCTGACTATCTGACATTGCCTGAAAGTCTCCAAGTTCTGCAGCTAAAGAGCAGTCATACTAAGTTCCCTGCAGTAATCTCCCACCTCTCTGCAATCGTATAATTGACTTCTGAATACTTTCCAAGCAGTGTAAAAAACTGACTATTGATTCGTGCTAAGGGTGAACAGCACACATACTGTTAAACTTGTCTTTTCTGAATATTGGAACCAGTATTCAGTATTAATCCCCACTTTGAAGTGGAGCAGAGCCCACTGTTCCTCCAATAAAATCTACTGTGTTTTCATGCATGGCACAGTTCTCAGGTCAACTCAAGCTGTTTAAAGTTATAAAATCCTTAAAAACCTTAACCATCAAACTTTCCTCTGTGTACTCTGCATCAGCAAAGGCTTCAAGATTGTTTCTGCAACTGAAGTTCTCCAAGGCGCTTTAGGGGAGTACAAAATCAGATTTCTGTTGAATGCCAATAAGTTCTCAGTACTTAACTCTCTTGTATTCCTTGAAAAATTCCATTTAAATACCTTCCTTTAAGAAAAAAAAAACAAACCAAAACAAACCAAAACAAACCAAAAAAAAAAAAAAAAACAAAAAAAAAAAAAAAAAAAAAAAAAAAAAAAAAAACCAAAAAAAACCAAACCAAACCAAAAAAACCAAACCAAAACAAAAACCCAAAAACAACATCCAAAAACAAACAAACAAACAAAATCAGAGAGAAATAAAAGAACAGAATAAAAAACCATTTTCTGCAATCAGTTTCAATCCTTGGGCATGCAAAAATAGTTCTTTTCTTAATACTGGAAGGAATACTGTTCTGCAGTTCACGCTCCCTTCATAAAGTCGTTTGGTAAATCCTTTCAAATTACCTGAATATCTAACTATGTTCCTCATTCTAGTATAGATCATTATTTCTCCCTATACTCTGCCACATGTGTTTAGACCATTTTGTCACCCGCAACATTAAAGCTATGTAATGCCAAGGTATTATGTAGCAACTCATGGCAGAGCTGACCTTTTCCACAGCAGAACAGGACAGTCTCCCATGTCACGGTTTGATGAGTGCTGCTGACACACCTTTTCATTTCAGGAGCCAGCTTTTGAGAGCAAGGATTAATGACGAGTGACAAATCATTATGGCTGCTGAAATGCAAACCCACCCTCCTGTTTTCCTCACCCTGTCTGACATCTATTCCAACTACTGAGTATATTAGAGACTTTTGGACAGGTTTCCTGGTTTTATTTATCTAGGTATAGGGTTTCAACATCTCCACTCTGGTTAGATTGCATAGATGAAGGGAAAGTGCCTTTCTGTTTTATGTGAATTACAGCTACCATCCATAGTTTGAATAACAGCTTTTCTAAAAAGAAAGATCTGTATTGGTTAATGCTAGGTCCACATACCTCAGTTTTTAAGAGAACTCATTTTTTTCTTTTTCCTCTAGAGATCCCCAGTATTCTTTTCCTCTTTTTTTTTTTCTTTTCCCAGAGAAAACAAGAACATACAGAAATATTTTTTTTGAAAAGCTGTCATTTTCTGCTATTTTTCTTTCAGAAATTTGGAATAGTATGGGAAGAGAAAGAGGTGCCTATTTCTCAAATCCTTCCCAAATTCGAGAATAAGGTCAATGGAAGTTGTCTCAATTAGGACTCACCTTCTGCCTCAACACTTGTGAAAATTAATTATTTCTCTGGGAAAGTTATTTTGATATCTATAAGCCTGCCAAAGAAAAGAAAATATCATCTCAGTAGAATCATTATACAGGAAGATCAATAGCCAAACAAATACACTGAGAAGCAGAAATTACTAAGAGAAGGTGGTCTGTTAATGACCTGTAGGCTGTTGATGTAATTCAATTAAGTTTTTTTGTTAATTGCTTTTTATTGATCCAGAACACTTTCATAGCTTTCAAGTTCCAAAATCAAGACAAGTGTGTAGGATCTGTTTTTTAACTTTGCTTCTTCCAGCAGGCTCACATCTGATTTTCACCAATATATTATGGATAGAGGAAGTTCACCTAAGGTCAGTTCTGTGCAGCTGAGTTTGAGTGTCCTCACCTTCGGGCTCTATCACACTGAATGCAAAATATATTTTTAGAGATTGCAATCCCATTGGAGGTGAGGAGTGTGGAGGTGAGAGCACATAAGGGACTTTCCACAGGGAAAAGTCTGCTATTTTGCACACAAAATGCACCTCCTGCCAGCTGAAACCCTGCTTGCGGTAGTTCCAGGAGCAAGCTGGACATGCTGGGCATTACATACCCAAAAGTCACAGCATGTACAAAGCCTAAGAGGGAACCTATGAAAGCATCACTTTTCTTTCAGATAACATGGCCTGCCTTCTCAAAAATGGTCAAGAGTTGCTCTTTGTGGTTACAAAATGTTTATCATGGAGGGCTTTTGCATGGTGGGGCTACCAGTGCATTTTCTGTTGGGGTTATTGTAGAGGTGTGATCACTGACACTCTGTTCTTCTTGTGCACACATCTGTTCCTTTGAATTGTGCACAATAAAACAAAATTGGACTCTGTGCCAGTGATAGAATCCGAGGACACTACAAACCGATTACTTACAACAATGGGTACTTGATAATTAAAGCTATGGTTTTGTGTGACTTGGAAGCAGTTGAGCACTATTGTTAGGAGAAAAAAATCCTTTCTTCCAGCTTTCAATACCAGATCAAGCAAGCTCCTTTGCACCTTGATAAATGTAAAGAATCAATTACTTGATTGTTTGTTTTTATTAGCTGTATATAAATAAACCGCAGACATGTTCATAGATCTACCAGAGAGTGACACGCAATACAAACTGCCAACTTAAGGCAGAATGTATCAGAAGCAGCATGAATCAAAAAGAAAAATACTTTGGGAACGAAACAAAAAGCCTCATCTGATATATGCATGCACAAATGATAAAAACAGAGGCTGAGGCAAATACTGACTCTTGTGCTCTACACACAGTGGACATTACAGAGGTGTGAAGGGGCAGGGAGCAACTGCGGCCTCCAGGAACAAGCCTTTGATGCTTCATTGCAATGCTAAATTTAATGGAATATAAAAAATATATATAATTTTAAAAAGCAGCTATTTTTATTTTATCTTTAATTAGTGGACTTATTATACATGCAGAGTCCATTTCAGGCTATTCATCTGCATCTTTCAGTATGCCAATAAAAATCATACAGAGAAAAAAGCTCATCATTTGTGGAAATTGTTCCTGTTCTTGTCTAACATACCAAGAGCTATTCAGTTCAAAGTACTGCTTGTTTTTCCTCTGACCCTCTTCTGAAACATCACCCTTATTTATCGTATCTTGTTCAGCTGTGCTGAAGCACAGTATAAATTAATTCCAGGCTGAACAATTTCTACTGTAATTGTTCTGCCTGGAAAGTGTCTGGGGCAGATGAAAAGGGTTCTGTGGGATCAGCCATAATGATGCATTTCAGGTGGCTCATCAGATAGGATGGTCATGGCTTAAACATGAAGTGTCCATTTATCACTGGGGTTTGTGCTGCTGGACTGACCCGGCAGCAGGAGAGTCTCAGCTCCTTCACCATTAGACGACTCTATTTGATGATACAGTTTTCAGAAGACTTTATAGAACATCTGTCATAAAAAGAAAGCCAAATCGGTAAAAGCCAGTTTGAGAGAGAAGGATGCCCTGGAGGGATGATGGAAAAAATGGACTTTTTCTCACACTGTATCAATAACTTTTGATAATGTTCCAAAAGCTGGTACCTCCACCATGTAAGCAAGAGAGAATAACTGTGACATTTTGTGAGTACTTGTATGAATCTGGATTTGATTTCTGCATGTGAGGTCTTGAAAACTGAAATAAAGTGCTTTGTTAGTGCTTTTTCTCCTCTCCTTCCCCTGAAAATAGAATTAAATTTGTATATTACAAGTAATCTGCAGACATACTGCATACTATAATTTCCCTTTGAGTATTAAAGTTTTGATAACCTCATCATTAATAGTATTTAGGCAGCTACTTCGTGTTATTTTGTATACCCAGTAATTTGGTTTTCCTACTTTTAAAAAGTTATAAATAAAACAGATCTTTTCACATTCATGATAACTTGGAAAACAAGATGCAAAAATTTCCAGTGTATCTGATCCATTTATCTACTTCATCTGGTGCTGTCGTTTAATTCATGTGTTTCTCCTCCACATTATAATGATAATAATTCACATCTGCAACATATGAGTCTGCTAGATATACTCATAATAATCAGATAGTGTAAAATTGAAACTGAAATTAACAAATTTGCCCAGTGAGTGGGGGTTTGTGTAATCAATGCCTATCTTTAGAATATTGTGTAAGGATTGAAAAATATAAGTACAAGCCTATGCATTTGGTTATTTGCCCAACTTTCAGTTGTCACAGTGCTGGATTTAAAAACTGGGTGTTGCTTGCAAATTATTCTGACTTTGGTGCTATATTTGGGATTGGGGCAGGCTTTGATAAAACAAAATACACAGTCCTAACATATGTGAGGCTGCTTCCACTGCTTCCCAGCTGATTCCTGTGGAAGTGCTCACCTCACTTGGTGTAAATATCAAAGGCTGCTCTGTGACCTTGTTATGACACATCTGACTGCCATTCTTCTTTACCACAATATTTTAAAAACTCGAGATTTATCCTCTAGAACCAGAAGTATTTAAAGACATATAATTGGATCAGTGCTGGCTTCTCTTAGCTTTTTTGCCACAATATCTGGCTAAGGAGTTCCTGAGCCTGCTTTGTAGTGCTCACTACAGTTTGTCCTGAACCTGAGGTGGATAACATCCGTTATTTAAGTATTGTTTTGAATCTCCCTAATAGAGTGACCGCTGGTGTCTCCTTTGGTGCACAGAAGTGCAGCTAGACTGGGTCAAGTTCTCCACAACTCTCTATAGCCCCAAGGAACAATTTCGTCTGTCAGTAGCTGACACAGCCTATGCAATACTGCGTCAGCTGTGCCTCACTGCCAGGCACACACCTTCCTCTCGAGGCTATGGGGAAAGTGGTGAGAGCTTGTATGCCTGATTTAATCCTCCTGAATCCAGGAAATGCCATGAATCAAACATGTCAGGCCTGGATCAGGCCCAAGAGGCTCACAGTTGTTATTAGAGTCATGCTCCTCAGTGCCCATTGCTGGTGAAAGGATGAGCTTGAAAACATGGCCCAGAGAGTGGGAGGGAAGACCTGCAGGGACAGGTTAGGATTACTCAGGTGGGGACTGAGCAAAGGCCGACCAAGTGAAGTGCAACAAGGGAAGGTGCCTGATTCTGCACCTGGGATGGTGCAACCCTGCATGTATGGACAGACTGGGGAGTGAGAGACTGGAAAGCAGTGCCAGGGAAAGGTACTGGGGGTCCTGGTCAGTG
>JBBMKD010000102.1:96705248-96738027 GCA_037834095.1 Argya squamiceps | reverse complement strand
TTTCTTTGAAGAAAAAAAAAAAAAACAAAAAAAAAAAAAAAAAAACAAAAAAAAAAAAAAACCAAAAAAAAAAAAAAAAAAAAAAAAACAAAAACAAAAAAACCCAACCAAAACCAGTGCATCAATTACAGTTTGAAGACCTACTTGATATTTGTGGGGGAAAAAAAGGGCATTTATTTTAGGTGTATTCTATAGGGATTGATACTCTGGTGGTAACAGTGATTATTAGAGATGAGATTCTTCACAGGAAGATGCACTAGCCCCTGAGGAATGTAGTCATGGAATAATCTATCCTCAGAAGAAATACCCTTTTCTCCATAGCTAGAAGTTGTCTTGCACTTTCAGACACAAAAAATTGTTCTCAAATTTTGAAAGAAAAGTAATTTTTTGTAATAAAATTATTGGGTTATCAGTTGTCCAGTTGTCTTTTTTTTTTTTTTTTTTTTCAATCTATGCATATTCCCACCTTTTGAGTAATTTTCAGCTCTTGGTCTCAGTGGTATTGTGTGGGAATTAGTGAATTAAATCACTTCATCTTAGGCAGAACCATCATCACCAGAGTTACTAAGTACATTAATGAACACATTTTGATTAGATACACAGAAGGCCTCTGTGACGTACAGAAGCAGAATCGCTTTGTTTCACAGAGAGGACTGGGGCACACAGCTCCTCACTGGTCTGACAGAAATTAATGGAAATTATACACCTAAGCACCTTTGAGGATCTGCAACAAAGAGATTAAATGACTTGCTCAAGGTCATTGCTCAAGGAGTTTTTCAGTGAAAAAGTAGTTCCCTAAATCCACAAGTCTTTTGACTTCATCTCCAGGCTATGTTCTCCTTTAGTTTTTGGATTAAGGAGGCAGAATTAACAGAATACTTTAGGTAATATGCTGCTGAAAGCTGCTGAAACAATATTATCATGGTTCTTTACACCATTATATAATGACTAAAGAGGACAGAACTCAAAAACCATGCAGCTGTTACACCAAGTTCTTTATCCTATCACACTATATTTGAAGAAGATAGCGTTGCCTTTTTTGTCTGTATGTCAGTCAGGAACCTCAGGGGAAAAATAAGGAAAAATATATGTCAAATCAAGATGAATGCTCAAGGTGGAGAAATGGTTCAGAATTAAGACCTATAGTCCCTATAACTCCATCTCATAAAACTGAAAAAATACAAACATGCATCAGCTGTAACATGAACTATATACATGGAATTTAGTTACAGTAAGAAATCAACAATTTTTATTCAAGCAGCCAGGGGAGACCCACAATGACAAACCATTCACTCTTTAGTTAAGCATTTGCAAAGACATTTTTAAAGAATTTCTAAAATTAGGCTGATAGTGTACTGACATTCAGTGAAAAAATTGGTTTCTCTCATTTTTTGAAATTGTCTGCTTAAAAGCTCTGTTGTAAAACTCCATTGTGGAGGCTTGATTAAGGCTGGAACGACAGGCTAAGAATATGGAACTGGAGCCTTTGCAGAAGTGTTCTCTGTGGCAAATAAATCGTTTCTCCATCTTTATTCATCTCTTCCTATTTCCCTATTTCTTTTATCACTTTACCCCACAGCTGCTATCAACATTCATGGATTTGATCTCCCTAAGCCTCGATAAAATCTTCTGTAATTTTTATCCTTGTGATGCTTAGATGAAAACTGAGTTCCTGAGGGACTGTGTACCACATCACTACTGGATTGTGAGCTGAACTATAAATAGCACCCATAGCCACATCCTGACTCCCTATTTTTGTGTGTTAACAACAGCAATATCTTTGCTTTCTAAAGCAACTTCTAAATTATTTGGTTTTTTTTGTGCTCAAAGAGAGTCTTGATTTATGGATGTGCTTTCTGGCACTCCTGTAGCAAGAAAAGGAAAATCATTCAAATAATCGAGGATCGTTGACAGACTGGGTGTCTGAACTATCAAACTGAAACAGAAAAATCACAGATTTAACAGAGTAAGAGCCAACATATCCCCATGAATCTCCAGGGACACAAGGTGAGAGCTGAAGGACCTTCCTTTCAGTAATTCTTTTAAGGAACATTATACCTGTACTGAGCCATAACATCTTTTATATAGTTTCTTCCTTTCAGCCAACTTGCAATTATTCTAATAACTACCTTTCCCCCACCCCCACTTCCCGCCCCCGCATGTTTTGGATGTTTTGCCCTGTTATGAAGTATTAACCATTTTGATGGCCTGGATTAAAAAAAGAATAAAACAAAGAAAAACACTGCCTAGTACCAAACAACTAAATATAAATGCATCATAGCACTTTTATGGGGCTTTAAACTCTGAACCAAATATTGATTGTTTCTTAAGTGCCTTCATCAATCCTTACAGAAAAGACGATTTTGTCATGGAAGGATTTTTTAAAAATTTAGGTTAAAAAAATAGTATCACAGTCATACAGTAAAATTGTAGGGGATTGCAGAACAATTTTGCAAAGGAGTTTAGTACTCATTGTAGAGCAAGGAAGCTAAGGTGCCGAGCAGCAAAAAGACATCAGAGACAGGTTTATGAAAAATAAATCATGGGGATTTTTGGGGGTTTAATTATTATAATTTTAGTTTATTTTCTGTATTATCATGATAGGTATGATTATGTAGGTAACTTTTACAGTAATTTTGCAGAGTCATACAAAAGGACTGTGACAACTGAAGCATAAATTAACTTTGTATTTAATTGTGGTGGATTATACTATAATTGCAGCTCAGATAATGGTTCTCAGACTCATTGTTTTGGTTGGGTAGATGTTGGCAAATAAAGATTCAACTTTGAGTAAAAAACACTTACAGTATAATTTTACATAGTATAAGTTTATGCATACTTTCCTATTTAAGAAAAAAAAAGGTATTTTTAATTGCTGTAATTTTGCTTCAAATTATATTCAAACATGTAGAGGTAAAGCAAGTGAAGGAATAACCAAAATACTTCTCTTGTAGAAAGTCACAACTCTATAGGCAGAATTTAAAGAATTCTTTATGTGCTTACATGTCATCTAGTTCATTGAATAAGCAGAGCAACAGCAATTTTTCAGAGACTTTAGAAGCTCTTGCATCAGTTTACCTCAAACAGTTAAAGTAACCTACTGAAAAATCACTGGTGTTCTTCAGCTGCATGCCTCATCTTCATATTCATCATCATTCCTCACACAGCTCATCCATGACACCCCTGAGGACAGTTCTTTTTTAGAAATACAGCTTCTGGAATCTCCTGCTGTGAGAGTATTTCTTTCTCCGTGGTGGTGCTGTGACTATCTACCACAGAGCTGTTCCTGATTAAGAAATATTCCTCCTCATTAGAAAACAAACAGAACAATAATCGTGCAGCATTTGTTTTGGAGAGGTAAACCACCTACCGTAACAGACAATGCATAAATGCCAGTATTCCTACAGATCACCTGTATCCCGTGCTTTGTTCTCATCTACACTGGTGAAGTCTATGGGATTTTCCAAGCTGAGCATTGGTTTCCTAAATTGTTTTTTCGTTTTCTATAGCAGAGCCTTGCTATCACAAACCACAAAATTCTGACTTGAACAAATGTATAATTAAGAGATAGCAAGGTTATTAGAATACTTTTTCTAACATATACTTTTCTAATCTATACTTTTTCTTGTGACACAGAGTATTTAGAGTGTTCTGCATGAGATATATCTTACATAAAAAATAACTTAAAAACCATAAAAAAACCCTAAATAACCCCAAACAAAAAAAACCCAAACAAATTTAAAAAAAACCCAACAAATGAAAAGAAAGGTTATTTATAGAAACCTCAAACTGGAGGGATGAGTAGGTAATTGTGAATGAGGTAAGAATTCAGAAAATTTAAGGGAAATCATTGCAAAAGGTTGCATATCCTTAAACATATTATTAAAAAAAAAAAAAAACCAACCCTGCTGAGGAATGTCTGTTATCAGCTAGCAAACTAACTTATGACCTTTAAATTATCTTCTTGATAATTACCCTGATAATTTATCAAGAAGTAAGTTTCCTTTTGAAAGATCTGTATTTTAAGCTCAGTAACTGCTAGAAGAATGTACTTCTATTTTTGGATGCCTACATCAGGGTCATCTAAGTTATAGTATTACCGATACTACTGCTAATATCGTTGAATAATTTCAGAGTAGTTATCAGTATTCAATAACACCGGGCACGACCTATCATGGCTTTTTACTTTCAGTTCACATTTTCAGTTTTGTATTCTATGATCTTGGCAAACAGCTGCACTTTATCTCCTTTTCTAATTAGAACTGTATGTTTTTCCAGGTTTAGTAGCAATTTAATGCTAATGTGCAAGAGTAACAGAAGAATTGTTAGGATTGTAAGTGTCTGCTTTTTTGTCCTTTTTTCAGTCCTTGTCTCAAAATCTAACTATAATCATCAGCTGCAGATTCAGAGATTGTGAGAAGAAGGTGAGATGGCTTTCCTGGTCCCAAACCAGGCACTTGTGTTAATCTGGAAATAATCAAACCAAAATTGACTGCCTTCCTGAAGAGCTCCTGCTGGATTTTCATCTTTGTGGGACTGTAATTGAAAATAAATGTACTCCATGAAAAATTTCTTTCTCATTTGGGAGACAATAAATTATGCACGTTATCTGAACTTTTTCAGATCTGTTTCCTACTGGCCATTATTGGAAGCAGCCTATATACTCAATGCTCCTAAACCCAACTGTAGCAAAGTCTTCCTTTGACTAACTGAGACATTATCTCATGGTCGCCAGCCTCACAACAACACTGGTTTATCAAAAGATTCTGCTCCTCCAAGAGCAGGGCAAGCATTCTGGGCCCAAAAGTCTCAGAGGTGGAAGGACTGAATAGAAATTAAATAAAATTATACCCAAATTGACTTGGATAGTAATTGACAAATTGGTATTCCATTTCTTCAGTGCTGTCATTCAGTATTTTTGGAGGCATAGAAAAAAATCCCTTCCCCAAAGCCACGGAGAGAGACAGTTATTTATAAGCAGCTTTATTTCTGAAGGTCAAGGTTCCTCTATCCAAACCAAGGGATTTGAACACTACACAGAACTGATAGTTTCATTCCATGTGCCCTACAGGGGATGGATATGGGATAATTCAAGGCTTGAGGATCTTAATAGGAAAGAGAGGGGGAATTAGGAGTATAGGTAAAAGACCTGTAGAGAATGTTCGTGTTTGACAAATGTTATTCAGTGAGTGATCTAATAGCTCTCAACTACAAAGTCAGAATGCTTAAATTCTTTAAAAATTACATTAATATCTCTTTATGCTTATTTATGGCTCTTATCATGACAATAATTAGAAGCATTTCCCAGCTGGAAAGCAGGTAAAATTTTGAGAACAAACAATTATTTTTTAAATAAAAGCAAACTCACAGAGTGTTTCATGAGAAACAAAGGGGATTAAATATCTGAAAAATAGTCATTTACTCCATGCAAAATGGTTTTGGGTTCTGATGCAGACAGTTTTTTAAGTGACAGTAGAAGTGGTAAATGAAGTTAAAATAGATACAAATATTAGTTTTGATAATTTTACATCTAAAATTTGAATATAAATTAATTTATTATAACTAATTAATAAAATAAAGTGGGACTCTGTTAAAGACAAGAAACAAAGAAATAAATAATTCAATAGGATAGACTCAAAGCTGAGCTGAATTTAGAGTTGAAGAACTCAAAACTAGCTGAATAAAATCTAAGAATTACACATCTATAAAAATAGAAGTAAATCTATTTTTAAATACACATAAATATGTATATATATTAAATATATATTTTACAATGGGAAGCATTAAATTTCAGGATTGTTTTTAAAGAGTTTTTAATAAATTTGCTTTTATCCTTGTATTATTTGTATGTATCCTTGATATATCAAACCATTTGAAAGCGGAAAAACAAATTCCTTCAACCCCAGGAAGAATCTACACTGGCAGTAATTTTTCAGTTCCTTTTCTTTGATTTTAACAGTTTGCAACATATGCTTACAGAGCTTTCCTAGATTTTGTGGGAGGTTTCAATGAGAGAGTAGAATTGTGGACTCTGATCTTGGCCACTCTTGTTATTGTACTTCACAGGTGATGCATGAAGTGTCCCAAATATTTTGAGTATACATAGGAAAAAACCATATACTCTTAGGCTAATCAAAAGAATGACAGTAAAGGGTAATCAGGAATGACTATTCTTCATGAAATTTATAGAAATGCAAAAAGATATAATTTTCAATCCACTGAAAGAACATGGATAAACCCAAACTTAACAAATCATTTTTCCTGCTCAGAGAACAGTAGAAAAATTATTTCATAACATGACTGGTTTAATATAAAATTAAAAACAAATTTAAGTGATATGAACAAAATATTCTGACATATCCAAATTATTTACTCCTCTGTAAATTATTGAAAACTCATCATCATAATGAATCAGTCTCTAAAGCTCTTTCTGACCATAGTGATTTCATTAAAATCTCAAAGGTAATAGCTTTCAAATTTCCGTTACAAAATGAACTTTACACATCAAGATAACCACAACAGTAAGATTGGACAGGAGGATATCATCTGGCTCAAAGTGTGGAACTGATACACCGTAAAAGGCAAATTTGTGAAAAGGAAAATCTACAGCAGTTATAGACGAGTTTACAGAAAGCACCATAGGCCTGGAGAAAATAGAGCCTTTGTGGCCGTTGAATAGCATAAAAAGTGTGTGAGATGGTATTTGTGATCAACATAGAAGCTTTCTAAGCTGTCAGCACATTGAAAATTGCTCCAGTGACTCTCCCTTAGGGACTCTGTTCCCAGCAGACCCTAGAGTCACAGATTTCTCCCTCACATCCTCGATGCATGTTAAAAAGCTACTGCTGACATGTGCTCTCACCATTATCTGGCTAACTTCTTCCTCTGACTAATGATATACATTCTCAACTTTCAAAACATACCTTCTAGCAGAGCAAAGAAGAATTTAGCTAATTTTAGGGAATACCTTACTTAGGGTAGGCATACAAGGCACTGCCAATCATGCACCTGACATATTTTAAGAAAAATATAATGTGCGTATTTTTATGAAAGAAGGCATAGTGTAAGAAATAGGATACTGAATAAAGATAGAGAAATATTTCAAAAAAGACCATCTGAATTGGTCTTTCTCCAGTATAACTTCAACTTAGAAGTTTGAGGTGAAGGTTCAAGATGACTCCCAAAGAAAGTCTGAACTGTTACTTAAAGCTCATTTCAGTCCTTCTAAGCACAAAGTTTTGCCCAAATGGGCAACGCCTTTCATCATCACCATTCTGTGGAGAATTAGTTTGTATGTACGATTTTGTGCTCCTGTCAGCTTTAACAACTCAGCTAATTGACTGCTGTATCCCCTGTAAATAACATCTCATGTGAGAGAGTTTCAGATGCTGTTGAGTAGAGCTCTACACATATGCAGTGTTGCTCCTACAGATACTGAAAATGAGCAAAAGTTCAGTGCCATACTTAGCTTAAAAGAATTCAGCAATGTACTTAGCTTGTGTTAAGCACACTTATTTACACAGTACAAATACATTATTTTGTGACAACTGTATGAACAAGAGTAAAACCACCCCACTTTATGTGGAAAAGGATGCAAACATCTAACTCTTTTTTTGATATAGAGCTTCATTATGTGTGTTTTCCCACACAAAAATAAAACAGTAAGGCTCAATGACAGCTCTTAATAGAGAATAAACAGGATGACACACTTGCTAACTGGAGACAGAAGTGTATTTGAATCATAAACATAATTTCTTAGAACAGGGAAGGATAACCTTCACAGAGATTTAAGAGGACATACAGTGTATTTATCTAGTTTGACATCTGAAAGCATGGTTTCAAAAATTATGACTGGTTCACAACTAAATAAAAAACAAAACAAAACAAAATCCTCCAAACTATATTAAAATTCAAAATCTGTGGAAATTTGCTTTTTGAAGCCATTAGAAAATTGCATGTTGATCTTGAAATTCATGAAAATGCAAAGGAAAGTATCACAGTCATGAATATATTAAATCAGCCAAGTTTTGGGTCATCCCCATGATAGTCACTGATGAAAATTAATTGCTTCTGAAGGATGGCTTGTGTTCCATGAGGAGTGCTGCACTTGCATCTAATAGATGTGTCCGTCATTAAAGTTTGATTGAGTTGAATGCATGGCTGATTATTCCCTCTAGTCGCTTGGGACTTTCCACTAGACAAATAGTTAAAGCAGAGGGAGATGTGTCACTGGGTAGCTATGGTGTTAGATTTATTTGCTATTGATTGACCTTGCATTAAGTAATGGGACTTTGCAGAAAGTCAATTAATCCTTATGTTTTAGTTAGGCAAAGTTTTATTTATTTATTTGTAAGTAAAAATATGTGTAGAACTTACAGAGCCCATCCATGACTATCTATTTTGGAGTTCCTGCTTCAAAGCAAGAAAAATTCAGCAACCATCCTTAAGGGCATAATCAAATTCCCAACATTTATGGGAGTGTTGCATTATTTGCTGGGTGAATTGATCTTTCCTGTAGACTGGTTATGCAATATCTGTGAGTTTCCCAATATCTGACTTATTTGTATGGCACATCAAGAATATGAGACATACCACTTTTGTTTAAACAAACATATGAATGCTATTTCCATTGTCTTGTAGAGATTTATCAACATATGTGTTCATACATGTACAATTGTATGCTGATCTGAAAACAGATATCAAATAAAACTTTTATAATTCTGTATTTATTCACTGAATGCTACAGAAATTGGCTAATGTTTTATTTCCTTGTTTCCTACAGCATGCATCCTCATTTGTATGTAGATGCGGCTACTTAATTAGTTTACAGATTAGTGATCCAGGTATCTGTATGTGCAGGTAATATTTATAATTAGAGACTAATTTGAAATGAATATTTATTTTGTTGCCCACATATCACTGGATTAAGTCAGGCTCGACTGACCTATTTGTAATTTATTCTAAGGATTTTTATTGTCATTTTTTGCCTTTTAAAAGAATCATCTTAGATTGTATGAATATTCTGTTGTGTACTCCAGTGGTTTAACAGCTACTACAGATATTCTTGTTTGAAAGATGGTGTGAAAGACTGAATACTATTGATTCAGAACACTGTTCAGAACTGAATGTTATCTTTTAGTATGCTTTCATATAAATAGAGAAATTTATAATATATGTCTGGATATTTCTACATTACAAACTTAGGCAAGGGAGAATTAATGAGTAATATCTATATATCTATCTATTGCCTGCAATGTTTCTAGATATTTTTGTTTGAGTGTAAATCATAAACTACAATAAAAGTGGTTTTTTTCTTTGTGAATGCTAGAAAACTAAAGTTCTTTCACAAGTATGTAATTCAAATAAGAGATATTAAAAATAAATAGATTAATGCTTATAGATGGTCTTTGTTATTTTGGACTGGATATTGATTTATTTTCTAATTAAGACATGTTAGCTTACTCTTAGTTTGTTTTCCAAGAATGAATAATATTTATTCTTCCTTTTTTAAAGGAATAGCTGATTGATAACTCTTACTAGATGAATGTTGTATGGTTTTATTCCAATCAATTACAGCACTATTAAAGGATAATAACACTCTTGTGCATGACTAAATTACTTCATTCTGCACCAAGAACTGGCTCAAATATGTCCACAGAAAAGACAGGTTTTTGGAATAAGTGCATTAACTTTCTGAAGGAATTGCTGAGCAGTTATGATTTTTTTCCTTCATTTTTCCACCTCTTTTCTCTTACACATTTGAGTTTTATAAGAGGCAGTTATCAAACCCTTAAATTCTCATTTTTTCCTGAAATTGTAAGCAACAGAAAATACAAACTTAGTTAACCTACAGCTTGGTAACTTCTGACAAGAGTAGAACTTCTTCATTCGGTATGTTGGACTTGAAATGAACTTGAAATCTTGTCATCATATAAATATTGAAATTTTCTGAGAAATTTAGCTTGCAACTGAAAAGGAATGATATATGTACAGGTGAATCCTTCTGTCTCACCTAAACTGACATTTAAAATATATATGTTAAATTAAAAAATAACAATTACAAATGTAGCAAATATTCCATGACATCAGTGAAATGAAAGTATAAATAATTGAAACATTTCTAAACACACTATGACTGACAACTACTGAAAAATATTCTGAGTGTTTATGCCATTTCACATATTACTATGCTGAATTTGCTTAATTTTATGACATATATAGTTTTATTAAAGATATTGATTTCTAATTGCTGGAAGTTTCCATGATATTTATCTTCTCAAAACTAGCAACCAACTGAAACACACCAATCTGGCTGATAAATACTGCAGAGCAGAAATGAGTCCCTGGGTCCAAAATCTTTGGATGTTGTTCATCTTATTGCCACCTGGCAGAAAATCTGAAAATTTAAGAACTCAGCTGATGTCAAAAGACAATCACACATGGAAATAAAATTTTCAGCTAAGCTGTAGTATTTAATAATGCCACATTTTGGAGGCAGTGGGGTTTGTTTTGTTTTGTTTTGTTTTTTGTTTTGTTTGGTTTGGTTTGGTTGGGTTTTTTCCATGGGTCAGCACACAGCAAATGGAGTTTATGCTTCTAAATCAGCAAATATAAATTTCTTGGACAGATTTTCATGAGCACCCCTGTAAGGTATCTCCACAAGAGAATCATCAAACTATATGGATTTTATACATGTATATGCCAAGATATATCACATATCCCTATAGAATATGAATGAAAGCCCCAAAACATGTGATACAAGAGAGTGGTCTCACACAGGTAAATAGCAAAAGATAAAAGTGTCTGACCATGTTTGAGCACATTTTTTATCAAAGAATCTTTTCATCTCCCCTCTTTCCACTTCTATCCTCTGCAAAAAACTGCACAGTATGCTCAAAAGAAAAACTAAAGAACCAGCATTCAAGCAGTGGGCAACAAGGGTGTATGTAATTAGCCCTTTCTCCTACTCTAAGGTCCCAAGCGATTTTTGGTTAAGCAGTATTGCAGGGTAAGCAACATATTTAAACAATCTCAGCACACTGCAATGCAGAATATTTTCGTGAGAAAGTTTTAGGCAGACAACTTACCATGTATTTTAATTTAATTTATTTCAAGATGTAAAATGCATACTGGGAAAAGTGATTTTGTTAACTTTTATTGAGTAAAACCCTACTGAAAACAGAAAGAAGTGCAATAAATGTGCTTGGCATCACTATTGGTTGTGGAAAGGCCAACACCTTCTCATGGGACTAGAGGCTACCTTTTCTCTAATTACAGTTTCCTATATGGAATGTTAAATATCTAAGGACTAATGAAACAAGTCTTACCTGACAATCTAACATTTTAGCATTTATATCATCCACAGGCATCTTAAGTTTTATAGATGCTGAATTCAGACAGGTTTTTAAGACAACCTGTCTCTGTTTCTTTTCCTTTACAGAGGAGGTTGCAGTAAATAATGGAGAATGTATAGGGCCCTGGATACTCTTGTTTGGCTTTTATTTGAGTGGGGGCACTCACTAAGGACACATCACCTGCTCAGGACAGTGCCAAAGTTTGAGAACTGGCCGACACAGCAGTATTGAAACAGTTTGATCTTTGCATTCATTCTCAAAGCCATCAATCCTGACACACATGGACGCTGAGATGAGGCATTCAGGCAAGCATGGAAAATGGCACCTTTTCCCTCTCATACTGCTGAGAGTGGATAATTCTGGTAGGTCTGAAGGCATATGTCATTCCACTGGGCACAGCCAAACTGCCTTGGAAGTGGGAGTAGAGATTGGTTGGACAAGTTCATCGATCGTGGGGGACTCTACCTCCAAACATTGTACTGCTTAGAAGAAATAAGCCCACCTGGGTCTCTTCCAACTTTTGAGCTACAGGCTGCAAACTGCAAATTTATAGACATAATTAGACAAAACTTAGTGCCACAGTCTGACAGCCTCTCATGGATATTTATAAAAAATTTGTAAAAAATATAAAACTTATCTGAGGAAAGCAGTAGACACTGTACTCTAGGGAGCATTCCTGCCCTGCTGGGAAATCCAGAAGTGTCTCTTATTTCCATAGCTCTCTGAAATCCTTCTGGTAGTGGTTCACCACAGCTATTAAATACATGCATAACTCCATATAATCCCCCGCTCCCTCCCCTCCTCATTTGCTCATAAGATATTTTCAGAGGAAGAGATTTCAAAGTAAGCTCTTATCCAAAATATGCTTGGTTTTAGTTCTTATGTCATGATTTGTGTGTTATTTTTTAATGAGAAACTATATTTTTCTAATATTATTTTTCTACTAAAGTGATTTTGAAACTTGATCTATTTGAGGTCATATTGAATATATATTTGAAAGAGGGGGGGACATGTGGCTGAGCATGGGAAAAATCTTGCAAGCAATCATGGCTACAAGGAAACCCTCGGTTTGCAACTAAACAAATATAATTCCTGTTAAAAGAACTGCTAAGGATGCAGTGTCTGGGAGTTTATACCTAAGTTTAAAGATGGACACTTGTGTAGCTGTCTGAAACAGAGACAATACAATACTCAACACGACTTGCCAAGTGACCTCAAATATCTGAAATGAGAAGACAATAAAGAAACAGTGTCAGCATGCTAGAGTGCAAGATGAACACTGTGAGACAGAGAAAGGAATGAGTACCTTGAAGATGTCAGGTTGAGAGCCAGCTCTCCTGCAATTGATGTGATGATTCTCTGGGACTATACATCAAAACTTCACCACAATCAAAGCAACTGGGCAAAAAAAAAAAAAAAGGGGGAAAACACTAAAATGATTTTTTTGTGAAAAAACCCCAAACCAAACAAAACCTACACCAGTGAAATCTGTTAGATTAGGGACGTGTAACTTAACAAAATCATCTCCTTAAATTTATGAATACTAGATCACACATCAAGTAATTCCTGAAAATAGCAAAAGAAAACAAATCCGTTATTACACTTATTTTTTTCCCATTTAGAGTATAAATTTGTGATAACATTTTTTGTTTCATTATGTTTTGAGAAGCCACATCAAATTTGATAAATTTATTAACTTATCTGTTTCAGATTCACTGGCTTTCTGTCTCAGAAGCACAGGAGAAAGCAGAGAAATAAGGCAGTACATTTGAACAGCTACTCTGCTGGAAGCACCTAGATCTTTTCTCTGCCCACAACCTCAACAACTTGTAAGAAGCCTAATTGCTAGGAAACACAGATTGTCTATACTGTAAGAGACACTACTTGCATTTGCAGTAGAAACTTTTAATAGAATTGAACTAAAAATACATCTTTTTTCTTCAGTGTAGGTAATTTCATGGTCTGGAAAAAGGCTTAGGATTATTGTACCATTTTCTGCAATATTTTTTAGAACTTTATTTAAATGAAGAAGGATCTACAGAAATTCATGGAAGATTGTGGTACTTTACCTAGATCAAAGTACTGACTTTTACCTCATAATTGTAGTTAGATCAAAAGTTTCTGCATGTTTCTATACAGCTGATGATTCTACCACACTGCAATTCTTTAGCATTTCTACTTTCAATTTGCCTCAGGCTAGTGATGAAATTCCTCCCACCTTGTGGTATGCATGATTGCAAACGTGGCAAATTAAGAAATCTGTGGAAACAAGAACTAAAAAATTATTCTAAAAGCAAAGACAAATAAGAAAAAAGAGAAAACACATTAATCAAATAGGGGGGAAACTGTGCTAATGCTTCTCTTTAGTCATTTTCTCTTTATTTCCTATGAAGATTTTTGACAAGAAGTGGTTAGTTGGAGAAATGTAGAAAAGATTGACAGGAAATATTGCTAGGGGGAAATCTGAGGAGAGAGTACAAGATTGTAGAAAACATCAGGCTACACAGGCAAAAAAAGCTCGTGCAGAGGATTTTCAATCAGACTGGAAGTGAGCAAGTAGGAGGAAATAAATACTCAAGTGACAGCTCCACTGTCAGATGGCGTGCCCATCAAAAAAACCCTGGCCTCCTTGCCTACCTGCCTTCCCCTGCTGGCCCCTAAAGCTCTTCACCTTGGAAACGGAGGAAGGTACCTTCAGGATCCTTTCAGGGTCAGATATCCTGAAAATAGACCAGAGAGCAGTGGATATTCTGTCTGCTGCTTCTTGTGTTCACAGATGTGTCAAGGGAGAACACTTATGCACCTTTACACCAAGGACAAGATGGGAAATAAAGGGGGAAGCCATGACTTTGCCTCTTCTATGTCTTGCATGTCAGTCTGGGTCTTTTCTTTTTAGATTTCTCATTCCACTGCCAGTGACATTTTCAGGAAAAATTGTCACATTTCTTTAATCCAATGCTATTTGACCATATAAATATTTATGCTCATATTTGCATACCAGTATGCCATGCCATATATGTAAAGATCATAAAGACATTTCCACAAAAAGAATGTCTCAAATTATCAAAAAAGAGAGGTGAGGGTGATTAAATACTTACATAGAAAGAGGATTAATAAGTACATTGAGAAAGGAAAAAAAATCATTGAGGAAGTATATCAAAGTAGGGATTGGAAAGTAGGGATTCTCTAACTTGCAAACAGTTTGTTAAAAGCATGCTAAGCCTTGAATATCATCTGAGTGTTAGATTTTTGATAACTTATATACAGTATCTCCTGTGTCTACACCCTAAAATCTACATTTGAGATAATTTTGATGCTTGTTATAATAAGAAAATTTTAAGCTGCTACTTAAGTTCCTACTGCTAAAGGTTAGCCAGTTTTTATATGGGTATTTATCATTTGAAAAATATCTTTCAAACAGGTGAAATTTTTCAGCTGATCATCATGTTGGGAACAAAATCCATAAAATGTGAAAATTAAATTAGACATTAGGAAAATTGTTTGAGGACCAAAGTCAATTAGAGAGTGACATAAGGGAAATTGTTGATGCAGAGTCACTGAACATATTTAAGGCTTTTCTAGTAATACATAGGACTAATTATATATCACTGACTGCTTTCAAAGTGTTGTAGAGTCATGAACTAATTAATCTGCTCCATCAGAGGCAGGAGTGGAAGTATTGCAAATTATAGCACCACCTGCCACAGCTTCTGTTAAAAGGTAGGAAGAAACCTTATTTTCAACAACCATCCCATGTTGGGCTGTCCGTCTTTGGTATTTTCAACAACCATCCCATGTTGGGCTTTCTGTTTTTGATAACTAAATGTACATGCATGTGTATACATGAAAACTGAATAGCTGAAGACATGTAAAAGTAAATGGGAAAAAATTACACATAAAAAGATTACACATAAAAATCTGGTTTTGAAGGACACTAAATATGCATTTGGATTACTGAACAATGCTACTATTCCAGGTTTTATGATCCATTGGGGCAGTAGTGTTCATAAAATATTAAATACTTATTAATAGTTTCTTTATGCTACATCCTATCATATACTGAGCAATGGAGCTCTAGAAGCTGAGAAGTAATTTTTTTTAATCCTGCACTGACTTGTGTATCAATTATATTCTTAGTTTGTCTTACTGCAGTCATTAAGATCCCTCTTTGCTACAGTTGTACAAACAAATCAAGGATGTTTTATTGAAAAGACAACAATTCAAGAAAAAACACCAGATGAATATACTCAGAAACAACATATTGTTCTTATGTTTGGCTGTGACATAAGCATATCCTAAATTTTCTGCATTGAAACAAAAATGAATTTATTTACATATTGCTTTGGTAACTACTGACATGCAGTAGATAAAATGTTCAGCAGCAGTGTTTGACTGACATTTGTCTCCTTTGAAATATCAGAAAGCAGAGAACTCAGTTTAAAAGCAATGTACATGTCGTAGAGTCAAAGGCAGTGATGATGTCTGGAAAAGTGGTGAGAAGAGAACTTAGCACTGAAGTTGATTGGGGAAGTTTTATTATTTGTATGCATGGAAGGAGTACATTGCTAGGGTTTTTTTCATTAAATCACTTGCAAAAAGAAATGGTCCCATCTTTCTTTAAAGGACACTTGTGAACCTTGTCTGAAACTTGAGCCAGAGAGTGATATAAACACACATATTATTCATGGAAGAGTGGCTAGTGGAATTTCCAGATAATGAAGTACACACAAACCTTCTTTAGTTATTGTTTAAGCTTTATAGATTTCTTATAGAAAAAGTTAAAGGACCTCTAAAATATTTGGAATTATTAGAGAGAAATTATGTACTTGGACTTGCATATGACAACATTTCAAACTGTCAGTAAGTATTAATTTAAGAACACTGTGCCCAGATTTTCTTAGCTTTTTAGGAAGCATAATGCTTTTAATGTTGGATTTCTGGTCTTTAAATTAAACTTAAAGACAGACTAGCTAATAAGCCTGCATTAGAGCTGGGGCATGGCCGTAATTATGGAGACACTCACTTGTCCCTTTAGTCTTTAGAGTTTTGAACCAGGTTTAGTTCTGAGTTTTGAACATACAGAGAAAAGGTGGTATGACACTTCTTTGTTTAGTGATGCCACTTCTCCTTTTTTTCAGCATTGAACCATCTTAAATATAAGGAAAGAAGATTATAAATAAATAATATTTCATTATTCATTATAGAGACTTGTGAAATTTATAAAATTTATATTTTTGCACAAATAATATTACTATAAAACTGCCTAGTGACCAGTTTAGTGTAAACCTGGGGAAGTCTCGGAGCAGGAAAAATAAGGATTCATTTTCTATTTAAAAATATCTAAAAACAATAAAAGGGAAAAAAAATTTACCTAGTGCAAAATAAACCCATTGCACTTATTGCTCCAAGGCATAAGCAAGGCCAAAACTTAAGTAGGAGTCAAGTCACATTAGTTTGGATTAAAAAGTGAGGGCAATAAATCTTCATGCATTCAGATATAAGCTAGGAACTATCTAATAAAAATTCAGAAGAAATTTTCCCTTTAGGCAGATTTTTCAATAGAGATTTTCAGTATCTTTTTCTGATGTAGTCAATCTTGACTATCGAAGATGAAATAGAGACAACCTTGATTCCTTATAGCAGTTTCTACATATTTACATGTTCTTAAAGACCATTTTGGCCTTGGCAGTTCAGTCAGACTGGAGGCATTTCAAAATTGGTACTGATGAATACATCTCAGCATTTCAAACTGTAAAAAAGTATCCTTATACTCACATTAAAAGTAGGCTAAAATTTGAAATATCTGAGACCAGTGGCTGCCTTCTATCTTTAGTTTTTGTACATTCTGGATGTATTGGTGCCTGAGTGCTCTAGATATAGCATAGGCAGAGGTATATGATGCCCATCATTTGGTCTACTGTAGCCAACTAAATATTTTACCCTAGAAAACCTTAGAATAATGGCAGACCTGGATATGTCGAAGCAGATCTGAAATACCTGTGAAAATCTGTGTTGTGGAAGATGCCTTATTCAGAATGTTTTCATTGCCATAGTGTCATAGCTCAAACTTTACCAGATAACTCATACTTTATTTGTTTCAAATGTGAACTTAACAGTTATCTGGAATAACATAGTGGTTCAAATAAATATTATACCAGTTTTTCATTCTGCTCTGCTATGTGCACGTGTGAGTTTTGAAGTAAGAAAATCCTAATTCCAAAGCCATGTCAGACAAACCCTTTTCTGCCAGAATATATCTTGACAAAAACAAAAAAACCCCACAACCAACAACAAAATAACAGCCAAAGAAAACCACACAAAAATCAAGAAAATCACTTTCTTTAATATTCATATATATAGTTATCTACTGGTAGGGGTTAATTGTTAATATAGACCTTGAAGTGGCTTGGATGAAGATAGGGCAATGAAGAATAAAAGTAAAAACTGCAGGTGATATTCAGAATTTTATGGAGATCAAGAATGCCTTTCTGTTGTGAGAAAGAATAGGGCTATACATCCACTAAAACAAGTAAAATGTTCTCTCTCCATAAAGGACAACAAACTTTTGCAGAGGCTCCTAGGCTCAAATGTAAAATCCCCGCAATGCCAGATTTTCAGGGAGATTCAAGGACTTTTTTTTCTGTACTTGAAGGCTTATGTTAATCCATTCAGTAAAGCCAGTAATTTATTGAGCACACAAGGATGGCAGTCATTTGGGTCATCTGTATTTACTTTGCTTTTGTAAACTACATTTAATGGAGAGTGATCTCCTGTGACAGGAATTGTATCTCAGCATAGGGAGTGTGCCATGAAAATCCTCCAGTTTCTTCTGCACAGGGTAGGAGTATCCCTGTCTAATTACAAATTTATTTTATGTCTATGCTCCAGTAAATGCAGTCAAAGATAACAATACCTGGATAATGCAAAGCTCTGAAAGGAGAATATTGCACTTTGGAAAAAATAACAAAATACCACCAATGACCAGAAGATAGTGGAGGAGAAGTAGAAGAAGAAAAAGAAAACTAATTTGCAGGATGTTCAGAGCTTGGATTTAATAATCAAAAGTTACCAGCAGTGCTCTAAAAGTCAAAGCTCAGCATTTATATTTGTCATTTCACTCAGTCTTGCGGAAGAAACCAAGAGAAGGGCTGATATTCTGCTGCAAACAAACTCTACTTCAAGGACAAAACTCCCAGTTTCCCAAATTATAAGTTGAATATCCTTTTACTAATAAGCCTAGATGTAGAAGGTAAACTAATAAACCAACCAGTACATGTAAGTGTTGAGGGATTTTGAAAATAGTGTATATTTTCAATACGTGGTGGTAAAGTTTAGATTTTATACACAGGGGAGAAGACATAATAATAAGTAAATACCAAATTCATTATTGCCTATAATGAGCTCTTAATGCCAAAAAGTGTTCATAAACTCAAGTCCTTTAAAAAACCCTAATGTTCTGGATACATGTTTGGAACTTAACATTAATTAATAATTCTCTTGGGCTAGACTATTTGGAAGACTTTTATGTAGCAACAGGAGAGCATAAATGAGATACCCCTGCCTTTTGAGAGTTATTTGATTTTACAGTATGTATGGAATATTGATCCTCCCTAAGCCACAAAGAATAAAATAAAATAAAGGAGGACTTTCTAGACCCAGAATAAACTTGTGGGTTTTTTTTTTAAACCTTTCTTGTCCAAAAAGTCCTATGGCACATACATCTACTTAGCTTTCACCACACAGAATACACAGAAGTGATTTGGTGGTGATGGATGAGTCACTTAAGTTCTGCTCTTAGAAATGAATGGTTCCATTCCCTGGCCTAGAGGATGATGGAAGAAGGTATTTTCACCAGTATTGTTGTTTTTGTGACAGGATTGAGGGTGTATCTGGTAAGATCCAAAGGTCATACGTCAGTTTGGTGATAGGCAACAAAGAAAGCTGGCCTCCTCTTCAGCTACTTGAGGTATTCCCTCAAGGAAACAATAGGTGTTGAGGGCTGGGTATAAAATACAACCAGTACTTTCCTGTGGCATTAATTTTGGCATCATAGAGGAATGATGTGTAAGATGAAGGTGGAAAAAGTGATTAAAAGTATGTTGATAGCGCAGCTTCCATTGTCTAACCTCTGGTAGAGCAAGGAGCTTTTCTTCCTGGAAGAGATGACACAAACATGCAGTGCACTTATTGCTTTTAGACTCTAAATAATTAATTACCTAAAAGCTTCTATATTTTATGTTATGCATGTTTGCTTCTGTGAAACCCAGAGCCATGTATTTTTACAGAGTGTGAATATATTCAAACAAAAGTTAGACATTATAGTCAAAGAAAGAGTATTTTTAACTGAAGCAATAAAAAGTGGTACTTATTTTAAGAGAAGTTGCTAAGACAATAAGATTTACAGAACAAAAAATATACCCAAACTCTCCTATGAGGATTTAATTTTCAGCTTTCTGATTTTTATCTATAGCTTTATTTTTTACAGTCAGCATGATATCAAGAAGTTCTTCATACCTTCAGCCTCAGGAAAGATGGATTTTATCCATCCTGAAGTAATAAACGCTTTGGAATGTCTTCTATGAGATTTAGTATATCTTGAATAAGGTTGAGAGTGGAAAATGTGCTTCCCTTTCTAAGTACCCCAGAATAGAATCTAACCACTTAGGTGACTAAAAGAAATGTTTGTAAACTGTAATAAAAACCTGAATCAGTTTGAGTTTGCAGTTTTAAATCCAATTCACTCTGTTGATTTAATGTGCAACAACATGAAAGCCATTAAACCTTCAGCTTAAACTTACTTAAATTGTATGTCACTACTAGAGATTTCTTTGAAATACATCCAATAAATAGTTCAAATGTGCCCTCATAAGAAGATCTTAAACATAATTTTTCTGCATAATTCTAATTTTAGGTTTTTTCCTCTCTGTCCATTACAGATGCAGATGTTTAGAAAGGTAGGACTATTACAAGGATTCAACTATTACAGCACTGAAGCAAGAAGCTAGACTTTGTGAGTGGGTACTGTCAAAATGATACCACAGAATATCCATTCTGCTGGAGGGAATATAATTTTTCAATTTCAAAACAAAGGAAGGCAGAAAATTTGTTCCTCTTTTTAGCATGCATTCTTACTGTATATATGGTCTCAGTGACTTTAAAAGCAAAGAAATACAACTCTATCAATTTCAGAGATTTAATAAAATTCAATTTAGTAACGAATAAAAAAATCTCGTGCAGATTGCTTTTCTCCTCCTCCTTTCTTAGAGCTTTCCATGAAGATGAATCATATTTTTGGCACACTGGTAGGACACTTGCCTTTATATCTTACTTTTGCAGATCACTGATCTGCTGTTTTGGCAGATTTTAGCAAACCATATGAAGTCGGTTTTTCCTGGTATTTCAAATTATTTAAAGCTCTCCATTACTCTGCCCTCTTTAACGCTATTTTTTTTTTAGCTCCTGGATTTTATATACATATATTTTCTAGTGATTTTGCACGATATTCCATATCCTGCTTCTAGCTAACCTTTGAAGGCAAGCTGACTTACAGTGATAGCCTTTCTCCTGCCTCAGATTTCTCTGTATATTTATCTGTGTTGGATGAAATGTTCAGAATTGCGCTTTTACTGCCATCTAGTGCCAGAATTAGAAAGAAAAGTTTAAAATAATCATTTATCTTGGGGCTTGGAAGAGGGTCAGTATTGGGTCTAAGAGAGACTGTTTTAGTTTCTGGGTGAATTAAGTACTGTAGAGAATTATTTATAGATGAAATTCTAAAGATATATGAGTTTTTACAAGATGTTAAGAAGGTGGGCCAACATGTACTAAACGAATATCTAGCATCATACACTATGCTTGCCCACACACAGCTATCACATTTACTTTGATATCTGCTGTTAAACTGACAGCAAAAGAGAAATGCACTGCATTTTTTCATGTGGCATTTTAAATATGACTGCACTTGCCTACTGGTTTTGGCTGGGATAGAATTAATTTTTTTCACAGTAGATCTTACGCTGCTGTGCTTTATCTTTGTAATGAGAATAGTGTTGATAAAAGTAAGGTTGCTTTAGTTATTGCCTGTCAGTGTTTACACAGAGTCAAGGACTTTTCTGATTCTCAGACTGACCTTCCAGCAAGGAGGCTGGAGGTGCACAAGGAGAGGACACAGCCAGGAAGCTGACTGCAACCAGAGGGAGATTTCATACCATATGGCAATAAAAGCTATGGAAAAGAAGGAGAAAGGGGAGGATATTTGGAGTGATGACATTTCTTTTCCCAAGTCACCATGATATGTGATGGAGCCTGGCTTTCCTGGGGTTGGCCGAACTGTTGCATGTCAATGGGAAGAGGTGAATGAAGTCCTTGTGTTTGCTTGTGTACATGGGTTTTATTTTAGCTTATAAGCTGTCTTAGTCTCAATCCATCAGTTTTCTTACTTTTAGCTTTACAATCCTCTTGTCCATCCCATGGATGGGGTGAGTGAGCATTTGTGTGCGGCTGAGCTGTCTATCCCTTTTAAACCACAGAAATTTGCAAACACAGAACAAAAACCCCATGCAAACTACCAAAAATATTACCTTTAAATGAAGGAAGTAGAGTTGTTACTCAAGAAATGCCAGGTAATCTCACAGTGGCACACTGCATATTATCTCAGAATAGAAAACAGAAAAGAGTGAGAAGAAGTGGCAATTCAAAATTTAAAATAGTAAAAGCAGCTGTCTTTACTTTAAGGTCTGGGCCCTAATGTTGTTAAGAAAAACCTTACATTGATGACTACAGAGCAAAAATCGAAGTTCTATCTGTTTTTCTCCTTTTGAGCCTGCAATATAAGAAAAATTGACAGAAAATTGATAAACACATTGAGAAATCTCTTTTTGATGTCTCCAAAATATTGCAGAATCATAGAATCAGTTAGGTTGAAAAATCCTTTGAGATCAAGCCCAACACATGAAGTAACACCACTTTGACAAAAAGACCATGCGGCACTGAGTGCTACATCCAGTCTTAAAACACCTCCAGGGGTGGTGACTCCACCACCTCCCTGGGCAGACCATTCCAATGCCCAATCACACTTTCAGTGAAAAACTTCTTCCTGACACTCAACCTAAAGCTCCCCTGGCACAGCTTAAGGCTCTGTCCTCTTGTCTTGTTGTTGGTTGCCTGACCCTCACCTGACCACACCCTCTTTTCAGGGAGTTGTAGAGTCATAAGGTCACCCATGAGTCTCCTTTTCTCCTTTTGTCCAGGATAAACAACCCCAGTTCCCTGAGCTGTTCCTCACAGGGTTTGTGTTCCAAGCCCCTCACCAGCCTCGTTGCCTCCTCTGAACGTGCTCAAGCGTCTCAACATCTTTCTTAAACTGAGAGGCCCAGAACTGGACGCAGCACTCAAGGTGTGGCCTCACCAGTGCCCAGTACAGGGAAGAATGACCTCCCTGCTCCTGCTGGCCACACCATTCCTGATCCAGACCAGGATGCCATTGGCCTTCTTGGCCACCAGGACACACTGCTGGCTCATGTTCAGCTGCTGTCACCAGTGCCCCCAGGTCCCTCTCTGCCTGGGCACTGTTCAGGCACACTGTCCCCAGCCTATAACATTGCAGGGGATTATTGTGGCCAAAATGCAGGACTCAGCATTCAGTATTGTTAAATCTCATTTCATTGGATTCGGCCCATCTATCCAGCCTGTCCAAAATCCTCTACAGAGTCTGCCTACCCTCCAGCTGATCAATGCTTCCCCCAGTTTGGTGTCAATTGCAAATTTGCAGATAAGTATAGTAGTCTGTTGTATATGATTCATCTCTGACATACAGTTTTTTTGTGTTCCTTTTTTTGTTTTTTATTTTTTAGCTTTTTAGTTTTTATTATTCAATAACATACTGAGTCTAGTTCAATGGGGCCAGCCAAATCTCTATAGGGGTCATACTAATGTTAAATCATATTGTGCTATAAAAATGCAACATTCTGACAAATTTCTATCAGTACTGTTGATAGAAATGTAATTTAATCTCACTGATGTGTCAAGTGTATAATAGTCATAGTACAGGCAATTTTGATGTCAGCAGGTGTGGTATTAACAGTAGTGGTATATCGGTTCTATTTTGGCTGTAAAAATTGCTTTTAAATTGCAAACAGACAGCTTATGGAAACTGTTAGGGCTGTCCACCTAGCAATCTAGAAGAAGTTCACAGATGTGCAATGGTTAACTTGGGGAAATATTGCATGAATATGCTGAGAATACTACTCCTGGCATAAATTGATAAGGTGAAAAAATGAAAGAACATAGGCTGATTTTGTGTTCCCTAGTCCTACACAGTATATACTTCATTAAACATTTTCCAAAGGTAGTTGAGAAATATAATAATAAAAAAAATCTGTAAACCCAAAAGAACTAAGACAAATTTTCTGAGTTTAGCTGCACAGTAGGTTTTCTAAAAAGTTATGTCTTCTTGCTGTATAATAGATTGTCTTTATATTACCTTATATTACTGAAAAGGATTTCAGAATAACTCATGCTTGATGAAGCACTTCTCAATTGAAATTTGATTTCTTGGTTTATAAAAAGTAGAACAAAATATAAAAAAAGGGGAAAAAGTATTGCTAGCCAAAGGCAGACAGATTTACATTTGCATCACTTTTTAAAGTGTTAGTTCAGAACAGCTTGGTCCTGTAGAACATTTTGTTTTCAAGCTTATACTTGTAATAAAACACTCACCAAGTAATTGATTAAATATGTCTATTAACATGTACACATTAATATCATATTTCCCTAGTGATTTGGTTCTGGAATTAGCTCACAGATCAAGCTGAAAATAATTAATTCATATGAATATAAAGCATGCAATAATGGATAATGTTTGCAATTCAATCTTGGATGACTTTGTACTACACTTAAATTTCTTTCAGGGAACAGTCATATTTTTAGTCAAGTTTAGCTTGTAAAGTAAATGTACTGCTTTCCCCCATCTCCCCAAGCATCTTTGCATTTTCTTCCAAACTTCCACTGAGAGGGGATGCCCCTTGACACAACAGGAATAGCCAATCCTTCTGGAAAAATTATGGTAATCACCATTGTAGCTGGAACCTTGGCTCCTATCCCATGGGATTCAAGGGAAAGAATTGTGGGATACAAAAGCCCTGAGAATTGCAAAGGGAAGTGCAGAATTTTCAGAAGGGTTCTTCTTTTGCAGGAAGCTCCATCACAAAATCTTTCTCAGGGCTCAGGGAAAAGGACACGACTGAGTAAAATGTATGTCTGTTTTGTAACACAAGCTGAGCCAGACGTCAGAATAGTGGAACCAGAGAACTAAGTAGAAATAGCCATTGCTGTGTCTTCTCCTATGTTGAGACAAAGGTAGTCGGAAAATACAATATTACACAGTCAAGGGAGACCAGGTGTGGAGAAGAATAAACTTTTAGAGGAAAAAGCTTATTTTTCAATTAACCTCTTAGTTTAGAAGTTTTGCTTTTCTCCATTTCTGCAGCTGTATCCACACTTGAAACTTCCCAGGGTCTGGCCCAGACTATCAGACTCCTTTGAGTTTCTTCAGGACTCAGCCCAGCAGCAACTTGAGCAGAGAGAGACAGCTTCAATCCAGTTGTCTAAAAAGTACTTTTAATAATACAAAATAACAAACAATAAGGCGTCCACTGTATTGGACTGAACTGGATCAAGGCAGTAACAAGGGGCAAAAGGCATGAGGCCAAAGGCAGGGTCTAGGGGCAGACAGGGGTACTTATACACCCTGCTGTGGAAGGGGAGTTAAGGTGAGGTCTGAGGGAAGGTCTGAAGGGGGAAAGCAATCAAGAATATTAAAATTCTTGCACCAAAAATCACTCTATGATAACACAGAGAACCGAGAACTTTCTTGTAACAATTAGCATAGAGAGGATGTCAATCAGCCTTCTGCTTATGGCACTAACAATGGGGTTTTCTAAGGCATTTTTCCAGGGTTTTCTTTTTTCCTGGGGAACCTGCTCTCTACACCCACTAATTTAGTCAAAAAGATCAACAGTTGAAAAGTGCATTATTCCTGACTGGCTGCCTTCTTCCTCCTGTGAATGGTTTAACAAGAGACCAGGTGGTCCTTCACTGATTTTTTTTTTTTTTTTTTTGGGAGGGGGCAGTGTTGGTTGGGGTTGTTTTGGGGTTTTTTTGGTGGATATTCAAAGCACAGTTACTGCGTGAAGACTTCACTTCTCGTGACACAAGCAATTTAAGTCAAATTGTAAAGACATGCACTAGACTGTCAGCATGAGTAAATATTGATTCTACAACTGCACTGCACAGGCATAATAAAAAACCAAATAGGTATGTACCCATGCAATGTTTCAATTCAGACTTAAGTCTACTAAAAATAATCCTAATTTCAGTAAGAGATTGCCTCTCTTGAAAATTGACCAGGTGTCAATTTTCTTCCTGTGCTTCCTGTGAAAGCTTCCTGTGAAAGATGTTGCTTCTTGTGAAATAGCATACATATTTGCTGCTATGAAGAAAGACAAAGGTTGCTTAAAAGATCCTCTTTTGTTATGTCTTGCAAAAATATATTAAGACTCATAGGAACGAGTTTCTTTGTGTATGTATTTTGGTTTTAACCTAGACTTGAGGAATAACAATAGTTTAACAAATTTGCAGTCAAATACTTCTTAAGTTCTGAATACTCCTGAAACTTGGGAAACAATAACTTTCTATGATGATAGAAATAAACACTGTGGGTTTTTTTTGTGATTTGAAGTCTACATATTGGTTTATAAGAAGTTATCACAACTGTGTCTGTGGGATTGCTGAATTTTATTTTACCAGTTTTATTTTAAGTTTAGGATAGTCTTTTTATTATAAGTTTAGGATAGCTTTAATTACCCTATATGGGCCCCTTGTCTTGGAATTTTCTCTTATCATAAGTTGATAAGGGTTTCTATGCCTCCCTAGCCTCTCCCTAGAGACTGTGTCTTATTGGCCCCTTCCATATGATGTTTCCTGTCCATCATCCCCAACGTATCCTTTTTCCCTTTGTCCATTCCCCAGAGACCCCTCCCAAAATTACTTTTATTTGTTAGTAGTTAGGTAATCTAATAGGTATTTGTTGCTTTACTTTGTTTTATTGGTTAACCACTTGTACCCACCCCTTGAACCTGTAATGGATAAAACACCCCCTGCCGCCGCAGCCCGGGGTCTCTCCTGAGGCACCGGGTCTGAGGTAACGGGTTCCCCGTGACCCCCCGAATAAACCTCTGTAACCCAAGCCTCTGAGGGTCTCCTCTTTCATCTATACCATGGCCGTGACAGCGAAAGTCGAGGTGCTGTAAGAGCCAAGAACCCACAAATCGGAACTGTTGTGGCGTATCAAAACTGCCGGGTGGTCTAGCTGAACAGCAAGCTGACCAAATAGATACGCATGCCAACATGTGTCCATTACTGTAACCCAAACTCCTCACACACTCTGGGAAAATTTTAATGCTGAACAGCTAAGGGTTATTTTGCATGAAAGTTCTTTGGAGAAGCTGATAAAACCAAAGACTAAAATAAAGAAGACAGGGTAATTTTCTGTCCTAAACTCCTCATTTCTTATTACAGTACCATCAAAACTCTATATATACATAATGCTACCGTCACCTAATTGTATTTACCTCATAATTACTATGAAAAAAGAAACAGCAACGCATATAATTGTAAATAAAGTTTTTTTGCAAAAATCTATAGAAGTAATTTCATTCCAAAGAAAAAGAAAAAAATTGAAATAACTATAAATAAAAGAAATAATCCTAACTTTGAAAACCAAGTGAATTCTCCAGGTAGCTGATGGAAAAGAAAAAGCTTAAAGAGCATTCTTTGGTTATGTGTTTTCTGTGTATTTTGTTGTTTTTCTTGTAATATTTAATCAATACTTCAAGTTTTTTTTGTTGTTGTTTGAATTAAAAGCCTTCTATATTGAAATATCTGGATACAGTGGTGTGTGTCATACCCCTGCTATATTATGGTTTTGTCCTCTAGTGGTTCTTTCAGGTCATATGAAGACAATCCATGCTAAGCTGAAATCAATAAACTTAAAATGGACAAATCTGCCTTTAAGCAAATGCCAATATTAATTTCTAGTTAAAGCTAAAATATTAGCAAATATGATCTTTCTACTAGGAAGTCAAATTTCACCTTTTAAAACCCTGTTTAGATTCTAATTTAATTCAATATAGACATTAAAAATCCTAGAAACAAAAATTTACATTTTAATTAAGGAATAATTTCTAAATGCTTGAGAAATCAGCAATATCAAAGCAAAATTCCTTCTCAGGTGAATTTAAAATATTTGTCTCTTTCGCTGTTATTTACTTTTTATCCCCTAGATTTAAGGTTTGTCAGTTTTCCATTTCTGTGCTGTGTGTTGATGTTGAGGTTGTTACTCTGTCTGTTTTCAGCAGGAAGATAAGCAAAAAGTCAGAGGGCGAACAGTAAATTATCCTGGTAATCTCTTATTATTGGACTATAATAGCCCTCCAAACTTTACTAACTAGGAAGGGGTTGTGTGAATATTGAAGGACTTTGTAATAATACATTAAGAAAAAGGACTGTAGTAATTTACTGGTGCTCACCTGTAATCAGTATCTGATTTTTGACATTTTCACCATTGTAATACAATTTTACGGTGTGTGGCTGATGTAGAACATGACATAACTTTCCTAGAGTACAGAGCTTGGCAAACAGATTCATTTTCAAGAAATGAGGGCACAAAGTTGAGAAATGGATGTTTCCAAAATGGTTGTATGACAAGGTGTTCCAATCCTCGAATATTAGTTAATTTTTCTACAATATATTTGCATACTGGCTAACATTTATTATGAATGATATTGCTATTTAGTTTTCAGGTTCTAACTAGCCTTTTTTAATTCCAGTGGTACATCTTTTTAGCAATTAGAGCATTTTCATTTCCTTTTCATGACTCCACAGTAGCCTGAAGGACAGGACAGAATCTAAATCCTTAGTGGTTTTTGTACTAGGCAGCCAACAACAAATTCTTGAAGGGCACTGCCATAACAGCAGGTATCAAAACTGAATCTACTCATAACTGCATTTTCTCTCCAATTCAATACTGTAACTGCACCTTCTGCAATAGTTTATCTAGCACTGACAGAGTTGTTGGTTTCTACTTCCTCACTTATAAGGGAAGTTCGTATGAGGGCATTTATGTCTCCATTACAGTTTTATACTTATTGTGATATCACTTAAGTCTTTTCTCATTGGAATGGATATAGGTTTTAAAATTTAGGTGTAACTAGTAATAATAAGTTTTTCCAATGAATCAGGACTAGAATTCTTCCTACTGGGCTGCCTTATTTACATGTCAAGTCATTGTTAGTTGAATAATTCTACAATCTTGAATATTCTGTGTAAGTCTTTCTAACTCATCAGGCTACTAGATACAAATTAACACCAGAGAGATGTTAAAAGCTTTCACATATGATTTTTAATAGTAACCTCATCTGAAACATCTGAAAAAAAGAGGAATTTTAAGGTAGGCTGTATCAGTAAAATGGTGAGATTTTTATATCCAAGAAATTTCCTATGAATGCCCTAAAAGAACTCTCCTACTGTTTAAACATGAGTCACAATTACTTACCCGCACAGTTTTTCACAGTCCTGACACATATGTGAGTATAAAGTCAAGGATCAATTCAAGTTCAGAACATAAAGATACTGGCCTAGAAGCAGCAGTCTTTTTCTTACAGGAAAAAAAGAAAGTGAAGTAACAAATTCATGAGATGCATTAATTTCTCTTCTTGCACTGAATAAAATATAATAAAAAGAAAATAGTGCAGAATGAAAAAAGGAGAACAAATAAAACTTACTCCCTGGTGCCAAGAATTCTTTTCCCGATTGGTAGGAGAGGAAAAGTGGAATGCTTCTGACTGTAATTATGACTAGCTGGATAAACAATATGCCTGGGCAATGTTAATGTCTACAGCATCCTTATTACATGTCTCCCATGAATAGCAATTATACAGAATTCCTAAGAAAATGTTTGAAATGGTTTTCCTTATCATCTTCTTATCACAGAGAGAGCAGATTTCCTAGTATAGAATATTTTCAAGATCTTCAAAAAAACGTACACCAAAAGTCCTTGTCCTTGGAATAATTTTAAAACATTACCTGCAAGGATCTATTGACTCCATTCCTACTTTGTACTGTCGATCAAACTGTTCCCAATAAGGACATGGTGACCATACATGAGAAGTGAATATTGTATTCCTTCTTATCCAGAGATGATTGACTCTTCTCAAGTGGACTGTAAGTTTTGTCAATGTGAAGGGTGAAGCCTCATCAAAGTCAATGGAGCCATGCTATCTTACATCAGCTGTAGATTTAACAACTTCCTTGTCTGTTTAGACTGGGGTGTCCAGCATTGCCTGGGGACAGTCTACATCAGGGATGCCTCACAAGACTCCAGTGAGATCTAAATTATAATAAAATGGCTATACAAATCTAGATAATCTAGAGTGTAGTGCCAATTTTTCTTATTATTTCCAGCTGTTCATAAAATGCACAAATAACCCCTAAAATCACTGTTGCCTTCTATTTAAAACCCAGTCGTGCTCCATTTTAGTTTGGTTTTTTTTCAGAATAATTTTCAAATAATTTTCTTCTTCTGAACCACATACACTGTTGACAAGCCATGAATGATTATTTTGGGTTTAACTGAGATTTGTAAATAATTTACTTCAAAAGATCTATTCTACTTTGTTGACAACAAAGTTAATTGTCAACAAAGATGGAAATGTGCAAACAGGGACAGCATATTGAAAAACAGACTGCAAACACACAGGGAAAGCTAGAGTTAGATCACAGGAAACAAAATGTGTTTGTAGAATGATTTGCATGTAAACAAACATGATTTAAAACAAAAAACAAAACAAACAAAAAAAACAAAACCCAAAAAAACCCTCACAAGCTTGTTTATAGTCCTATGCTTATAATATGTGACAAAATAAGCCTCAGTATTAAGGTGACCAAAAACTCTTCAGGAGATTAAGAATTATTCCAATTAGATTATGTGACTAAATATAATAGGCTTGTTAATAAGCCTAAATATAATCAGATTGTTAATAAGATGCAGCAGAGAGCTGACTTGACCTAAGGAAATGTACAGAAAGAAATAAATTTGAGCATAAAGAGAAGTTGGAATCTTAATAGGATCCCAGGGCTGTATTTTACTGACGTGCACATTCTTATGGCTCTGCTTTGTTACCATTAGGTTTCGTACCCTTAACACAGTTTGTCAGATAAATATTCCTCCTGTGAGAGCTGTAAATACCAGCCTTTCTGAGTGATGGCAGCTATGAAAAGTAGGTGAGATGAAGCAGTCACATCAATTAATACAGAATGGAGAAGTCATTTCATCCATGGTGTATTGCAGTGCAGAAGATAATTCATTAGGGTGATTTCCCTCTGCTCATTCAGACATGCCCCTTTCTCATCCATCCCTTGTATAGGATTGAATAACGGTATTATAGAAACAAAAGCCCTTGTCAAGGTGGCATGGGATTCTTGTCTAATACCCAACTAATAGGAACGAACAAGGTCAAAACAGAAGCTAATTTGGCATGCCAATTTGAAAAGTGCCAGCATGCTCCTGAGTTGGAATGTCTTTATGCCTGTATACAGATGTACGTATCCATGTGAAACCTCTTAAATTGTGTGTGTTCTTTATGCTGTTATTAAAAAGGCACACTATCATGTCAACTCTAAGGCTGGGAAACAGTGCTCTGTCCCAGTTTGTCAGTGGAAGGATGGGTTGTTCCTGTCAGCAGTTCTTGTCAGGAGGAATGAAGTATGTATCTGTTCTATATACAGCAACTCTTTCTAAATGAGACTGCCTCACCTGAATACCTGACAATTGCTCTGGCTGTTGTCATCTACTTTCTGTTACATCCAAATCTATCATACTTTATGCAAAAGTAAAGAGGTCACCATGGCAACTTTGTATGCCTAAACTTAATAAGAGGAGCAAAACAGAGATCATCTTATCTTTATAGTATTTTCTCAGTATTTTATTTTTCCTGACTTAATAGGGAAACACTGTCCATTACATACAAATATAAACAGCCAAAATCTGCTACCAAACGTCTTTATTTTTCTTTTGTTTGCCATGGAAATGTTTTCATACTCCTCTTCCCCTAAAATTTAATATATATGTATAGTATAAATACATAGATTTGTTATAATATTTTGAGGAAGATGATGAAGAAAGGAAACTATGAAAAATTCTTGCCAAAGGATACAGAAAGGGTTCTATTCAACAAGAAGATCAGACATTTAAAAATAGTGTTTCCAATAGGATTTAAAAGCTTTAGACACCCATGTCTGATTGAATTCAACTCCTTAGGCTCTTGGAAAAATTTCAGCCAAAATGGTTAACATAAATATAGATGGACAGGTATGTTTTTTCCCACAGAGAAATTAAGATAATAGGAATAAAACATTAAGCTTTAGGGCACAAAGCAGCTGCTAACTGACTGGAATAGAACAAGGTTTTCCTTTCATGAACATACCGTAAGTACTCGCTTGGTTCCCATTACATGGGATCCATACATTAAAGGGATTTCTTTGATTATTAGGCATATAACTCTATATAAGTCTATAAGTCTATTCAAGTCTATATAAGTAACTTAATTCTTGGGTGCATTGCACTGATTTGTGGTTAGAAATGGGTAATATTCTCAAAAATTCTCAAAAACCTTTGGAGATTGTTTCTCTCCCTTTTTGACTGCATGTGGCAGTTAGACACAGTAATTATATTTGACTTTTGAAAACCTCTATGTCAGTAAGTGAAACTTCAGAGAATAATGAAAATGCTTTCAACTAAGATCAATACCCATGTTAGTGGTCATTCACCTCCAAGTTATCCTCACCCATGCTAATAATGGCTTACATTTTCTGAACAAATCCATTTGCAGTGGTTATGGCAAAAGCATTTTTTTTCAAGAAAGCCCATTTCTTTCAATTGCCATCTAACGCACTGTTTTAACAAATTGGTATCAACTGGATTCAATTTTCACAATTTTAAACTGCTGAGTTTTTGTTTTCATGTTGTAAGCCATTTACAGTTTAAAAGATTTGACTTTGTGTATTCTGTTGCCTTTGCTTTTGTAAGTATGGCATTGCATAGTTGCATAGGACTGTACACTTAGGTTTTGACTGTGATCTTTCTTAACTCATGATTGTTTTCCTGCTTAAACCAGTTCAGTGGATCTTCCTATGTGTAGTGGTTTGAAAGCAAAACTAGTGAGAGGCTCCAAGTCAGAAATACAATTTAATAGGAAGAAGGAAAAAAAGGATAAAATAAAATAAATGCAATATTACAAAAGACCACTGACAGAGTCAGAATACAACCTGAGTGGGATGATGGAAGCAGTGATCCCGTAGAAAGGTCTGGT
>JBBMKD010000102.1:96680850-96699887 GCA_037834095.1 Argya squamiceps | reverse complement strand
GAAGATGTCCAATCAGGATGCAGTCTCTAGGTAGAGGCTACAGCAACTCTTATCAACTTCTGATAAGGAAAAAATTCAAGGCAAGGGGCACATAAGGGGCTACCCCATATGGGGTAGCTTTGCTATCCTAACTTAAAACAGAGGCTATTCTACCTTATAATAAAACTTAAAAAAACCTAAAGCATGCAAAAATAAATTCAGCAATCCCACATCACAAAATACTGTTCCATGTGGAAGGACAGAGGTTTCCAGGAGAAATGGTAAGTAGAAGGGTTTTATATTGTCAAACAGGTAGAATACCACAGTAAACTGGAAATTACTTCTGATTGAGTCCCAACTGATTCTTAATAAGATGAGTCTTCAGTGCATGGGAGAATCTCATTGTGAATGGAGAATCCCTTTTGTATTGAAATAAGCCAAATCAGGTCATTTTCTGATATTAATATGTCTGGAGAACAGGTTCAGACAACAGAATGCCAGAACATGGTTTTTCAGGATATGGCCATGTAGAAGGATCAGAAACTCTGTTTTGCTCACAAGGAATAATTCTGTAGAGAAACTTCAAAGTTATTTGTGCAGTCCGAAAATTTTTATTCAACTTAAAGCTCAAGACACTTTATTTAAGGTTAAAGAGATTTTAAGCTTTTTCTTTTTACTTTTTTCTTTAAATTTGTCTAAATGGGTAAATTATAAATGTGATTACAGAAGAAAGAACGTCAGTCCCATTAAAACCAATTAGATTTAGAAAAAAAAAAAAAAAAAAAAAAGAAGTGCTTTTGCTTTATCACTTTTAATTTTTCTAATGCTTTTTCCAGATTTTAAAATTTTGGAAATATTCTGGGTTTTCTTAAAACCTTTTTTTTTTAAAAAAAATGTTATTTAACAGAAAAGTTCATTCTACTCTATCCAGTGGTGGGCTTCTTGCAAAGGCCCTGAAGACAGCCAAACCCCTGGAAGTTCTTCCAAAAGAGCTGCCAGGGCTGACCTTCACATCCATGTGGATTCCTCTTTGCAACCAACACAAGTCAACAGGGAAGAATAGATTAAGGTATTCTTATTATCTTTCATAAAAGGAAAAAAAAATGGGATCATCTATTGCCCAGATTTCTTTTCAGAACTACAATAAAACCAAACAGTTTAATTCAAGTAGGTGCATATTTAAACAAAAAAATTCCTTTGCCTAGCATATATCACATATATTTAATCACTATGATATTATACTTCTGTAAGAGAAGTACATCTCAAAGTTCAGTGAACTTGTTGGATGAAGTAGGATTTTGTTGCTCAAAACTTAATAATTCAAAATTCAAAATGCTTCATGTAAACATTTTTTGTTTTTTCTTATTTGTGAATTTCCCAGACTTCAGTTCATGATTGGCATTTTAACTACCAAATCTTTAACAAGACGTAAGGATTTTCTTACTGTTGCTTAAGTGGTCTATTCTGTAAAGTAATGGAAAATGTCACAAAACACTCTTCTCAGTAGAAAACTGGTTCATATTCAGAAGAAGAACTAAGTCTTTTAATATTTAGTAATTCCAGAGGAAATAATAGATCACTATTATTAAATACAAATAGATTAAGAGTTTAATCCTACAAAGGGACTGGAAAGACCTACCTCTGAGTTAGTGTGATCTCATCTCAAAATTAACCTAACATGTATAGACATATGGGAAGAAAAATTCAAGGTGTGTAGACTCTTAAATCTACAAAAATGTAAAACAGTGCTACTCAAGGGACAGAAAATATCAAACACAGTTGATTTCATGTTGTACACTGTTGGGAAGAGAGAAGTTGTGACAGTGAGTGAGTGTGTAAAATAATCATTTTGGGTGAAAAATCTAATCTTGTTAGTTCTCAAAGAAACACCAATATCCAAATCCCCCAAGGGGTTTCCATTTATTCTGTTTTGCCTGTGAAATTGACCTGACATGCAAGCCGTTCATATTTTGAAGGGTTCCAACACACAAGTGTTATATTCCCTAAATCCCATTGTTCCTCCCATTTTATCTCATGTTTTGGTTTTCTTCAGTATTTCAAAAGGTACAAATTAATGGGTGTCCAAGCACCTATTTTTATTTTGACATTATTTGTAAGCAAATGTTTACAGCTACCAGTTCTACCTTATTAAATCTTATAATTAACTAAATATTGTAAGTATACCCTATAGCATAAGAAAGAGCTGCAGAAAAACAGCAAAATAAAGTTTGCTATGTAACAATTAGCCAAAGATAAAGTTGCTCAGTTTACCAGAAAGACACAAATAAATTGTGGAGTGTGATATTATATGATATTTCCAAGCAGGAAAACAAAAAATATATAACTAAACTTGAAATAAACACATAAATATGAAATCCTTTCAGTGTTTGATCAAATTCTAGAAGTCCTCAGGAATACAGTAGTCCCTGACCCAGATGGTGTTGAATAATTCCTAAGACTCCTAATTCCTGCAATTCAAATACTTTAAAAATATGTATGTACACATATAAAAATCACAAATAAATACGGAAGCATAATTTTGCATTGTGGGTTCAGCAGCATGGAAAACCTTATCCCTTCCACAAAAATACCCACAATCTAATTTCAAAATTACAGTTTTGAAAACAGTCAATGATTCCCACAGAGTTGTTATGTTCTTACAATAGAGGAAGTTGCATTGTGATGAATGGTCCAGAAAAGTTTCTCTCCTAACTCCTTTCCAGGACAAAAATGTCATGCAGTGATTTGTAGTTGAGAAGGGAATAACTCCATTCCATGGCAAATGAAAATCAAGTAATGATGAGATTGTGTTGCTACTGTTGAAAGTTTACACTCCTTCAGAATACAGATCAATTTCAGCCAGAATTTTACAGGGTAAACTGAATAACTCATCTCCAAAAGTTACCATTGGTGAGAAGTTTCCATGGATTCCAGAAACTATATGTGGAATCAAAGAGAAGAAAGTATACAGGTCACAGGTGATCAAGATGACAGATTCAGACATTATCTTGTATGCTGAATACAATGTACTCCAGAGGGAATCACATCTCAGATTTGAAAAATCAATGTGTTTTCAAGCTTTAAGGTGCTTTCAGAGTTCAATTCCAATTTTCTTAGGAGTCCTATTTTCTTTTAGGTCGTCTGAAACCAGGTCTTGCATTGGAGATATAAAATCCTGAGATGTCAATAAATTTGGCATACTGACAAAACTAACCAATTTTTTTACTTTAACATTGAGTGTTCTGTATTGTTAACTATTTATGCATTTGCTTCAGTGAAACTCTGAAGGAATACAAGACTAATCCTCATTCAAAATCACAAGACATTATCATTAAACTCTGTTGTTTTTTAGTGTTCAAATAAACAGTTACAAGAAGCAGAACTTTAGGAATAAATGCATCAGAGTCAGCTGTTTTGTATTTCCATTTATTGGTTTTATAAGTGTGATTGTTCCTTACATTACACCAGCCCCATTTTCTCTTCCTTTCCATTCTATAATTTTGTAATTAAGCAGGGCTATTATAGAAATATATTAATTCTTAGCCCACAGGATCTGTTTTCATAGCTTTATCTTGTTGACAAAATAATTTAGCATATGATTTTATCTGATCCACAAGCCTAGGATATTCTCACAGAAGACTATAAATAAGTTGGGAAAGATGTTCTCACAATGTATTTGAACAAGCAGACATGGCCCACTCGGAAAATTTGTGACTGACTTAGTGTTTCTCTGAATACCTCAATGACATCATAATGAAGCCACAACCACCAGATACCATCTCCTCTTTTTTAATAGGTTTATTGGTGCTGTAAACTCATCATCCCTTCTTTCATTCTTGTCACTTTTTAAGTAGTGCATTAACTGTATTGTAGAGTCCTAGATCAAAAGTGATGTGGGCACATTAAAAAATGTACATTGGGCTTAAAAGGCATATTAAGAAATCAAATATTTTCTTTAATCCCTATAACTCTTCCTAGACTTATTACATTGACTGGACTTTTCAAAACAGAAGTGCTTTTCATGCTTCATACATACTGAAAGATTTGTGGGGTTTTGTTTTTTGTTGTGGCTTTTGTCCTAAGAGATATCATTGTAATTTTAAAAGGCAAACTTGTCATAATTGTACAGAGTACATGCTCTAAGTTTTGACATTCACTCAAAGATAACAATTTTGATCTATACTTATGATGTTATTAAATATTGGAAAGATAAATTAATTTACAGGGAGTAAAACTGGGAAGTTCAAGTTATTAATCCCTAGATATACACAAAGAATGGTTGCTAGCAATCAACTGATGAGCAAATATTTAATATCTGAGATTTCCCTCCTTCATGTACCATAGATTAAGTCTGTTGTTTCCCAAAGCTATTTGAAAGACATATTTGCCTTTTACTGTCTTATTATGAATATGAAACACTGTAGCTTGCTGGCAGGTCATAATTTTTCAAGATCAACACTGAACTATATGTATATATGTATTTCTTTTAATCATCTATTTCTTTTAATCTTCTTGATCACAGTGATTCTGTGATGGGAAGAAATAATCTCATCATTTTTCAGGAACATCACACAGATTTCTTTAGAAAGACACCATTATGTGTATCTTCTTTTTACTTTAGACAACTTCAAAACAATTATTTAAAGAATGCAAATTATCTCCTTTTTATATTAAAGAGTGGTCTTTTCTTTTCTCCTTTTTTTTGTTTGTTTTGACACTCACTGAAGAATTAAAACTAACACATAGATCATGCTGATTTGTTAAGTGGGACAACTTAATGGATAATTTTATATAAGTAATTTTGTAAAAGATATGAACCTAAAAATCATCTTATAATATTAAGGAGATATATAGGCTTCTTTGTATTTTTTCAGGCTTCTTTACATTCCGAGAAGAAAGACATTCTGAGAGAAGAAGAACAAGAAAATCTGTTTGAAGCTACAGTAAAATCACTAATTGCAAAAGATTTACTCAGTTCAGTTTATGTTGTATGAATTACCTGCTTTGTGGGAGTTTTTTAGTCAAGAAAATTTAAAGCTGGTACAAAGTTTATAGTGATATAATATAGAAGCTGTGTTCCTCTCCCCTTCTCCTTCCCTTCCCTTCCCTTCTCCTTCCCTTCCCTTCCCTTCCCTTCCCTTCCCTTCCCTTCCCTTCCCTTCCCTTCCCTTCCCTTCCCTTCCCATAAATTACATAAAATGATCAGAAATTTTGGATATATTTACTATAAAACCCTCTGCAGTGTAGCAAATTGTGCAGTGTGAAGTAACAATTGAAAATGTCTTTCAAATGTGTGTTGGTCAATGTATTCCAATGCTGTGATGTACAACTCACTTGGGCCACAGCAGTATCTTATAATTTTGGTTACTGTTCATGGATGTTGGTAACTGACATAATACCTTAAATAATGGCTCATAATTTGCAATCTTCAATATTTATAATTTCTTCAAAGGAAAAAGGTGTACAAGGAGATGTCACCATCCACCATTTTTCTAATGACTTGCTTATATGCAGCCAGTCATGTCACAATTATCAAGTTGTTCATTTCAAATTGATTTTATGAAAATGAGCTTGCTTTACTTTTTTTTCCAAAAAAAGTCAATGCCTTTCTTAACCAGAGTGAATTTTAAATTGTGACTACACATAATGTGTTCTCATATAAAGCCACTCATATTCACAGCATGCCCTATCGTACAAACAGAATAAATTCACCCAATGGACCTGAATACGACTAAGAATTAAAAGCTGTAAAATATAAGAAAATATTTTTACTTAGGAAATCGATCTCCTTATTAAGAAAACATGTCTAAAGCTAGTACTGCTAAAGGAAAACATTTTATCTTTTTTAGTCTTATAAACCAGCTTTTTATTCCTATAAATCATCTACCTGAAAATGTCAGGAAAGAAGACCTGAAAATAACATTTTCAACATTGGTGGTCAGAGACCTTTCTTAGAATTTAATGGTTTGTGAGAAATAATTTTTATCCTTGCACATTTCAGGTATTGTTTTTTTACTTCTCTACTTTCTGTAGATAGTGCATAGTGAAATGTGTTTTTCATTATGTTGACTAGTGGGTTATATTTTCCATGGGATTTATTTAAAAGATGACAGCAATAGTACTTTCAAGTATTTCTACTATTCTAAATCCTCCTGCGTTCTGAATTTTATACATGTCATTAATTGGATAGCATTCTTGGAATGTTTCTAAATTCCAAATATAAAGCAATGTTGAGATTAGACATACTAGAAGACAATTTAATATGTCAGAAAGTCAGAATAACTGAGAGGTTCGGACATTTCTGGGCATTGCTTATCATACTTTTTTCCCCATTCTTTTACTTTGCTTACAGGAGTTTCTTATGAAAATGTAAAAAAAAAAAAAAAATTCTTTCACTACTATTTCTCTGGCCATTATTTATCCTTTTTTTTTACTTATTCTTCTTAATGATAAAACAGCTGGTGCCAGATACAATATACACTGATGCAATATAATATGTGAGGCATTTTCTTTAACTTTCAGCATGAACAAAATAACGAAATTAATTTCCTTTATCAAAAAGATTTTTTTTTCTTCTTCATAATGTTAACCTCCTCTGCTGAACAGGAAATAATGTACATATATATGGTTAGTTTTGATTGTTAGCTTTGATGTACGATGGACTTCACACCTGAGAAATATTCCTTAAATGCAACTTTAAAGGCTAAAGTTAATTAACTCTGTGTGTCTCTGGACAGATGACACCAAATGCAGGTGAAGATGACAGAATTTCCCTACTTGAATTTTTAATTGAAAAATACCAAACAATTTGTAAAGGAAGAACTATCTAGGAGGAGAGAGATTCTTTGCAATTAACTTCTGTAGTAAATGCAGACTTTTTAGAAACATGACATCTTAAGATTGTTGCAAAAGGCATATCTTCATCTTCTCATACCTATGTGACAGGTATATTATAAACAAAGAGCAAGATCTCACATGTCTATAACACAAGTGTATCATTTTTTCCCGATGAGAATATTGGACAGAAATGACACATGGCACATATACAATTCATCTATACTATTTATTACATCCTTTCTCCATTGGAACTGGCACAGGATTTAGCATCCATTCAAACCAGTATAATCATGGGAAATCATTAAACTCATCAGGGTCACATCTTAAACCCATCTTGCATTGCAACCAGACCACACTACTAATTAAAAGACATATTCCCAAAAGGAATTGAGGAAATTTCTGGGTAAGTAATGGATCCAAAAGATCCAACAAAGATCCAACAACTACATGTTGGCCCAGAAGGAATTTCAGGGTAGTGGATGAATTTCTTTCCAGCGTGGAAAAAGGAGGCAGAAGTTTGAAATTTCTTCTGACATAATTTACCAGATATCATTGATCAGCAATGACAAAAGACAGATAAAGAATTGGTAATTCAGTGCTTAAGTCAGTTTTCTAGGATGAAAAAAATCCCTAATTACTTACACAAGTAAGCTTATCATAAAATAACCAATAGCATGTGGTTAGGAAAGCCATGACCTGGAAAGTACAGATTGAAGTCCATGTTCCCAAGAAGTCAAACTGACATGAAGAGTTGGTTAGAGCAGAGTCTCTCTGAATCATACTTCAACTGTTTCCAAGGGATTTTCCATTTTGGATAAAAGGTCTTCAGCGTCTTGGTAGACAAAACGCTGCCTGTGAATCAGCAATATACGCTTCAGGTAAAGGCAGCCATCAGTAGTTTATGCTGTTTTGAACAAGTGTTACCAGATGTCTGAGGGAAGTTATCCTTCTTTCCTGTTGAAGGGAGTCTAGCAAAGAACCACAAAGACGACTGAGAACTTGAAGTATATGTCATATGGAGAGCTAAAAGAGTGAGAGCTTTTGTCCTGGAGAATAGAAAGTTAGGGGGAAACATCAATTTTCATAAATACCTGACTCGAGGGATTAAGCAAGACAGACTTTTCTGTGCAATGGCCACTGGCAGGACAAGAGGCAAGGACCACAAAAATTATGCCTGTAAATGAGACACAGATATTTGCCATGACACAATGGAGTCACTCAGTGCTAAACTGGAGTTATCTGTCATTACACTGGGTCCTGGATATATTTTACCAATATGTTTAAAAAGCTGAAGCTTCTCTCTCTCTCTCCAGAAAAATCAAATAACAACTTTGATAATAAAAAATGGTTTTGGAAGGTGTACATTTCCAGGCTTTTACTATAAAATTGTCAAGCAATATGGCCTTCATTTTTCCCTTCATTCAATATCTAGGCTCTTCATGGGCAACAAGCAAAATAAACTATAGTGTTTCATGCTCCAAGGTATCAAGTTCTGACCACCAGACACAGGATACCACAACAACTGATAGTGGTTTGAGATGCTTTTCTGAGTGGTTATTGCTGTCACAGTTGTGACATTATCCTTACCTATTGATGTCCAAGCAACAGGTCAGAAGACCTCTCTGTAAAGTACAAATGCCGCATTTGACTATGGAATGTCTTTTATTCATTTTAAGGTCATTGCTGGACAGTGGTTTTTGGAGTAAAATGTTAGGAGAAATGGCACAGTAAGATACATGTAAGTGACAGCTTCTAATGGGGGAGGAAAAGTTGTAATTAGAAATAAATGTAGACCTTGCCTTGAAATGTTATCACCTCATGGCTTCGAGGAAATTTCTTTTGAAAGAAATAATACTATTAAAGTTACTTTATGTATATGAGAATATGCTAAAATGTATTTAACTTTCTTTCACTCTTCTGACCTGTGTTAAGAGAAATTGCAGAGATATGATTTAGCTCTCTCTTACATTTTTTCAAGTTATTGCCTTTGAACCTGTCCTTTCTCTGACACAACCTCCAGGAGTCAATTTATACAAAACTTCCAATAGAGAAACATCTAAGGACATTCAAATTGCAGATGAAAAAACACACAAATTCTCTACAGTTCTCCAGTTCAGAGAACAGCTTGAAAATTGAATATGAGTAGAACTTCTCAGAGTGAAGCATTTTAGCTTAAACAGACCGATGCAGGTCTGTCATCCACCCAGCACTGCAGCTGTACATAATTAACAGGAGTAGTAAAGAACTTTGTATGGAGCATACTTATTTTCAGTTCGAGTTAAAAATCCAAATTAAAGGGTAATTTTTTTCCCTTGAAAACCACACAGAGGAACACTGAAATATGCATAAAACAAATCCATAACCAATTGCTATCAATCACAATGTTAAGAGATGATATGTGGAAATTGGCTTAATGGTAAATAACAGATTTATTATTTGAAAATTAAGATTTTAAATGTATTTATATATATATATAAAAGTTGACTGTAAAAACCAAACCAAACAACTTCATAAAAATTATGAAGAAAATACTCCTGGGCAGCTCCAGAAGAGTAGTTGTAGCAGCCTACCAATCACAGCTATGTAAGAAAACTGTTATGACAAAAATCTTGTCTTGTAAGAACTTCTCTCAGGTATAACTACATGTCCATTTTTGTTCAATAGTTGCCAGGTGACAAAGCTATCACTAGATTATAAATAAACTCTGTTGACAAGTTTGGAAGAACAAGACTCTTATTATGTGTTCAGAATTTCATTCAGACTACCTTGGAAGAGTATCAGTACTGTTTTCCAGTTACATTGTTTAGCTGAACACAAATATCAAAACATATTTAAATCATCTTTACATGAGCAGGTGGATATTTTTATGGGCATATGCTGTGCAAACACACAGCTGCATAAAATGAAATCTACAGCCATGCCCATTAATATTGCCTGATTTAAGTGAAAAAACCCAAAAAAATCCAGTCACATGAGAAATCCCTGGGAAAAATCACAGTTTGCAAATTCCATCCAAAGCTTGTGGATGCAGTGAAGACGTTATAGCATTTCTTAATATAAAATTACATGCATGTCATGTATGACTGCTCAGATCCTTCAAACTGAGAAGAGAAAAAAAGCTACTTTTTGAAAAATCCTAATATTACTAGTATTACAATTATGAGTATGCTTAGGAAGTAAATTTTCTGTAACCAAATCAAATGTTTTTTATCTTGTCCTTCAAAAAAATCTTAGTTAGGACAGGCTTGCAAAGAGGGGCTCAAGGTCTTTGCAATATATCCATAGGAATATTGTCTATGATAAATGTTATGTGGTGGTTTTGATTACTAGGATGTTTGTTGACACTCATGTTTAAAATATTTCCTTTTTCAGTGGTGTTTTCATAAAATCTTGAATATGGGTTCAAGTATATTTAGTTTACTAAGTACAGCTACTGGTTTTAAAAAGCCAAATATTTTTCTTCATAAATCAGTGTGTCTAATTCATGATTTATTTCACGGTAAAGAGTAATTTTTTCAACTTTGTATTTTATATTTTTTCAATACAGATGACTGCCACCAATGGTGATATAACTAGTGAAAGAAAAGATAGGACTGTGATTATGAAGGAGCTAAAATCAATAACAAATCATAGCCTTACATTAATAAAAATCTTAGCAATAAATGAATATATGTTGATAAGAAAAAATTAAAACTATACAAATATAAGGGAGTGGTCTCCATTTCTAAATGACTGTCCTGTTTATCTTTGAAAATACCAAGCACATAGTTGATATTGAATAGTAAAGTACAAAAGAAAATTGGCTTTTGGATGCTACAAATGAAAAATAGGACTTAACAGCATCTATTGACTGCTTGAAATGAAAGTGTCACCTTATGTCTCTATGACGTGAAAAGGAGTCAATTTTTTTTATCCAAAATGGAGCTTTTCTCCCTGAGAAATTTCCAAATTGCCCATACTTTTTCTTACATAAAAAGGCTGATCTTCACACAAATGTTCTAAAAGATTGTGGACTGTCCCTGGAAATGCCTGATTGATTCTAGATTCAGCAGCATGGATCATGGCTGATTTATCCTGTCTTCTTTGGGATGGCTGGGTCCCTCTTTGGAACTGGTTTATTCTCTGGGATGGATAGGTTCCTTGTGAAATCTCTCTATATTCTTGATACAGGTATTATATCCTTATCTATGTATCTGTCTATGTATAATAAATATATCTGCTGTTTTAATTGCTGATAATTTGCTTCACCAATGTAACTTCATAGTAATGTGTTATTAATAGTAATATGTGATCCTACTTGGTTGTTGCTGTTGTTGGTTGTTGCTCTATGATTTTTCACTGCCATATTCCTTATTGATACTAAATTATAGGTTGCTAAAAGCAATTTCTAATGACATGTATATTTTCTATATATAATCATAAGTATATTTGGTGGTCAGAATGATATTTATGGAAATTTACTTGTTAATGGTGATTTTTTGCTATGCTTGTGACAATCTGCAATAAGTTAAAGAAATTTAGTGGATAAAAGCTTCCATGTCCTTGCATATTACAAAATATATCAATATGTTAACACTATATCTAGAAAAAAAATATTTGCAATGCTTTCTTTATTTTTGCAACAGTTTGTGTCAGGAAGAATATTAAATTATTACTTTGTCTTTTCTTTGTCTCAGTAAGAAATGTTAGGTCTTCTGCTTCAAATGGTTTAAATAGAATAACATTCAGAATTCCATTTTTTAAGAAATAATTTCAGAATTCCCTAAGGAATTTTCATTTCTGATCTCATTACTGCTAAATCTATTGTTCTAACATTTATTTCTTTTTTCCCTCTATCTCACTATGTATGTATGATAGCAACAATCGTCTAAACTGAGAAAGTTATGATAAGTCAGAAACACCGGAAAAATCAACACAACTTCTCTTTTCTAATCGAGTAGGTGAAAGATGGATGAGAAATATTTTGGGATAATCTTTATATACAGATGCCTCTCTAAAGGTTTGTTAGACAACCAGTGCTGTTGCTACCAACTTGTTCTAACTGTCCTACAGAGACAAAAAGAAATACATTTTGATTTGCTAAATTTTTTTGTAGCATCAGTTTAACTACATATATCCAGGATTTTAATTTTGCTTCAAGAAGAAGTGTTTCCTAGTGCATCCAGGCTGCTGTTCTTGTGTCTTACTTTTATTTAATTTTTTTTAGATTTAATTTTGAAAATCATAGATATGTGCATTAAGTGTGTCTGTGTTTCTGTGTGTGTATAAGCTGTTTACAGTATGCTCATCTGAATAAGATTTTATAGTGGAGCTCCAAGCCCTTTAAAATAGAGGCTTATAATGGAAAAGCTGACAGACCTTTAACTAGATCCATGCTACCAGCCACCATTTTAATATTACAATTTTTATAGTAGAAGTAATATCAATCTACAGACTGTGTCTGTATGGTACAATATTATAAAAATTGAAATACCATTAAATGAATTTTTGTTTATTTATTGTATAGTACAGTAATGATTTGTGAATTGAATCTGTTTTGTACAAGTTTTAGTAGTTCAAAGATTAACTCTTTAGTATAACTTCATTGTGCATATCAGCAGATGTGGATTTCCTGTATCGATGTATTTATATATTGTGCAACTGCACATTAACGTCTACTTTTCAAATTTAGCTGCTAAAATACAGACATTTTATACAACAATTTTATACAAATTATTCAGATGGTTTCTTTAGAAAAGAATCCCAGAGGTTTAAAACAGGTGATACTAAACTATGTAAGTCTCTTGAGTGTTTGTTAGATCAAATATATTTGCAGCTAAGTTTAGAGCTCGAGGTAAAAATAAAGCACAGTAATGTGTCTGGTTCAGACACATGAGGAACGAGGCAGACGCAGCAGGTCAAGGGAAAGCTTCTACTTTATTTTAAAAATCTGACTCCATATATACATTTTTACAAAAGACCAGAGATTGGCTACACAGGTTGCCACCTCTTCGACCTGGATGGTGAACTGTCCATCACATTTCTCCACCCAGAGCAGAAAAATGTAAACAATAGATAAATGCTAAAATATACATTGTTTTTGTGAAGCTGTGTGAGAAACTCCAGTTCAAGAGTGTAAACAACCAAAAGGCTTTTGCATCAGGGCGACACAGTAATGTTTCTATTATCTAAGTTTCTGGCTGACCAGCTATTGCAAGATGAGGACATGTGAAGTTCCTTTTCTTTGAGGGTCCAACAATGCAGCTGCAACTGGATTGAAAAGATTACAGCAGCATAGGACTCCTTTCCCTGCATTAACTCACAGTGCCCATCTGATTTTGAGACAGCTTTGGAGGGGAAGCTCTGGGAACTCTCGCAAGTTATCACTTCCTTAGCTGTGACTACTATAATATATGTTGCTTCTCAAATACTGTTATCAAAATAAGGCATAATGCCTACTGGGGCCATTCTGTAGTAGGAATTTAGTGATATGATTTATTTACATATAAACTCTCTTAAGAAAAGAGTACATTTCAACGTAAGACTCATTCATTGATATTTAGCCATCTAAATATCTAATCTGCTGTAGTCATCTGGGCTTCTGGACTACTTCCTCAAGGAAAAGATGATGGGTCCAAACAAATTAAATATATCTGACATGATGGGAAAGGAAAAGAAGACCTACTTTTAAGCTTGTTTTTAGCAAACTTATAGATATCTAAGGGCAAGTGAGAGGAACTCATGATTAAAAGTAGTATTAAGAAGTTCTGATCATGACTGAGCTTTAGAGATCCTTCAATAATGATGGCATTGGTTAAAATATTTCTTAATTGTGAATCATTACTGAACGATGTGACTAAAGATACAGTTTAGTTATGTAATTGTGTCTACTAATTAACAATTTATGGGTTTGAATCACTGAATACACATATGGGAAGAAAAGATTTTTTTGCGTATTTGTTAAGTGATAATAAGTAAAATTTCCTTGGGCTGGTTCTTTGAAATAAGTTTGATGCAACAGTCTTTCCTACCATGTATATGTCAGTGTTGTTAATAATGCCCATTTCAAATCATGCAAAATGGATCTGAGTAGCTGACAATGGAAGTTCTATAAACAATGGTGAAAATAGACACAAAAGCCTCATCTCACTGAGGTCACTGGGAGCTTCACAGCAGGTGAAATAATGTGTCTAATAATTAGTAATGAGTTGTGTTTTTAACAAGAAAGATATTTTCATTTTAATAGTATTGACTATTTCTCTAGGCTAACTAACCTCTAAATCTGAAAAGTGGTTTAATTTGTTCTCATAAACACCACTGGCTGTACTCTGTATCTCAAATAAATCTCTTTTATTAAACTAAGTACTAAATGATTTTGCATTTTAATTTTATTATTCCTTGAAAGAAAAATGACAACACTTTTTCTCTCTTGTCCTTCTCTGTTTTTATGTATCAGTGTTACCTATAGTCATCTAAGAAATGAGACAATGAGTCATCTCAAAAATACCTTTTTCCTGGTAATTTGTATGAAGAAACAGTACAACCTCGACATCTGATGTTTAATTTGTGTGTTAAAGAGGGTTATTTTTGTACCATAAACTTAATATATGTCTACCTGAATATTACACTAAAAACATCTCATATTAGATATAGAGGATATGTGTGCATATGTGTACACATGTGTGTGCATGTATATTTATCAATAGTTTTCTCTGTGTCACTGTCAAAAAAAAAAAAAAATCAGCTCTACAATCTTCATTGAAGGTATGTACTGAAGATACAGCAAATCTTTTTCATTCTGTTTTATCCACATTATCTTCTTTTTTTTTACTTCAATACACTTTTAGAGTTTTATTATGGACAGATGTCTGTTGCATCTTCATGCCTAAAATTCTTCTGCCCCGTTTTTAATGACATGATGAAAAGCTCAATCCCCAACATTTAAACCTTTATTAATTTTGATGACCTACTTCCACTTCTTTAACATTCAACTTAGAAGAAAAATAAGAGGGTAGAAAAGAAACAAAACTGTTTGCTTCATTAGCAGTATTACATTTTTTCCTCTGAAATGAGAAATGTTTTAAAAGAATTGCTGTTTTACAGTCAAAGAACACCTGATACATAGAGTCTGGTTTATTGATGGTCTACAGGAATTATAAATTTAAGGAGTTATAAATGGCACTCCACAGGATTTCACACAAAGTTGAAGCTGCTTCATCTTTTGAATGATAAGCAAACAATTAATTCTGTAAAGTATTGAAATTAACTTAAAACCAGATGTGTTTGCACAGATATGGAAATGCTCTATTTTCAACTCATGATTCTAGAAGAATAAGGAAGAAAAAATAAATTTTCCAATTCTGATAGGATTTTTGTGATTGCAGATATGTAGTTAATTTCATTTATTGAGAAAAAATATACAGTTTAAAATTTTTTTAAATAAAAACTCTTTGAAAGAATTTGTTTAATACAATTAATTTGTTACTCTTTTTTTTTCTCTAAATCATTAAGAAATTGTTCCGTTTTGAAACATTTTATCATTTAGGTAAGAGAAGCAACAACATTAATTAAAAATGTTTAATGGAGTTTTTCCTTTCTTTCTTTAATTCTCTTTTGTGGTCTTGTCTTTATAGCATCCTGTTCTTCCACTTTTTCAAGATTTAATGATATTCCTCACTCTTTTGTCTAAACTATGTGATTTCCAAGGTCCTTTTTAGTCATTCTGAAATTGAAATCCAAAAAAAAAGTTTTAGGTTTTGCCTTTTTATTCCAAAAGAGCTTCTCAATTATAAATACTTGATAATATTAATAACTTTGAATTTTATGTATATATCTTCTCTTAAGAATAGGGTTCCTTAGAACTATCAAACTATTAAGTGCATAATATTTCTCTCTCTTTAATTTTTATTGATAACAGATCTGCTGCTTCTTGATTTCTTATCAAACTCTAAATTTCATACTTTGTTCATGAACTGTCTATGGAAATAAAATAATGTAATCCTTTCAAAACAAATAGCAAAATTTAGAAATCTGTGCAAAATCAACCGTATATTTATTTTTATATACACAATTGAATGCTCATATTTTGTTTGACATAGGCCACTAATATTTGTTGGTTTGTGTGATTACTTTTGTTGGTATTTTTATTTTTAATTGTCAGTAGTAAAGGATCAAGCATGTTTTTTCTCTTAAAACTCAGTTTACTTAAAACTTTAGTACAAAAAATATACATACATATATATACATTTTTTTTTAAAGTGCCTCAGAAAGAGAAGTCTAGTCAAAGTGGAAATGCAATTAGGCTAAGAACAACACAGCATGAAATAGAGATGCATATACATATTCATTTCAATTTTAGAATGGCAGACAATCAAAAATATCCAAGATTTGTGTTATGAAACATTCATTACCATCATCAGCAAAAAATAACTTCTAAGGTTTTGCATGGGTTCTCTGAGAGTTTTCCTTGACTTCACTATTGAAATTAGGCTAGAAATATGTTTTATGTAAATACATCATTAGGCAGAACTCTGTGATTATACAGAGCAGATGAAAGCTTACACTGCACTGTACAATATCAAAGCAATGTCTCTCTGACCACAGAATACACATGGTAATAGAGTACATAAATATGAGCTTTGGCTTGGATGGCAGCAGAGGTCAAAGATTAGGTATGCAGGCCATTAGTGTTTAATTTCCAGTTTTGAGCATCATTATCCTACTGTGAATGCTATTATTGCCTTTTGATGAAAGAATTTCTGTATTGTAATCCCATCACTGATTCAGTCTATTTGCATTACTTCTTCCTAGTGACTGGTTTCTACTGCACCATTTGTTTAATATTTAATATTCTTTCCCACCTAATTTTGCATTATTTTAAGCTCTGTCTTATCCTGAATTCCTAATTTTTAGATTGTATTTTTTTAACTCATTCTTGATAGGCTTTCTCCCATCTAATTTAGGCATCTAAAAGTTGAGTAAACAGTTAAGTATGAACAAGTTATTTAAGGCTGGCTTTATGCATGTTTGTGTTCCTTTCTATTTACTGTGAAGGTATCTTAGGATAACTACCTTAGATACTTATTTCCTATCCATTAAAGAATAGATTATATGAATCATGGTCTTAGATTTCATTCCAGACACCATATTTTAGCCCATATTTGTTTTAACAATCTGTGTTATTACAATAATAAAAAACATGAAATATTTCACCAAGCAAGTGATCTATAAAGCAGTTCTGTGTTTTATACAGTTCAGGTGTTTTATTAGAGATATGTGAAATCTCTATAGTGCCACTGGCTCAAATATCACCAAAAAGAAAAATCTTAAATTTAAACCACACTTAATAGCATCAGTTAACTGAAAGACTGAAAAAGTCTGGAAAATGTTCTGTATCAGCATTTCTAGAAGGTGAATTAACAAAAATTAGTTATGATGATTTAGACAGAGGAGATAAATCCATGGCACAATTACATACTTCTCTACAGTGTCATCCAGGGATTCAAACTGTATCCTTCAATATGCAGTTACTCTGTCTCATAGGATTTTTTCAGTTTCCATAATATTCCTGTGTACCTGGATTTGCTCAGCTTTCATTTCAGATTTTGTAATCCAGTGTGCAACTGGTCTAACAAACTCTTTTGAAAAAGCAATGTTGGAGCCACACTCATCACTGAGAATTTTCTTTTCATTACCCTTATTTGCTGTATTTATTTTACATTTCTAAATGAAAGTTAATTTGTGCTGAACAGCAACAGCTTAGATTTTAAAATCAATACACAATGAGGAAAATATGTGAACACATTTTGCTATTGATTTTGGTTTATCATTTTGGTTTCAAATGAATTCTTCTCTTTATTCTTGTTCAGTTAATACCCATTTCTGCTGTTGAAACAAATACACCTTCTGCCTCAGTGCCTTGGAAGATGATTCACAATGCAACATTAACTTGAAACTATTATGTTATTCATCACATATATTAAATATTAAGAAGTAAATAAAGCCATACAAGCATTTGCTTCATGTTTTCTTTTGAGATGGAAATTTTCTGTTCTGAGATATCCATGGTGCAGTAGAGAAGTTTTCAGCTCTTTCTGAGCTTCTGTATGCATTGTTTGTTCATGGAGGCACAGTTACATTGCTTGTTTTCATCTCTTAAACTAGATGCTCTCTCATCAATCTTCTTATGTTGCTATTTTCTTTCTTTTGTCTTATAAAATTCATGTGTGAATAAGACTCATACACCTCTGTGTCCCATCAAATACATATATGACCTGTGCACATTAGACAAAATACATACGGTTTTAATAGATTGGTTAACAGAGATAAAACCCAATGTTTATCAATTAAAATATTTAAAATGCAAAATATACTGACTGTTTTTATTCTGCTGAATGCAAGATGAAATTTACAGAGATCTCTCCTCATATTCTTGGAGGATCTGTGTGAAAGGATAGCTTCTGCTTCTGAATTTACACAAAAGATAGGGACTGTATTTTGTTTCCTTATCCAGACAAAAGACTAAAGAATATGTGGTTGATTAAGGATGGCTCACTGCCAAATTCCCACCCAGATGCTCACTCACTCTCTTCTCAACAAGACAGAGTGGAAGGTTGTTGCGGTGCATGATTAAGGTGTTTCAAAGTTGTATATATATTTTGTTTATTTGTTTGTATTGGTATATCCCTTTCAAACCCCTCCCCCTCCCATTCCCAATTCCATGTGGTATCACCCTGGAGGGAGCACCTTGTCAACCACCCTGATGGACTTGAGAGAAATGTTCTCCCATTTGATCAGGTGCTCAGCACCCACCTTTTCCCATTGTTGTGATAAACATCCCTGTTCTGAACCACCCCCTTCCTTCCCCCACATTGGCCCGAAGTTCTCTCCTGCCCAGGTTGTGCCCTGGATACTTAAGTGTAGGGGTGCATGCCCCTTGGCCAGCCTGCTGTACTGCTGGCCCACCCGTCTGCTTTTTGGGGTACGCCTCTACATTCACGATTTGTGGGTTCTTCTGCTACAGCACCTCGACTGTCGCTGTCACGGCCGCGGTACCATGAAAGAGGGGACCCTCGGAGACTTGAGAATTCAGAGGTTTATTGGATGGGGGGGATGACAGAGATCCCCCAGACAGCCTCAGAAGTCTCAGGAGGGACCTCGGGGTGTGTCTGCAGGGGATTTTTAACTGTTTCTATCCCGAGGGGTGGTTACAAGGTATTAACCAATTACACAAAGTAGAGTAA